>SSNS01000232.1:102865-119096 GCA_006937985.1 Aphyosemion australe | reverse complement strand
AACCCGCTGGTGGACACCGGCGGTTAGGGATGCTGTCAAGCTGAAGAAAGAGTCCTATCAGGTCTTTTTGGCCTGTGGGACTCCGGAGGCAGCTGATAGGTACCGGCAGTCCAAGCGGAATGCGGCTCGGGTGGTCGCAGAGGCAAAAACCCGGGCATGGGAGGAGTTCGGTGAGACCATGGAACAAGACTTCCGTACGGCTTCGAGGAGATTCTGGTCCACCATCCGGCGTCTCAGGAGGGGAAAGCAGTGCACTACCAACACTGTTTACAGTGGGGAGGGTGTGCTGCTGACCTCGACTCGGGACGTTGTGAATCGGTGGGCCGAGTACTTCGAAGACCTCCTCAATCCCACCGGCACGTCTTCCAGGATGGAAGCAGAGTCTGGGGATTTTGGGTTGGGCTCTCCAATCTCTGGAGCTGAGGTCACTGAGGTGGTCAAAAAACTCCTCGGTGGCAAGGCTCCGGGGGTGGATGAGATCCGCCCGGATTTCCTTAAGGCTCTGGATGCTGTGGGGCTGTGTTGGTTGACGCGGCTCTGCAATATCGCGTGGACATCGGGGGCAGTTCCACTGGATTGGCAGACCGGGGTGGTGGTCCCCCTATTTAAAAAGGGGGACCGCAGGGTGTGTTCCAACTACAGGGGGATCACACTCCTGAGCCTCCCTGGTAAGGTCTATTCAGGGGTTCTGGAGAGGAGGGTCCGTCGGATAGTCGAACCTCGGATTCAGGAGGAGCAATGTGGTTTTCGTCCTGGCCGTGGAACACTGGACCAGCTCTATACCCTTGGGGGGGTCCTGGAGGGTGCGTGGGAGTTCGCCCAACCAATCTACATGTGTTTTGTGGATTTGGAGAAGGCGTTCGACCGCGTCCCTCGGGGGGCCCTGTGGGGGGTACTCTGGGAGTATGGGGTACCAGGCCCCTTGATACGGGCTGTTAGGTCCCTGTACAACCAGTGTCAGAGCTTGGTCCGCATTGCCGGCAGTAAGTCGGGCTTGTTTCCGGTGAGAGTTGGACTCCGCCAAGGCTGCCCTTTGTCACCGATTCTGTTCATAACTTTTATGGACAGAATTTCTAGGTGCAGCCAAGGTGGTGAGGGGATCCGTTTTGGTGACCTAAGGATCAGGTCTCTGCTTTTTGCAGATGATGTGGTCCTGTTGGCTTCATCAGAACGTGATCTCCGGCTTTCGCTGGAGCAGTTCGCAGCCGGGTGTGAAGCAGCTGGGATGAAAATCAGCTCCTCTAAATCCGAGACCATGGTCTTGAGTCGGAAAAGGGTAGAATGCCTTCTCCAGGTCAGGGACGAGGTCCTGCCCCAAGTGGAGGAGTTCAAGTATCTCGGGGTCTTGTTCACGAGTGAGGGAAGGGTGGAGCGTGAGATCGACAGGCGGATTGGTGCTGCGTCTGCAGTGATGCGGGCGTTGTGCCGGTCTGTTGTGGTGAAGAGGGAGCTGAGCCGAAAGGCGAAGCTCTCAATTTACCGGTCGATCTACGTTCCTACCCTCACCTATGGTCACGAGCTTTGGGTAGTGACCGAAAGAACGAGATCGCGAATACAAGCGGCCGAAATGAGTTTTCTTCGCAGGGTGGCTGGGCTCTCCCTTAGAGATAGGGTGAGAAGCTCGGTCATCCGGGAGGGGCTCAGAGTAGACCCGCTGCTCCTCCACATCGAGAGGAGCCAGTTGAGGTGGCTCGGGCATCTGATTAGGATGCCTCCTGGACGCCTCCCTGGTGAGGTTTTCCGGGCACGTCCAACCGGGAGGAGACCCAAAGGAAGACCCAGGACACGCTGGAGAGATTATGTCTCTCGGCTGGCCTGGGAACGCCTTGGGATTCCCCCGGAGGAGCTGGCCCAAGTGGCTGGGGAGAGGGAGGTCTGGGCTTCCCTCCTTAGGCTGCTGCCCCCGCGACCCGACTCCGGATAAGCGGAAGACAATGGATGGATGGATGGATGGAAGTTTAGAGTCATCCAGATTTTTATGTCTTCAAGACAAGCCTGTAGTCTACCTAACTGATTAGGTTCATCAGGGTTTATGGATAAATATAACTGAGTATCATCAGCATAACAGTGGAAGTTTATCCCATGTTGTCTAATGATTTTACCAATTGGAAGCATATATATAGTGAAAAGAATTGGTCCAAGTACTGAACCCTGTGGTACTCCACAAGTAACTCTAGAGTATGAAGAAGATTTCTCATGTACCTTTTTTAAGTTCTAATACAATACAGAATACAGTGATTTGATGATTTTTTTTTAGCAAACAGAATTGATGTCTGAGTGCCGAAAACAAGCCTTACAGTTTTATTCTCACTGGTGGATCGTTATAGATTCAGCTATAACACCCCGCCTGATATCAGAACTTTATTAGAAATGTGTTCGGTTGTTTAAAATTTCAACGGACACGGAAGAGAAAGAGAAAGGGGAGAAAGAGAAGGAAGGGGGGAGTTCACAAAAATAAACAATAAAGGATGCAAAAAAATCCACTTCTAGACCTGCAGAGAGAGAGAGAAAAAAATAGGGGACACACAAAAATAAAATCGAACCAAAACATCACTGCACCAACACCATGAGGATGTATAACAGTAGCCATTTTTGCTGAAAAGCACACAGTAATAAATCAAATAAAGAGACCTTTAGTCTCCCTCCGCCTGCTCTAATGTGGTGTTGATGCGTGTTGTTAGAGTGCATTTTGCGGTTGGGGGGATGGGGCAGCGCAGACATCATCCGACCTACACCATCTGGTGTCAGCACACAACCCCAATTCCCCTCCCAAGAACTTTCAGTGTCTAGGAGCAGCTTAAAATTGGAAGTGGGCACCGGCACCCGAGGAGTGGCTGAGTTGAGTTGATCAAACTTTATTTCATTCATAATAAAAAAACAAAACAAAAAAACAATAAAAACAAAAACAAACAGCATTTACATATAATACCAAACAATGAATAAAAAGGAGCAGAGAGAAGAAAAAATCTTATAATTTTCTGCCCCTTTTTACAATGCAAAATTAAAACAAGAGAAGCTTAATTTCAATATTATTGCTCTTTCAGCTCTTCAATACTTCTAGAATATTTACAATATTTCTACTCATTTAACTCTTCAATACTTCCCAAACACCATCATTACATTACTTTTACGTATTTTGTTAATACCATTGATTTGATACATTTTTCTTTTAAATACAGTTAGTGATTTGGATTCTTTTAAATCCTTATTCAGATTATTCCATATTTTTTATATTTTGTACTGTTCTATTGTATAACAACATACAGCCAGAATAAAACCAAGAAGCTTATCTGTCACATATCCTTGATATAATTCTCAATAGTAGTCATCTTATACAGTCTTTTAAATAGTAGTGGACTATCAAAATGGAAAAAATTCGCACACTTCTATCTGCCGTTAGAGTTTTTTAATCAAGCTTTCGGTCAGAAGACCTTCATCAGGAGTTGTTCATGTTCACACCAACAGACAATCAGATCTTAAAGCTTAATTGATGTACAACACCTGTGAGCTGGTGTCGCCAGGCATCATGGGGAATGAAGTCCCAGAGTCAAATAACTCATAACAGTAATTATTTAAAAGGCAATTCCTCCTTAAATGTTCATATATAACTAATAGATCCAAACATTGCAACAATCAGGCTACAAAACTATCATAAAGCAAGATATAAATTTTTTTTATAAAAATATTTTCATAAAAAGACAGTATTTCATTGTCATCCATTTTGATTTTGATTTCAATATCTTCAGTTCGCTTACCAAATAGCATCATTTTTGTTTTTGATATATTTAGAGATAATTTGTTTTTGTTAAACCAGTCTTTAAGTTTTCCTAATTCTATTGTCATCTCTGTCACAAGTAACTGTAGATCTTTACCTGAGCATAATATTGTAGTGTCATCGGCAAATAAGATAATTTTGAGTTTTGATGATACCCTGCATATATCATTTATATATAGAAGAAACAATATTGGTCCTACGACTGAACCTTGAGGGACTCCACAATTTATTTAATTTATTTCTCAGTCTTGACCTATGATCATCTATCTGTACGTATTGTTGTCGATCGGTTAAGTAAGATTTCACCCAATTATATGCAATCCCCCTAATTCCATTTTGTTGTAATTTATTTAAAAGTATTCCATGGTCTACCGTATCAAAGGCCTTTTGGAGGTCTATGAATATGCCAACAGAATACATTTTACAATCCATTTTTTGGTTACTTCTTCTATAAGATCTATCAATGCAAGGGCAGTTGATCTGTTTTGTCTAAATCCGTATTGACTATTATTAAGTTGTATTTTTCAATGAAACCGTTCATGCGTACCACATACAGTTTCTCCAATACCTTTGATAACTGAGGAAGTATAGAAATCGGCCGATAATTTGCGATCTGATGTTTATCTCCACTTTTATAGATTGGAGTGACTTTTGCTGTTTTCATCAGATTGGGAAACTCTCCACTTAATAAAGATAAGTTGCAGATATCGGTTAAAGGTGTTGTTATATTAAATATTACCTTTTTAATTATAGTCATGTCAAGATCATCGCAATCGGTAGACTTTTTGTTTTTACAATTAACTATTTTGATAATTTCATTTTCATTTGTTGGTGTTAGAAATAAAGAGTGTACATTATTATATGTCTTTGTGCTGTCAGCATCACTATTTGATTTGGCTATTTTAGAGGCAAGTTGCGGTGCGATGTGGACAAAATGGTCATTAAATGTATTGACAATAGTGTCCATGTTTACTGTTTTTTCATTGTCCTTAATTATGTAATCTTGAAAAGTTTCATTTTTAAAATCCTTATTAATTACTTGTTTTAACACAGTCCATAGTCCATTCATATTATTTTTATTTCTTTCAATCAAATTTCTGTAGTAATTTTTTTTACATTGCTTTATTATACACTGCTGACAAAAATGAAAGGAACACTTTAAAGAAACACATTAGATACATCAGATCTCAATATGAAGTTGGATATCTATACAAATAACGACAGGGCAATGTCTTAGGAACAAAAGGATGCCAAGTCTTTTAATGGAAATAAAAGTTTTCAGCCTACAGAGGGCTCAATTGTGTAGACACCCTAAAATCAGAGTGAAATGAAGATGTGGCAGGCTAGTCCATTATTTCAAAAACTTCATTTCTGCAACTCAAAATGCTTTTCAGTATCTTGTGTGGCCCCCACGAGCTTGTGTGCATGCTTGACAACGTCGGGGCATGCTCCTAATGAGACAACGGATGGTGTCTTGTGGCATTTCCTCCCAGATCTGTCTGAGGGCATCCCTGAGCTCTTGTACAGTCTGAGGAGCAACCTGGCGCCGCCTAATGGACCCAAACATAATGTCCCACAGATGTTCTATTGGGTTTAATTCAGGGGATCGTGAAGGCCATTCAATTTCCTAGGCAGTAGAGGTCTGTGCGTCCCTCCATGGATATGCCTCCCCAGACCATCACTGACCCACCACCAAACCTGTCATGTTGAACGACGTTGCAGGCAGCATAACGTTCTCCTTGTCTTCTCCAGACTCTTTCACGTCTATCACAGGTGCTCAGGGTGAACCTGCTCTCGTCTGTAAAAAGTACAGGGCGCCAGTGGCGGACTTGCCAATTCTGGTGTTCTTGAGCAAATGCCAGTGGAGCTCTACGGTGCTGGGCAGTGAGCACAGGGCCCACTACAGGACGTCGGGCCCTCAGGCCATCTTCATGAAGTCTGTTCCTGATTGTTTGGGTAGAGACATTCACACCAGTGGCCCTCTGGAGGTCATTCTGTAGGGCACGAGCAGTGCTCAGCCTGTTCCGCCTTGCACAAAGGAGCAGGTATCGGTCCTGCTGATGGGTTGTGGACCTTCTACGGCCCTGTCCAGCTCTCCGAGAATAACCGCCAGTCTCCTGAAATCTCCTCCATGTTCTGGAGATTGTGCTGGGAGACACATTAAACCTTCTTGCTGCAGCACGTGTGGATGTGCCATCCTGGAGAAGTTGGACAACCTGTGCAACTTCTGTAGGGTTAAGGAATCGCCTCATGCTGCCAGTAGAGATAATTACTCAAGCCAAAACTAGCACGAGTGGAAAACCAGCCAAAAAAGATCAAGAGGGAGAAACTTGAAATGACCTCCACATGTTAAACCAGTCCTGTTTTGAGGGTTTTGTAATTGTTGCCACTTTAGTGCACCTGCCGTTAAGTCCATGAACACCAATACAGCTGAAAGTGATTAACAATGCCCTCAGCTGCTTAATCAACCAGAAAATTATCAGACAGGTTTCATTGATTTCATGCCAGGCCCAATAAAAAAAGTGTTCCTTTAATTTTTGTGAGCAGTGTATTTATTAGTTTATTTTTATATTTTTTATATTTAGTTTCCAATTCTATTGTTCTCTTCCTCATATGTTTTTTATACAACATATTTTTCTTTCTGCATGCTTTCAATAACCCCTTGGTCATCCATGGACTAATTCTTTTTGTATATGTATATGTACAGATTTCTACTGGACAATGTTTGTCATATAGGTCTTTAAGTATGTCAACAAAATAGTTATACGCTTTATTTACATTATTTTCTCCAAGAACACTGCTCCAGTTATGTTCCGAAAGGCTTTGGTTAATAGCACTTACTGATTGTTCAGATCTCAGTCTGATTTTCTTTCTTACTTTATTGCTTCTATTGTCCATGTTTGTCCTGTATTCTAAAGATATAAAGATTGGCAAGTGGTTACTGATATCATTAATAAGTAGTCCACTTGATATGCTGGTATTCATAACATTTGTGAAGATATTATCAATTAAGGTAGAGCAGTATGCAGTGATTCTGGTGGGACGAGTGATTACTGGGAATAATGAAAGACTGTACATGGTATTTATGAATTTTTCTGTAGGTCTATGCAGTTTTACTTTTAATAGATCAGAGTTAAAGTCCCCACAAATAAATATTTCTTTGTTGTTGTTTTTTTAAAAAAGACTCTCTATATATTCAATGAATACTTCCATGTCAGCACCTGGAGCTTTGTAAATACAAGATATAAGAACATTTTTTCTTTTATCCATGATGATTTCAACTGTTCATTCAAACAGATTATCCACTGTTGTAGTCATGCTCTCCACCAGTTTTGTATTCAAACCATTATGCACATATAGGGCAACTCCCCCTCCAACTTTGTGGTTTCTATTTTGATTGTACATCTGATAATTATCTAAATTAAAATCCCCATATTTATTTTCATTTATCCATGTCTCATAGAGTGCTATTATTTTAGAATTTATATTTAATTTATTC
Organism: Aphyosemion australe; assembly: GCA_006937985.1. Taxonomy (NCBI): domain Eukaryota; kingdom Metazoa; phylum Chordata; class Actinopteri; order Cyprinodontiformes; family Nothobranchiidae; genus Aphyosemion; species Aphyosemion australe. Next base: position 111,822 of record SSNS01000232.1, on the reverse strand, counting down.
AAGTATTCTTTAAAGTTATCAAAATTTGCGTAGCGGCTCCGGCAGTTTAGATGCAATATAGACATGTTATCAGGTTTTATCAATACCTTCAACTGTTCATCTTGATAATATTTACAGCTATGAGCGATTTTGTTAAAGAAATGTACGTCAGGATCTACATCATTTAACTCATTAGTTAACTTGTGATCATTGTATGTAAATGTTTCTAATTCTAACTCATGAAAATAATCTACATCTTCATTATCTGACGAGGATAGATCAGTGAGTGGTAGCTCAGCCATGGTGAGGACGTTTGGTTGAATGTTACCTCATAATCTCAAGTATACTTGTCTAATTCAGAGCATTCCCTGATCTGGAGAACTTTGGCCTGTTCAGGAGTTCCATTTAACTTAATGAATATCCTGCAGTCGGATGTCCAGGTTCCTTGGATCTTGTTTTCTTTACGTAGTCTTCGGGCTTGTCTGGCAATGTCAGAGTTTTTTTTTTGTCAGATGTTCGTTTGTGTATACATTTGTACCTTTTGAATTTCTCCCTTGTTTGAGTAACGCAGTTTTTGTCTCTTGTTTGTAAATCTTAACATAATACTTGGTCTGAGTCGTCTATCCTTACGGGGAAGCGGGTAGCAGGCTTCCATGTCTTTGCTGTAACGATTCCTTTGCTGTTCATGAACCAAACAACCTGCTGCTCCACCGACTCCAGATCCTGTTCAGTTGCTACTCCATCTGATGCCGCTGCCCTGGCGTAGGTACGTGGCTTTATATCCGAGCCTGAGATGATGACATCATTCTTTCGGGTAAGTTGCTCTAAATCTGACAATCGACTTTCCAATGCATTTATTTTTTTGTCCTTTTCTTCATTTTCTTTCCGTAGATCTTTCAATTCCTGCATCAAATCCATTATTGTTGTTTGTTGTGTTGATATTTTCTGTGTCTCATAAGTTAAAAAATTTAGAGATTTTTTTATCTCTTCTAATTCTTCCTCCATTACTGTAACATTGGTTTTCTTTGGCCCCATCTTTGATGGTTATGATAATTGTAGTGGCTCCCCACCTTCCTTCCAAGCCTTACACCAACTGTTCTCTTGGCAAGTAGCTCCAGCTAAGCCTGGTGGCTTGCCTGGATGGTTTTAGCTTACCTGGATGATTGTAGCAGGTAGCTAAGCCTGGTGGCTTGCCTGGATGGTTTTAGCTTACCTGGATGATTGTAGCAGGTAGCTAAGCCTGGTGGCTTGCCTGGATGGTTTTAGCTTACCTGGATGATTGTAGCAGGTAGCTAAGCCTGGTGGCTTGCCTGGATGGTTTTAGCTTACCTGGATGATTGTAGCAGGTAGCTAAGCTTGGTGGCTTGCCTGGATGGTTTTAGCTTACCTGGATGATTGTAGCAGGTAGCTAAGCTTGGTGGCTTGCCTGGATGGTTTTAGCTTACCTGGATGATTGTAGCAGGTAGCTAAGCTTGGTGGCTTGCCTGGATGGTTTTAGCTTACCTGGATGATTGTAGCAGGTAGCTAAGCTTGGTGGCTTGCCTGGATGGTTGTAGCAGGTAGCTAAGCCTGGTGGCTTGCCTGGATGGTTTTAGCTTACCTGGATGATTGTAGCAGGTAGCTAAGCTTGGTGGCTTGCCTGGATGGTTTTAGCTTACCTGGATGATTGTAGCAGGTAGCTAAGCTTGGTGGCTTGCCTGGATGGTTTTAGCTTACCTGGATGATTGTAGCAGGTAGCTAAGCTTGGTGGCTTGCCTGGATGGTTGTAGCTTGCCTGGATGGTTGTAGCAGGTAGCTGAGGCTGGTAACTTGCCTGGATGGTTGCAGGGCTGCCAACTTTTCAAGTTTTCCATGCGTGAGACTGGGGTGGGGGTGGGATGGGGGGCTTGTATTGCCTCCCTCCGCTGTCGGGAGGGAGGCGATACAAGGGGGGATCTTCAACCGCGGTGCAGTTAGTTGGACGTTGGTTATTCGACAGACATTCACTCCTGGTTCTCTACAGTCAGCGGAGGGTTTTCATATCGTGCGCTGCGCCACATAGAGACGGCGGTCAGCTGATGAAAGCGGTGGTCCGCTTAGGGACCGTCAACAATTTCTAGTTATTTGAGAATGCATACAAAAAGTCTAAAGCTTTCAGCTTAATTGATTCAATTATTCAACATCAATTTTCAATTGTGTTACTGAACTAGACCAACGAGACACATCAGTTTGAAACATATTTCACACAATCTGATCTTTTTTATGAGTAATTTAATGAAAAATAGTTTGTTTTTCAATAGCTTCCAGATAAATTGATCAAAATACTCAAACCCAATTTCCAATGGTGTTACTAAGCTAGACCAATGAGACAGCAGTTTCTAACATATTATGCAATTTGATCTTTTTTTATTAAGATTTTTATAGAAAATTGTTATTTTCTTCAAAAGCTTCGAGGTAAATTAACAAATTACTCAAAATTAATTCACAGTTTTGTTACCAAGCTAGATTAATGAGACACCACAGTTTCTAACATGTTTAATTTAAAGAGATCATTTTTATTAATATTTTATGATAATGTCTGTATTTTGGTTCAATAGCATCCAGGTTTTGTGATCAAATGACTCAAAATCAATTGTCAGTTGTTATTTAATTAGACCACAGCAGTTTTTAACAAATTTCATTGAGTCAGATTTTTTTCAAATATTTAAATAACATTAGTCATCACTTCCAACAACCAGCGCATTTTACGTTCCAGTAACCTAATCTCTATGGTTATTCCCAAAGCTCGCACCTCCTTTGGCCGCTCCTCATTCCAGTTTGCTGCTCCCAATGACTGGAATGAACTGCAAAAATCACTAAAGCTCACTACCTACGTTCCATTATCTACCTTCAATAATTCATTGCATTCAATAGTTTCTGATCAATGTGCATGCTGCTGAGTACTTAAAGATTGTTTTAAGTCTGTTTTGATGGCTTGTACATATTATATATGAGAACAGTCCTTTGTCTTTATGTCTAGCTGTTTTATCTTATTTTTATTTTGCATTTTTTTAATCTTATCTGTTTTTCTTTGGTGTAAATCTAACTGTGTCTGTTGCTGCTGCCTCTTGGCCACATCGACGTTGTAAATGAGAATGAGTTCTCAATCGACTCATCTGGTTAAATAAAGGTTAAATAAAAAATAAAATAACAAATAACTAATTTGTCTTTTATAGCTTCCAAATAAATTGATCAATGACCCCAAATCAATTCCATTCCTCCCAGTCCAAAGGAATCCTATTGCTTGGTAGTTCCAAGCTGCCACCTCTGGATATTGGTTTTGAGTATTTTTTTAAAATAATTTTACCTAGAAGCTTTTGAAAAATATTTATATTTTAATGAAAATCCTAATAAAAAAGATCAGATTGTATGAAGTATGTTAAAAACTGTTGTGTCATTGCATTGGTCTACCTTAGTAACACATTTGAGAATTGGTTTTTACTATTTTTTTATTAATTTTCCTGGAAGCTTTTGAAGAAAATATCTTATTTTTTATGAAAATCTTAATAAAAAAAATATCAGATTGTATAAAATGTGTCAAAAAAGTGTTATGGCTTGTTGGTCTAGTTTAGGAACAGAACGGAGAATTGATTTTGAATAACGCAATGAAGCTGGAAGCTTTTGACTTTTTGTATGCGTTCTCAAAGGACTAGAAATTGTTGACGGTCCCTAAGCGAACCACCGCTTTCATGAGCGAGTCCTCGGAACACAGCTGACCTCCGTCTCTCTGTGGCGCAGCGCACACACACATCATAGTGCACGGCATATAAACTCATCATTGACCGTGGTGAACCATGGAGTAATGTCTGTTGACTCCAAGGCCCTAAGTCTGAATCTGCATGAAATGTCGTTGATGGAAGTGTTTAATATGTAAATTAAAACTGGGGCGCAGGCCGCCACGGGACTGCAGAGATGGGAATCATACAGAACTAGCCCTTACCCCAAGGCCCTATGTGTATGTGTGTGTGTGGTGATGTGATGGAGCAGGAGGAGGGAAATGTCTGAGGATGGGGAGGAAAGACTGGGGGGCCTAAGCCCTCCCAGGGAGCCAGCTCACCCGCTGACCCCAATAGGCATCCCCGTTCCCAGACACCACCCGGGGCAAGGAGACCTCAGTCCATCTGGTCAGGGCCCACCGCAGCAGCGTCAGAGAGCCCCACGGAGCCCGAGGTCGCCAACTCAGCCTCACCCCAGTAGAATATCTACTCCCACCCTCGCATTTGATCAACATCCAGACTACATAAGACCTTAGACATCCAGGCAGACTTGAGTCCTCCCCCTCCCGGAGATCCCCCTCCGCCACGATGGAATAGAAGAGTTCCTGCCATTTGAGGAGGTACCAAGGTCCACCTGAGGCCCCTGAGTTAGGGCCAGCACCTGCCCATGCCCCCGGCAGCATGCAAGCCAGGACCCAGTCTCCCCAGGCCCAGCCCAGACCCCCAACCGGGACGAGTGCCCCCAGACCCCAGGCCACCGGGCCCCTACCCAGACCCACCCAAGAGTGATGTCGCTATCAGGCAGCAACCTGTGACCCCCGTCAAGACCTCCCAAGGCCCCACACATGGCTGCCAGAAGGACACCCCCCAAGCACCCCCAGAACGGGGCGGCAGCCCCCAGCACCAGACCCCCCAACGAACCCACCCCTAGGGAACCCTAGGATGCTCCAAACTCTGATCCTCCCCCATGCATGATGCTTTTAATGAGTTATATGTAGGCTTGTCCAGAATATATAGGGAGGGATAAGGTTATAGTCTATTGACTGTATGCATGCAATTTCTTACTGTTGAATTTGTGAATTGAATCACGGGAGACGACATCTGGGTTCAACACTTTATTTTCTCAGGCCTAGCCACAACACACTTCACTTCCTCTCTTCTTCTTCTCCCTGCTTGCTACAATCTCACACAGCGACACCCCTGGTCTAACTGGGTAACAGGCAGAACTAAGCATGTAATTATTTGCCTCTTTTGCATAGAACCTTGTGAACACAACACTTACTTTTCAAATTTTGTCACAGAGAAGAATGAAATAACTTATGTTTGCTCTCTACCTACACGCATGGATTTAGCAAATTATTTTCATGGACACATGGAGTTAGTATGTACTCCCTATGAATACATCGAGTTAGCTAGATCTCCCCATACATGAGTGGAATTAGCATGTCCTCATGCATGTGTGAAGTAATAGCATGTTCTCGTCATGCATGTGTCGACTTAGCATGTTCTCCACATGTATGAGTTAGCATGTTCATTTCATACATGTGTGAATTTAGCATTTGTTCTCCTCATGCATGTGTAAAGTTAGCATGTTCTCCTCATGTATGTATGAAGTTACCATGTTCTCCCCATGCTTGAGTTAGCATGTTGTCCTAATGCATGTGCCGGCTCTTTGAGGTGCCCGATTGGAGCCGGTTCCTTCCCAGAGGAGCTGGAGTAAGTGACACAGAGTGTACCTGCACCCCCCATCCTACCTCGAGTCACTAACAAACGTCAAAAGTTTACACACGCACGTGCATGCCGGGTCATTTTAGTGAGCCAAGCCAGACCCAGTTCTCTTAAAAGAGCCTGAGTTTTGTTCTCCCTGTATGTGAGTGGAGTTAGCTTGTTCTTTTGATGCATGTGTAGAGTTAGCATGTTCTCATGCATGTGTAGAGTTAGCATGTTACCATACCATACCGTTTTATTTATATAGCGCATTCTAAACACAGCATGTGAGCTGACCTAAGCACTGCACAGGCAACAATCATAAAATGATCATTTAAAACAGTTACAGTTAAAAACTGTCAATAGATATAGATAAAAGCATCCTAAAAGCAATTTAAAAGAGGTGAAAAACCAAAAATATAAAAAGTCATTGTCCAAAAGCCAAAGCATAGAAGTGGGTCTTCAATCGTGACTTGAATAACGCAAAACAGATGATGACTGGCAACCTGTTCAGCCTCGCCTCTGTCAGTGCGCCCCAGGGCAGCTGTAGCTACGATGTAGCTCATCCCCACCAGCGTGTGAATGGGTGGATTAATGATTGTGTTGTGAAGCGCCTTGGGGGGTTGTAGAACCCTAAGAAGGCGCTATACAAATACAGGCCAGTTACCATAGATCACCTCTTAAATGTGTCACATTAGCATGTTCTCGTTTTCTTAATGAGAGCACAGCTAGCTAATGTTCTGCAGCTTTCAACCCACCCTTACCCTCTGATACTGACCCTGGCTCTTTGACTACTCACTTTAACCAGCACTGCCTCTCCATTCTGGACAACATCTGTCCTGTCAGAACCAGATCAGTTCCTGCAGTGAACCCTACTCCCTGGTTTAATGACAGCATTCACAGCCTGAAGTAGTGATGTGCCATTGAAGTCTCATGAAGAGCTTCGAAGCATTCTCTAATGTGCCGATACATGATTCGAGGCCTTGAACACATTAGCTGTGGCGCCATCTAGTGGTTCTCAGTAATATTACAATGCATTAAAATGCTGCACACATTGTGTCTGAGGATGTCACTGCAGGCAAAAGTGCATCAAATCTGATTTTTTTCTGAGTTTGAACAGTTTGAACAGCACAAATCCGACCCAGGTAACTTTCATTTGTGGTACTTATTCTGGTGTTTTTGAAAGCAACTGCAGTCTAAACGGTCATTAAATCCACCTCCTACGTCACCCATCAGCAGAGGAGAGTGTGGTGTGTTGACGTTCCTGAGGAGAAGCGCTGACAGAGGGATTCAGAGGTCTGTCTGGACATCCCGTCTAGTTTTGGATTTAAAAATACACGAGTGGGAGGAGCTTCTGGAGCGAAGCGTCTCTCCGCTCTCCGTGAGGAGGGGGGATGGGGGTCTTCTGTGAGGGTGGGTGGGGCGTTCCCCGTGAATAAACTTAATACCGGACATTTTCAGTTAATAATAATTCAGGAAGACAGCGGAAATAAGGAGTAAGTATAGTCTATGGTTTTTAAAATGGTTTCAAGCCCAACACGGGAGACTTGACAGGTGTGATCATGAAATTGTGGCTGAACTCTGTCAATAAAGTCTTTTCACATCACAACTCCACACAGACACATGGACCTAACTAAAACAACCCACAAATCACTGTGAGGTTCGGCAGCTTTTATTTTGAAAGAGACACAGAAAACGAACCAGTCACATGACTCAGGCAAACCGAGGCTTCGTTTGTCATCAGTCACATGGTTTTCTGCAAAAATGAAGCAAGCCTCGAAGCGGGGCTTCATGGACACGCCCCCTTCCTGCTCGATACAAGCCTCAAAGCCTCGCTTCATTTGTCGCATCATTAGCCTGAAGCACCAGTGCAGAAAAACTGAGCGCCTGTGGAAGAAAACTGGTCTCCATGTCCATCTGCTGCATCTAAAGGATCTTCTGACCTCCTTTAACTCTGCAGTCAGACACCAGGGTTGCATATTTCTCCAACCTGGTGTCCCAGAGCAAACCCAAGGTGTTGCTTACCACCATCAGCAGTATTGTCTCTGCTGCTTCACCTACAGCCTCCATTCACTCTGATGGAGATTGTGAGAACTTCCTGTCTTTCTTTGTGGACAAAGTCAATAAGGTGAGATCTAGCATCTCTCCTTCAGCCTCAGCTCTGCCTCCTCCGGCTCCAACCTGGCCCGTCGTCCTAGATAGCTTTGCTCCTGTTTCTCTGCCTGAACTAACCAGACTAGTGAACTCTATGAAAACATCCCCCTCATTTCAGGGTGGCCTTTTATTGTGGGCAGTCTAAGGCACACCTGGACATTATTCATGCTGTCTAATCAGCCCCTTGATATGCCACACCTGTGAGGTGGGATGGATTATCTTGGTAAAGGAAAAGTGCTCACTAACACACATGTAGACAGATTTCACAACAACATGTGAGAGTCATGGGTGTTTTGTGCATGTGGACAAAGTTTCAGATGTTTGAGTTCAGCCCATGACAAATGGGAGCAAAACCAAAAGTGTTGCGTTTATATTTTTGTTCAGGGTATTACTAAACTCACTCACTGGGCCAGAAGGCCATTTGTGTCTAGACCAGTCATGATTCAGAACGTTCTAGGGTCTGGGTACTGACCTTTGGCCCAGAGACCTGATTTTTAGACTCCTCTATGCTCACACCAGCAGTAGATATTGTACTGAAACTCTGGATTCTAAGGCTTCCTTTATGTTCAATGTTTAGTCAAAAAAACAAAGGAAAAGTAGGTTTTTTACACTATCTTTTTTAAATGACCACAAGCAAGGACACCCAGACACACTGAATTGAATATTAAGGCAAATAATTGGATTTGCTTCCAAAGCCATCGCCACTACTGAAATGACATTAAGAGAAAGCAGTGGAGAATCTCTCTCTCAGTGGGATTAAAACAGAAGAAAATTAATTGAATTCAAATTACATGTGTGTTAATCTTGCTTTGAGAAAGTCTACAACCTTGAATGCAAAAATCATCTGTGAGTACTTTGCAGTGAGGAGTGAATTACTCTAAATGATAATCTGCCAAGTCTAATGTGGATCTAGTGATAGAAGTAGGGTTGCTTATTGATGGGATGGGTGCAGAGAGTGTCTGAAATGTCAATCTGATCGTCAGTATGATTATCTCGTTAAAGCAAAGCTCCTTGGGATAGTCTTGGGTAAGTGAGCAGCAGGGCTTGCATAATGCAGAGAAAGATTAGTGCAGAAATTGAAATCGAGGATGGTCCTGTGTGTGTGTGTGTGTGTGTGTGTGTGTGTGTGTGTGTGTGTGTGTGTGTGTGTGTGTGTGTGTGTGTGTGTGCGTGTGTGTGTGTGTGTGTGTGTGTGTGTGCGTGTGTGAGAGAGAGAAAGGAAGAAAGAATAAGGAAGCATGGATGACTGTGTGCATGTCACTTGCAGTGATGTAAAGCTGACAGAGAATATTAGCTGCATGGGTGTCTCAGTTGGTGGAGCTTCCATCAGGTTGCTGTCAATTCATTCTACAACATGTTGATATATATATATATATATATATA
>SSNS01000232.1:83392-102675 GCA_006937985.1 Aphyosemion australe | reverse complement strand
AAACCTGTCTGATAATTTTCTGGTTGATTAAGCAGCTGAGGGCATTGTTAATCACTTTCAGCTGTATTGGTGTTCATGGACTTAACGACAGGTGCACTAAAGTGGCAACAATTACAAAACCCTCAAAACAGGACTGGTTTAACATGTGGAGGTCATTTCAAGTTTCTCCCTCTTGATCTTTTTTGGCTGGTTTTCCACTCGTGCTAGTTTTGGCTTGAGTAATTATCTCTACTGGCAGCATGAGGCGATTCCTTAACCCTACAGAAGTTGCACAGGTTGTCCAACTTCTCCAGGATGGCACATCCACACGTGCTGCAGCAAGAAGGTTTAATGTGTCTCCCAGCACAATCTCCAGAACATGGAGGAGATTTCAGGAGACTGGCGGTTATTCTCGGAGAGCTGGACAGGGCCGTAGAAGGTCCACAACCCATCAGCAGGACCGATACCTGCTCCTTTGTGCAAGGCGGAACAGGCTGAGCACTGCTCGTGCCCTACAGAATGACCTCCAGAGGGCCACTGGTGTGAATGTCTCTACCCAAACAATCAGGAACAGACTTCATGAAGATGGCCTGAGGGCCCGACGTCCTGTAGTGGGCCCTGTGCTCACTGCCCAGCACCGTAGAGCTCCACTGGCATTTGCTCAAGAACACCAGAATTGGCAAGTCCGCCACTGGCGCCCTGTACTTTTTACAGACGAGAGCAGGTTCACCCTGAGCACCTGTGATAGACGTGAAAGAGTCTGGAGAAGACAAGGAGAACGTTATGCTGCCTGCAACGTCATTCAACATGACAGGTTTGGTGGTGGGTCAGTGATGGTCTGGGGAGGCATATCCATGGAGGGATGCACAGACCTCTACTGCCTAGGAAATGGTGCTCTGACTGCCATAAGGTATCCAGATGAAATCCTTGAACCCTTTGTCAGACCCTACGCTGATGCAGTAGGTCCTGGTTTTCTCCTAATGCACGACAATGCCCGGCCTCATGTGGCAAGAGTATGCAGGCAGTACCTGGAGGATGAAGGAATTGAAACAATTGAATGGCCTTCACGATCCCATGACTTAAACCCAATAGAACATCTGTGGGTCATTATGTTTGGGTCCATTAGGCGGCGCCAGGTTGCTCCTCAGACTGTACAAGAGCTCAGGGATGCCCTCACACAGATCTGGGAGGAAATGCCACAAGACACCATCCGTTGTCTCATTAGGAGCATGCCCTGACGTTGTCAAGCATGCACACAAGCTCGTGGGGCCACACAAGATACTGAAAAGCATTTTGAGTTGCAGAAATGAAGTTTTTGAAATAATGGACTAGCCTGCCACATCTTCATTTCACTCTGATTTTAGGGTGTCTACACAATTGAGCCCTCTGTAGGCTGAACACTTTTATTTCCATTAAAAGACTTGGCATCCTTTTGTTCCTAAGACATTGCCCTGTCGTTATTTGTATAGATATCCAACTTCATATTGAGATCTGATGTATCTAATGTGTTTCTTTAAAGTGTTCCTTTCATTTTTGTGAGCAGTGTATATATGTCACACAGTGGGAAAACTGTTTTAATTTGCATGTGTGACTTTTCTAGTTTTATTTAATTTAGGTGCATGTTTTTGGTGGTTTTTGGCATTTGTTGTGTTTTTCCCATTGTGGAGCTCCCTGGAGACGCTGGGCTGGCTGAGCAGGGGGAGTGGAACGATCAGCCATCCCATAGGTGTGCCACACCTGCAGGTGTGGCTGATTGACTAATTGGCACACAATAAAAAGGAGTTGGAGGAAGCCTGAAGAGGACAGAACAAAAGGAGATAGACGACTGGAAGGAGGTGCGCCCTGGACTGCGGTGGCTCCACAGGGGGCACGTGCGCCCCAATCCCTCCGGAGCGCAGATGGTTACCTGGAGCACCCAGAGCACGGTCCCGGGAGATGGACAGGCGGCCGAGTGCTGAGGAGCGGCGCAGTGCTGGTGATGGTACCTGTGTCCGGGTAGAGGCCTTGGGCCGAGGTGGGTGGCGTGCCCCAGCCCTGGGAGGGCAGCTGTGCCAGGGAGCTGCCAGGATGTGTAGCCAATGACGGACGGACTGGTGGCCTGGCTGACGACGATCGTTGGAGGACAAGTTTTAGAACAGGCTTTTAGAGGCCTTTGGGACAGTTTTAACTGTTTTTAAATAAATTGCCTCCTGTGTTATTCTGAAGTCCTGTGCGGTTTTATGAGTGCCTGCCCTCCCTTGGATCCAGAACGAACATACAAGCGGGTGACATATATATATATATATATATACTGTGTATACATATATGTATACTGCATAAATCCCATCACACCCTCAGCAGGTGGTCTCATCCTTCAAAGTTTATTATTATTATTATTATTATTATTATTATTATTATTATTAATAATAATAACAGTATGCATGAAAACCTTTACTTATTTCATTTAGTATAAATTACTACAATACTAAAATATACATTTCTAAATAGACTTTAATATAATGAATGTACGTCCAATTGTTTATTATAAAATGGAATAACTGAAATAAATGGGCACCTAAAAGTAGGAACTACAAACAGGAAACATGACACTAATCAATGACAATGTAAAGTCATTTAGTGACAAATAAAGTAGTTTTGAACTGCTGCTGCGCGTCATGCATAAAAACGCTGCTGCATAGGCTGGAGCTGTTCCAGAAGCTTCACTACACAGCCTTCTATCTCTTTGACTGATTGGTCAGTTTGGATTATTGACACCTCTTTTGGATTGTTAGGGCCAATAGAATGAAGCGTTACTCACCAAAATTAGATTGACAGCTCAGTCAGCCAATGAGACTCGTCATAGCACGAACATACACAAACCAGGAAACAGGAAAGTCCTACTGGATGTTTGAGCGTGTTTATTTTAGTCAAAATGACTTTGCTTTCCATCTAAACTGTTTTCAGTGTGACACAAGAGGTAGGGCTAATAGTAAACAATAAGAAAGTCTGAAACATCAAAGGTAAGAAACTTCTTTGGAGATCTGCTGGGAAAAAACGAGTTCTGTTTTTGTTGCTTTCTGTCTTCTATCTCTGTGAAACTTAGGCGTAGAGTGTTGGGAGATACATATTTAGAATCATTAGGGCTTTAGCTTCATAATGGGCCGTGTTGGGCAAGTTACTTCAAAACTGTAATGCATTATTTATTACTTGTTACTCACATTTTAAAGTAATTCGTTACATTACAATATTACTGATTTTAAAATGTAAGGCATTACACTACTTTTGCATTACTTTAAGTTACTCTCACCAAAATAATATGGATTTGGGAATCTAAATGTAGCTCATGACGCTCAAGTAGCTCCTCACACATCCAGTGGAAGGTGATGTGGTATCTAACTGGGCTAGGGGTTGTGGTTAAAACAGTCAGATATAACAACAGTTCTTTAGGTGTAAAGAGCATTTGACTACAATGTTCTTCATATCCTTATTCGTCACAAACTTAAAGTAACGGGCGTATGCCCATCTGGAGAATGTTCTATCTAACGTTAGATCAGCTGCAGGTTCACTCATCTCTGCTCTGTCTGACTACAGGAAGTGAAACATTTTGCGTGAACGTTTCTCTTCTGCTGATCTTGTGTAGCCTAGAAATCTAGACACACCGAAGCAGAAGCAGAAAGACTTTGCTCTGCAGGTCCTTCTGATCACCTCCATCAGGGCTGGAGGATGATTGCTCCTGGGCATGAAAGTGTCCAAAGCTGGCCAGGACCCCCAGAAAATGAATTTGTATGAAATAAATGCAACAACAAATTGTACGCTTAGCACACTGCCATCTTAAATTAACTGAGCGTGCAAACAGTATGTGGGGGGAAGGGGGTGGCTCCACCACCCTGTATTTTGCCTTGGTCCCCAAATGCCTGGATACGGCCCTGGGTGCTGACCTGTTTTGAAAGTGATCTGAATTTTATCAAATAAATAAATATTACATGCTTATAAATGATTGCTTTATGTTGTTAAACATTTGTAGTAGATAAAAATCTACCTACTTTTTCTTTTCAAGAACTTTATTTAGTTTTCTTGTTTTTTATTTGACTATTTACGTCCTCTATATTCCTGTATCTCCTCTCAATTCTCCAGAAAAACTGCTTCCTGGATTTCCTACTTTTTCACATTATGAGCTAACCTACTTTTAAACTAAGCAGTTCGAACTGGCCTAACCCTAACCCGATCTGCACCGCAAAAATAGCGAAATGTGCGCTGCACGCTGCAGGTGTGGTGATGTCACCTGGGCACAGATGAGTTAGCGCGCGTCAGGCATGAGTTAAGAGAAAGTGCCAGAAAGCGGACATGAACGATCGTGTGTTAAATGTTTTTTTTTTGGTGGCGTGACTTTGAGAATGTTACTGTGGTCGCGGTGCACGCAGCTGGAGCGCATCCGATCAGCGGTCTCTACTCTCTGCTCTAAAGAAGTCCTGGTGCGCTGGAGTTCATATAAATAATGTCATATCAAAACTGGACCTTTATTCAGGCTCCCCCGTAAATAGAACCCTGAAGAAACCCCACTAATTGATTCCTGGTTGAAAATGCGTTGTAATGTGCGCGTTACTGACATTGTACCGAGTAAAATATTACTGAATTTTTTTCTGTAATGCCTTACATTACCACGTTACAGCAAAAAGCAATGCATTACTAGCCTAGTGAACTAGACCAAATTCTTGCTTTGCAGAGTTTGGTCTAGGCACGCTTCATTGGAAACCTCGCAGCCCAAACCACTGCTGTGGCTGTCCAATCACAGCTCGCTATAGTTTTGGTTGGGCCAATCACAGCGCTCTATATTGTGGGCCAATCACAGAGCGGGAGTAGCCGATGACGTCAGCGCTGCAACCCAAGCAACATGGCGGCAGCGCCGGAGCCACGTTCTTTTGAAACGGCTTTGTCATCAACATTGGATTATTTAGACTCCAACGTGCGTAAGTCTGTCTGATATACTTAGCGGCTTCTTATTTTTATCAAACAAAGTAGTGCAATGTCCCAGTACACCTGATATTCACATGTTTTTATACAAAAACCACAGAAATCATTGACGCCATTACTGCGTCCCGCTTTTCCATCGCTGTGATTACGTCACGTTGTTCATCACTCTGATTGGTCCTAGCGCTATCCAATTGCGTGCTGACATTTTGAAAGACAACCGTAGATCCCGCCTCACGACTGAGAGCCGTCAATGGTTCGTGGCCAGACTATATATTCACATGTATAGGATGGCTTGCCAGGCTAATGCATTACAGTAATTCATTACTTTTGTAACTCGTTACTCCCAACACTGATAATGGGTGAGTAGAATATGTGTGAAGTTTGATTTTTAGCAGCGTTACAGACAGAAATGAAGGCAAACACACACATGAAGAGGGATTTCTGATAACTCATTAGTTGTGTTTGGAGCACATAAAAATGTTTGCATGGCCTTGTAGCCAAGGTTCTGATGGTTTTTTAGAGGTGCAGCTTGATGTTATTTATTGATATTTAGGGCATGGATTTTGCTGCTAAACTTCAACGTTGGGCTTAAAGAGTTAAATGCGTTAATTTTGTTTAACGCGTTCCCATCTTACCCTCCACAGGTGGTCTCATCCTTCCAAGCTTGGGTCCTCTACCAGAGGCCTGGGAGCTTGAGGGTTCTGTGCATACACACACACACACACACACACACACACACACACACACACACACACACACACACACACACATATATATATATATATATATATATATATATTAAGTTGATTAATGTCAGTAATTCCGTTCAAAAAGTGAAACTTGTATATTAGATTCATTCATTACACACAGACTGATATATTTCATATGTTTATTTTAATGTTGATGATTATAACTGACAACTAATGAAAATCCCAAATTCAGTCTCTCAGAATATTAGAATAGCAATTAAGACCAATGCAAAAAAAGGATTTTTAGAAATGTTGTCCAACTAAAAAGTCTGAACATAAAGGTATGAGCATGTACAGCATCAGTGTTTAGTTGGGGCTCCTTTGGCCTGGATTACTGCAGCAATGCGGCGTGGCATGGAGTCCATCAGTCTGTGGCTCTGCTCAGGTGTTATGAGAGCCCATGTTGCTCTGAGAGTGACCTTCAGCTCTTCTGAATTGTTGGCTCTGGCGTTTTGCATCTTCCTCTTCACAATAGCCCATAGATGTTCTATGGGGTTACGGTCAGGCCAGTTTGCTGGCCAATCAAGAACATGGACACCATGGTCCTTAAACCAGGTACTGGTAGCTTTGGCACTGTGTGCAGGTGCCAAGTCCTGTTGGAAAATGAAATCTGCATCTCCATAAAGTTGGTCAGCAGCAGGAAGCATGAAGTGCTCTACAACTTCCTGGTAGACGGCTGCGTTGACCTTGGACCTCAGAAAACACAATGGACCAACACCAGCAGATGACATGGCGTCCCAAACCATCACTGACTGTGGAAACTTTACACTGGACCTGAAGCAACGTGGATTCTGAGCCTCTCCTCTCTTCCTCCAGACTCTGGGACCTTGATTTCCAAAGGAAATGCAACATTTACTTTCATCAGAGAACACAACTTTGGACTACTCAGCAGCAGTCCAGTCCTTTTTGTCTTTAGCCCAGGTGAGAAGCTTCTGACGCTGTCTCTTGTTCTAGAGTGGCTTGACACAAGGAATGCTACAGCTGAAACCATGTCTTGCATATGTCTGTGCGTGGTGGTTCTTGAAGCACTGACTCCAGCTGCAGTCCACTCTTTTTGAATCTCCCCACATCTTTGAATGGGTTTTGCTCCACAGTGCTCTCCAGGGTGGTTATCCCTGTTGCTTGTAGACTTTTTTCTACCACATCTTGTCCTTCCTTCACCTCTCTATTAATGTGTTTGGACACAGAGCTCTGTGAACAGCCAGCCTCTTTAGCAATGACCTCTTGTGTCTTGCCCTCCTTGTGCAAGGTGTCAATGGTCGTCTTTTGGACGACTGTCGAGTCAGTAGTCTTCCCCATGATTGTGTAGCCTACAGAACTAGACTGAGAGACCATTTAAAGGCTTTTGCAGGTGTTTTGAGTTAATTAGCTTGATTAGAGTGTGGCACCCGGGGTTTTCAATATACAGAATGGCCCCACTATCTTTGTACCCCATATACCACACCAAACCATCACTTTTGTTGTTCCAACAGTCTTGGAGGGATCTATCCAATGTGGGTTAGTGTCAGACCAATAGCGGTGGTTTTGTTTGTTAACTTCACCATTCACATAAAAGTTTGCCTCATCACTGAACAAAATCTTCTGCGTGAACTGAGGGTCCTGTTCCAATTTTTGTTTTGCCCATTCTGCAAATTCTGTGCACCGATCTGGGTCATCCTCGTTGAGATGCTGCAGTAGCTGGAGTTTGTAAGGGTGCCATTTGTGATTAGCTAATATCTGCCGAAGGGATGTCCGACTAATGCCACTCTCCAGTGACATGCGGCGAGTGCTACGCTGTGGGCTCTTGCTGAATGAAGCTAGGACAGCCACTGATGTTTCTTCATTAGTGACAGTTTTCATGCATCCACATTTTGGCAAATCCAACACTGAACCAGTTTCCCGAAACTTAGCATGCAGCATGCAGTTTGCTTACAGTAGCATGGGAGATGGGTGGTCTCGTAGGGTGTCTTGCATTGAAATCTGCTGCAATGACCCCATTACTGCGTTCACCAGACATCAACACAATTTTGATCCGCTCCTCACGTGTTAACCTCTTCGACATGCCAATGGCTGTGAACAAAGAGAAACTTGTAAATAACTCATGAAAGAATAAAGTTTCGTTAAAACCAAGCACACCATTGTTTTTCTTGTGACATTACCAATCAGTTTGATGTGTCACATGACCCTCTTCCTATTGAAAAAACAAAAGTTGGATCCAAGATGGCCGACTTCAATATGGCCACCATGGTCACCACCCATCTTGAAAAGTTTTCCCCCTCACATATACTAATGTGCCACAAACAGGACGTTAATATCACCAACCATTCCCACTATAGGATGGTCAGATGAAACCAAACCTGTTATTCTACACACCATGTTTGGAGAAGAAATGCTACTGCCCACCACCCCAAGAACACCATAGCAACAGTCAAGTTTGGGGGTGGAAGCATCATGGTGGGGGTCCTGGCAGACTTCATATTATTGAAGGCAGGATGAATGGGGAAATGTACCGGGACATTCTGGATATATATCTATATATTTTCTGTGCTGTTTATTGTTTTCCATGTTTGTGTACGTCAGGTATGAAGGTTTAACAGGAAATGCCAAATATTTTACTAGTTAAAGAGCAAGTAACACCTAAATCAGCTGTTTTTGCTGATAACCTGTATAGATGAGTGTCTAATAGTGCTGTAGACATGTGTAATCATTATTTTGTCAGTTTAGTGGTACTTAACTAAAATTCAGTATTTCAGCCCCAAACCATAATTATCGCCATCTTCAGGTTAAACTCTGCTCAACATTGATTGAGAATCAGCCACAGCTGATGGCTTAGAGCTGCAGGGTGATGTTGTCTGTATCGTACTACATGGCTGCGCTGCACTGGACTCCAGCTGAGTCTCGGCTCAGCCACTCACCTGCAGATATGACACGTTGTGGCTTGGAGCCGCTTGCCTCCTTAAAAAAACGTCCTCCTCCCCCTTTCTTCTAGTGATAGCGGTGGACAGGAAAATCCTCCCGCCTGCTGCCTTTTCTGTGTATGCTTGTTTTCCTGAGTGATGAGTCCGCTTTGTTTGTGTGCTCGTGCGCTCGTCAACGACTTGTTTATCCGACTGAGAAACTCTGAGAGGGGGCTGAGGGGGGTGCTGTCCATCACTGCCTCACTGCTGCTCTCGGTCCGCCAGGCGACGCCTCCTTTAGAAGCATTTCTCTAACAGGAAGTGTGGGTGAAGTAAGTCTCCACCCATGGTGTGACTCACCCTTTAAGCAACTGGAAATCTTCAGGTCACTTTTATTTTGAAAGTTTCCAGATGTTTTACACTACTCCTGTTTTTGACTTCCTGTCTGACCCGATCCGAACTGCTGAGTTTGACAAGTTCTGGAAACGTAGAGCGTAAAAATAGACTCAAAGCGTAGGTCAGACTGTTCAAAACCCAGTGGCATGTTTTCATCATTTCATTAAATTTGTGTAAATTACCACTAATATCAATGATATGCTGTGGCTTATTCAGCGATATTAGTTTATGCTGTGATTCTGTGATTGTTAGTACACGCGTTACTAGTTTGTAGCTGAATTTAAAACCTGTCTTTGTTTTGTCATGCAGGGTCATGGTTTATTTCACCGCTTTATGATGTTTTGTGGTCTAAAACCTTTTCAGTTTTGTGTTATAAATGTTACCCACAAAATTTAGATTTTCTCCCAGGTCCTTCCACATAAGCAGAAGCACCAGGGGAACAGCAATGTAATGTAAAAAAAAAAAAGAGGAGAAAGAATGTTCCCAAGCCAGCATCATCTGCCTGGAGCTTGATTCTGGAAGGAGTCAGCAAAAGTTAAGAAGTTCCATCTTCTTCTTCCAGCTCAGTTCTCATTAATGTCAATTTCATAGTGAAGGTCCTGGGGCAAAGATCCTCTTAATGTGTGAGGAATAGAGAAGCATTCTGAATGCACTTCCACACATCAAAGAGCTGCTTAGATAAGGCTGTTTTCATCCTCCCCACCATGCTGGCTGTGATGACCTCTTTTAACCTGAAACACACCTGGCCAAAACTGGACTGTAAGGTGTGCAGAATAAATCCATTATCTTCCTTCAATTATTCACTGCATTCAATAGTTTCTGATCAATGTGCCTGCTTCTGAGTACTTAAAGATTGTTTAAGTCTGTTCTGATGGCTTGTACATATTATATATGAGAACAGTCCTTTGTCTTTATGTCTAGCTGTTTTATCTTATCTTTATCTGCATTTGTTTTATCTTATCTGTTTTTTATCTTATCTGTTTGTGTGAAGCTAACTATGTGTTGCTGCTGCCTCTTGGCCAGATCGTCGTTGTAAATGAGAATGAGTTCTCAACCGACTCATCTGGTTAAATAAAGGTTAAATAAATAAAATAAACACTGTGGCAGGAACTGAGCCTAAAACAACACAGTGGAAGTAAGTAAAGCAGGGTCTGAGGTTGCTAATGTGAAAGAAAGTTGGTTGGTGAATTATGAAATTGCTGATGTGTGTCATCAGTCGACTCACACGGTCTCAACACACAGGAATTAATTCAGCAGCTGGAATATTTTAGTGAGGGGTGAAATTCAGGTCATGGTGTGTGTGTGTGTGTGTGTGAGTGTGTGTGTGTGTGTGTCAGATCCCACACACTGAGGAATAAAGTCTTCAGCTGCATCACCCTGCCATTTTCTGCTGCCTGTCCTTTCCCACTCCCCATTCTGACAGCAAGCCCTGCTGTGCACTGTCTAACTTGGTTGCCATGGCCACAGTGAAGTTGCGTATTTTGCTTGTTGCACTTTGGGGCTGCCAGTTTTCCTCTCAGAGAGGTGTATGAATGGCAGGGTGGAAGTTCAAAGGAGCATCCCCACAGATTTGCACCCTGCTGACTCCAGATTCAGGCAGATTGTAGCTTGGAGCAGTTTTTAGAAGAGACGCCATCCTCCTTAGTCAGAGAGAGGTCTGGATAACAGAAGGACAAACTCCACGTGTTTTTCAGCCTGACAAATTGGAGGTGTGGCGTGAGAGAGAGCAAGGGCTGTGTGTGTGTGTGTGTGTGTGTGTGTGTGTGTGTGTGTGTGTGTGTGTGTGTGTGTGTGTGTGTGTGTGTGTGTGTGTGTGTGTGTGTGTGCTCACATGATCCAGGTTCTGTTGGAGGTTTCGTCCTGTTAAAAAGGAGTTTTCCTCTCCACTGTCGCTACATGCTTGCTTAGTATGAAGATTGCTGTAAAGTCTCTGACACAAGTCAGTGACTCGATGCAACCTGCTGGGTTTTCTTACATAGAAAACTTTCAACTAATTTGTATAACTAGTGATGGGACTTATGACTCTTTGAATGGAGCTGTTCAGGCGAGAGCCGTTTACCTCAAAGAGCCGTTCAAAAGACTGGCACTTTTGAACGGAGCAGAGTGATCTCCATGGCAACGTGTCCCGCCGATGTCCATGAGGTGTGTGTGCTGGGGGGGGGGGGGGGGGTGACTTACTCTCTCTCTTTTTACAAGGACCAAGGACTCATCATTCACTTTAAAAAGCCGTTCAAAAGATTTGATTCGTCACATCACCAGGCATAATGCTCTGATACGTAGGTTCAGTTGTAATGTTTATTTTGTAAAGTGCCCTGAGACGACTCTGGTTGTGATTTGGCACTATATAAAAAAAAGAATTGAATTGAAATGCGTGTCTCCTGCTCAAGGCGTTAGAGCTGGCAGCCGTAAACAGAGATGACTGTAAATGGAAGAACAATTAATGTTGGAAATTTAATTTGGAAGAGGGCAGAACTATCAGTCAACGTCAAATCCATTTGGTCTTTTCTTACATTTGTTTTCAATTTTTCATTCAGTTTTACTGTTTAACTATTACCTAAGTCACTGAGTGGATTTGTTAGAAAACAAATATAATGGTAATTCACACACACACACACACACACACACGTGGAGATAGAAATCACAGATAATACCAGTGTTGGTCCTACAGTGTGTGATCTGCAGCAACCACACATTTAGAAGTCCTGCGAGCCGTAGGCCACGTTCACTCAGACATTCCCCGCTCAGATGGGAAATCTACACCAGTTTTTCCATTCATTTAGGGTTTTCTCTTAAGTTAGTTTGGACTCCTAAAGTGGTTTAAACATCCAGGACTAAATGAGGAGGAGGCCTACACGACGTTTGTTGCTCTTAGGAAGAGAAAGTGACTTTCCTGAGGTTCCAAGTGAGCTAATATTCCAGTTTATTTTGTTTTGAGCAGCCACCTAGCTCATGATCCTAACATCTCAAACCTTGCACTTCTAACTCAGAATACCTCTTTAGATAATAACATTTGTTTCAGACTCTGTTCTGTTTTCACACGTCTGTCTTTAACCGACAGACGAGGGGCTGGTTCCACGTAAATCTGATGTGCCGACCCTTATAAAAACCTCTGAGACAGAACCGGTGACCTAGCCCAGCAGTCTGCAGTCACAAGCAAAGAGAGAAAGGTCTGGCTTTACACATCCTACAGCTTGATGGTACAAGTTTTAAGTTCTGAGGATGCATAGAGATCCATAGAAAACCTTGTTTGTGCCTTTTTTGAGAATATATTGAGGAATGACAGATATGAGTTAACCCAACGCAGGTAAAGGTGAAAACACAGAATGTTCTCTTTGCTACTGAAATGTTGTCAACTGATTTTTAACATGACACTGATCAGATTTGGTAACTTTATTTCATAAAGCGATCGGGGCCACGGCTTCAGCAGGTCATCCAGATGCAGGCAAACAGCAAAATGGGAACAACAGCATGATTTAGCATTTTATTGCTGCTAATATTTAATGCTGGAACCAGACAGGATCCAGTCGTCTCTGGAGAGTCTTTCTGTGTAGTTTCATTCAGACCACACGTGTCATCCTGCCTGTGCTCACAC
This sequence comes from Aphyosemion australe, assembly GCA_006937985.1. NCBI lineage: Eukaryota > Metazoa > Chordata > Actinopteri > Cyprinodontiformes > Nothobranchiidae > Aphyosemion > Aphyosemion australe. Next base: position 90,133 of record SSNS01000232.1, on the reverse strand, counting down.
AGCTTCACATGTGGGAGGCAGAGGAGTTCAGGGGAGAGGAGAGCCTCAGAGGGAGGGTGAAGAGTTCATTTTTCGATTTATTAAAAAGAGGTGGAAAAAAGTCCTCTGAAGAATAAAGCAGCATAGTCCTGCTGGGACCTGGATCTCATGCGTGGTTTGCATAAAAAGTCTGTACATCAAAAGCCAGGGATGGCCTCTTTAAATATTCAGATGTGCCTTGTAACAAGCTCCATTGCGGCTTCTATCAAAGACAAATGAAGTCAGGGAGGAAAACCAGATTTCCTTCCTTTATTCCAGCGGTCAGCTGCAGCACTGAGCAGCCTCACCAGTCCAGCACCCTCCCCTACCTGTCAGCAGGCAGGCAACAGTAACATCTGAGAGGAGCATGACAGTGGACGTGTTGAGGAAGATGTTTTCCCATAAAGGAGCAGAAGAGTCCAGAGTCTGCTGAAAAAGCTGCTGCTGCTGCTTGTATGAATCAGAAAACAGGAACAGACCGACCGGCTCTCTGTGACCAGAGCTGCTTCCTCTGCAGCCGGGAGCTCGTCAGCATGTCCTGGAGCAGTGTGGTTAACATAAATACATCAGATAAACTGTTTACGTATTAATCAGACTGAACTCCTAACTCATTCTCACCAACACTGAAATGATTTGATTTCTCTACAGTGTCACGAGGATTGTTCTCAGATGCCATCACAACACTGAGTTATATCGTGTTTGCACAGGGTTCCTACAGGTCTCTTCAAGTCTTTTTAAGACCATTTATATAAAAACTATTTCATGGCCCTACAGGTGAAGAAAAACACAATTCTTGAACTTCATTTATTTCTGAAAGAAAGGTGGAATGTGTAAAGCATGACAACAAGCCAAGCAGAGGTGTGAAAAATCATTCCAGCAGGCCACGAGAAGCTTTGTCCAACAATGATAAGTTGTTTAACATTTTAACATTGGTTATGTTGTTTCTTCACGTTCTTATTCCATGCTGGGAATCTGGGGACTAGAGACGCTTGAACAATAAACAATGAAAATCAGAACTCGACAAAGAAAAGTCAACTCCTAGTTCACCTCGGTAACGATAAGTGGACGATAACTACATGAATGCGCAAAAACAAACGTTCTCCACTAGATGGGGCTGTCACATGTATTACGTTGAGTCACGTTGTCAAGTGACTCGAGGTGGTACCGCTTCTTAAAGGGACGTGAACGCCAACCTACACACATCTTTTCATTCTTTTATTACCAAATTTATTGACATGGGGAAAATTATATTGGTTAGAGTCAGAAATTTTGATAAGGATAAGTTTTTGATTTATTGCCCAGCCCTAGACTTGTGTTATTGGTGGAAATAAAACATCCACGTTGCAAGTCAGTGGTAGAGTTGTGATGCTGTTATCCAATCCGAGGCAAGGGCTGTGTCCAAATCCAGGGGTTGCATGCTCATGAGTACCCGTCCTCATTGGTCTCAGGAGAACGTGTTCTTCCATGACGCTTAGACCGGACGTTAACTCATTCACTGCCAGCCGTTTTCTGATCAGAAAGCCCCTGACTGCCAGCGTTTTTGAGCGTTTTTACTGTTTTTTGAAAAGTCACAGAACATTGTGCTCTATGATCATGTAAACGCCAAAAGTACCAAAAGAAAGAGTAGACTCACTTCTTACATCAGGAAGAATCACCGTATTTCTAGCGTTATCCGTTCTTTCACAATCTGTTGTCGAAGCGCTGCTGCAGAAGCATTTCCGGTTCGGCGCATCGCTTTTTTTCACAGCAGCGTCCCAAAACAAACTCCTAATTCATTGATTTTCTGCTTCCTGATCACGTGATGTGTGACATACACGGATGAAGATCAGCTTTAGACACGTGATGTTTGTTCTCACGGTGCGGGGACTCGCTCCGACGTCCGCCCCGTAAAAAAAGCAAAATGACGACTATAGTCGTCAATGGCAGCGAATGAGTTAACAGCTGTGAATGTGGACGGTCTAGCCTTAAATAATAGTCCCGCCCCTACTTTGGCGGATGTCCTCCTGTCACCTAGCAACTGCTACCGCACTAAGGAGAAGCTGCAGAAATGGAGCTTGCACATGTTTTAAATTTTTTCCTTGGTTATTTTATGATTTACCAATGTTATGAACTGTAATTAAGAACAAGAATACAAAAACACATTACAGGCCTAATGAAAACAGGAAACGCACAAAAACACAACCACTTCAGGCTTTTACTTTTTGTTTAGTCACATTTTAATGAGCTGTCATTTAAAGTTGTACTGCTGCATCTCCCGTTTCTTCTGCCATTGTTGCCGGTACAGAAATCAATCCTGCAGTGCATCACGGGATTTATGGAGGCGAGGAGACCACAGAGACTACACCGCACCCGTTCTCAAAATCGGGGAAAAGAAGAACGCATTTCAAGACCGCATTCTGAGCATTCTTGGACGGTCTCAGTCGCGGCGCTGTGACATCACTGGTCTTAAAATCTGACCTCATGAGCACGCCCTGGATTTGGACACAGCCAAGATGTCCAAATATCAGGAAATAAGACTCCAAAACCTGCCATCTGAAGCTCAGCCGTGATGTGGGCAACCTTTAGGTCAGAGAAATGGTGCACCGGTATCCCCCCCCGAATGACTTACAAGGCATTCATTCCTACTAGAGACCACTGCAAATGTATTGATTAAACAGGCGTTTCACTCCTTTAACCATTTGTTTAGCATGGCACTTGTTAAAGTTAAAGTCCCAAGTCATCATCACACAATGGTGAAATTACATCTCTGCAATTGACCCATCCCCGCGGTGGGGAGCGGTGAGCTGCAACTGTGGCTGCGCTCGGGAACTATTTGGTGGTTTAACCCCGGAAATCCAACCCCTTAGTGCTGAGTGTCAAGCGAGGAGGCGTTGGGTCCCATTTTTTCAAAGTCTTTGGTATGACCTGACCGGGAATCGAACCCTGATCTCCCAGTCCCGGGGCGGACACTCTACCACTAGGCCACCGGAGCTAGTACTGAACAAAAACATATAAAAAATATGTTGGTGATTGTTCTGCAGTGTTCAAAGCATTAAAGTAGACATCATGCTTTTAAATCCTTCCTTTTTGCATCTAAATCATTCAGCAGTGGTCCAAATACAGTGGAACTGCAGTTCTTAGGTCTGAATTCCTCATTATTGTTGCTCTACAGACCCCTCCTCTACCTCTGTTCTGAGCAGAGTCTGAAAATGAGCCGTTTTGGTACTGTCTCTTTAAATCTGAATTAAGCTCTGCAAACCCCGCCCCCTCCACTGAGCAAGAGCTTACACTCCACCCCAGTCAGACATTTTTGTAGTTTGATAGACAAATTATTATTTAGCGTAGCAGAAACGTTATATTTGCATTTTTAAAACGTGGGGAGACTTTTTCACCCTAGCCTGGCATGCCAGACTCTCCCTCTACACAGCAGAAGAGTCTGGATACTCAGAGGCAGCGAGCACCATGAGGGGCGGGACTAGCCAGCTGAAAAATAACTAATCCGAAAAACGGCGGAAATGACAACTTACCGCACAATGCTGTTGTTTTTTTTAGCTGTAGTCAAAGATGGGGTCAAAGTAGCGCTGCTAACAATCTCCCTCTCACTGTTCACACCGAGCTGCACTGCAGTTAACCCCAGCTTGTTTTACTTGTTTCTCCATTAGCGCAAGTAAAGGCAACACCACGATAAAATGTGTTTTAGCTGGGTAAGCACCTTCCTCAGTAGAAATGAATGCACTGGGGGCAAATGGAGACCCATCGAAGATGGCAGCCGGCCACTACGGCAGCGCCAGTCCATGAGGCGTCTATGTATATACGTCTGTGGGTAGCACAGCGCAAACATCTTTCTTTAGGAGAAAGGCTCTTAGCGCTGATTCTTGTTGTGGGTTTAAAGACACGTCCAAGTCATTTAGACCAGAGGAAAGAGCCGCAGAGAGCTCTGCTTCAGACGCCATCTTCATTGTTTATGAGAAACTTAGCGTTGCTATGTGCGACGTACGCTGCTCAGCGCTGATTGGCTCGGCTAGAATTCTAAGGGGGTGGGGTTATTAGAATAGGAGCATTACCAGACCCATTGCTTCCCATAAGGAAGCATTGGTGTGGCTGGCCAGGCTATTTCCACCCAGCTGTACATGACAACACTCATGCATTGAGTGTGAGACATGCATTTGACTGTATTCACACGCTGTCAGTACCCCCCCACTGTTCCAGCCAAATGGAGGGACAACGTGCGAGACCCCCCCACCTCAAACAACATAACAGCTCCAAATGAAAGTAATGTAGTGGTGTGTTACCACTGTTATTACATGAACCATCAATGCCAGCGCCTTGGAAAAAATTATTTAACGCCTATGTATCAATTTGATGAAAACAAGAGTGCTGGATGCTTAATCGTTTTACTTTTTGTTCTTTTTAAAACACAGATAGGAGATTTTTTACCTTTTCTGCTGACGTTTCGATCATCTGCTGTGATCTTCAGAGCTAAGCTGCTAATGCAGCTTCCGTTTATGTGTGGGCAGCAGGGGACGACATCGCCCCTGTTGCCCGCGCTTTCTTCCTTGATGACGTCCCTGTTCATGGTCCCATCCTTGTGCTGTCCCAATCCATAATGTGGAAGCAAAAGAGCACAAGAAATCAGCAGTCACAGACCATTGTACGAGAGAGAACCACATCATGGATTGGGACAGCACAAAGATTGTCAACAGTGAACAACAGAAATATAAAAGATGGATAAAAGAAGCTATTGAAATAAGGTTTTGGTTTTAGTTGTTCCAGGCGTTGTGCACACAGGTGATTTGTGTCCTGGTGATGGTGGTATGTAGGTCTCAGAGTTCCTGTCATCCTGTGTTGTCCTCAAGGATATGGCAGGAGTTTCCTGATGATGAGGGCCTCAAACCGGTCCTGGATTAAAGCAGGAGACGTAGGAGAGACCTCCGTTGTCTGAATTCTGAGATGAGAGGGTTGGTGGGATGTTGATCTATCTACCTCATCTAGAAACGGAGATGGTTCAGGGAAAACTTTTCCAAAGACCAGTTCCATGATGTCATTGACGTATGCTGAAATGGTAAATGGTAGGGATTTTGTCAATTACCCTAACCGGAACTGAGGAAATAAGAGAGAGACAATGAATCACACAAAACCATTTGCAAAGGGTGACAGACCAACTCAGGACAGAGTACAGTCTGCCCCGAGCGGCTGCCAACACATTTTATTTAAAGTAGGAGATAAGGTAGTGGGTGTGTTTTAGATGTTGTGTGTGTGTGAGTGTGTGTGAGATACAGAATGAAATAGAGAAGCCGTACAGGACATAGAAATTCTATAACATAATCCCTCCTGTTTATGGTATATATACATAACATGCATGAAAATTCATCCACTTTCATAACTTGTCACCATTTTCTATGAAAGCTTCATTAATCATGACTTCAGGGAAGGGGGAAATGGATAAAACCAGGACAGGTGATCGTCCTGAAAATCATACACACCGAGGCGGTACAAGGAAAGCAAATCAACACATCGAAAATAAGCGTCAACAGCAGAATCAAAAGAAACCTCGGCTCGGAACGTGAAATCAGTAGAAGCAATCACATGTTGGGGAATCACAGAATGTGATGCTGCAGCTGTGCTGTAGTCAGTGATCAATACCACAACACTAAGAACTTCATCCCAAGCATCATTCCAGTAAAAACGTAGATTAAAAATCATCATTTACAGTTGGGATACCGGAATACCGGTCAAATCAGAAACATCAAAATCAATAGGAGTGGCAGGTGCGGGAGTCAAAACAGCAAAATAGTGAACAAGTGAAACATTAATCATATAGGTGACACAAAAAAAACTCAATACATGGTACAATGCAGCATGAAAACATAGCACGAAAAACAAGAAAAATGATGACAGGAATCAAATATCGTAGCAATAAATTGTAATAATTATTGTAATAATGTGTACCAGGAACCAGAATTCATCCATTCCCAGAAGGCGAATCCTCTCGGAACACTGACCTCATCAGCTTTCATTTGAGATAAGAGGTCGTTCATGTGTGCAAGGGTGGCGGTGATGTTGCCGGCTGTGTCAGGTAAAAAGGCGCAACACCTGAAACCAAGAGCGTGACCTACGACATGGCAAAGGCCCCCTTCCGAGGCCAACAGACGGTCAAGCGCGAGATGGTGTTGCATTAACATGTTCCTGGTTGCTACCATGAAAGGTGGAAAACCTGAAAAACCTTGAGAAGTGAGTGCAGTCAAGTTTTCTAGCTGAATGTGCGGTCTATCTATGTGGTGTGAGGGAACCTGTGCGGTCAGTACCATTGATTCTTATCAAAATGTCATACAATGATGAACACTGTGTCAGGGCAGAAGTGTCTGTGCGCAACCAAGGATCATTTGGGTCAGTGGAGTGTCGTGGATGAGCTAAGCCGTACAGAATACAAAAAACATCAACTGAACTTAACGCTTCAGGCCATAGAAGTGATGATTCTTTGAGGGAGTGTGGTATCAGCGAGCAGACGTAGCATGACGCGTTGACTTGTGACTTGTGCTGCTCGGACGATGGCAGTGACCGATGCAAACCAGGAGTCCCCTCCCAGCAGCGGTGTGTCCAGACGAAGTCCCTCCGTCCCAGGAACCGTGAAACCAGGGTGCAGTTTGGGTGTGTGGGTCCGGATTTCCCATCCCGATCTGGAGTCTGTCTTCCGTCTTGTCCTCCTGTGACGTCCAGATGGGTCCGTGAGTGCAGGTCCTGTCT
>SSNS01000232.1:31198-83372 GCA_006937985.1 Aphyosemion australe | reverse complement strand
GCGGTCCATCACGTCGGTCTGTGGGCAGGGAGGAGCCCCGTCCCACAATTGTTGCAGAGCCAAACTCCGTTCCATCTCCAGTGCCCCAGGCAGCTGTTGCTGTTCCAAACCGTCTGTCAGGTGCCGAGAGGCGGGCCATAGAAGAGGCCACATTCACGTAAACCCATCATCATCAGAGTGAGGCATCCCGTATGCCTGTAGCAGACGACCATCTTCACCAGGTTTGAGACGCTCGTGACCTGTTGTCACGAGCCCCTTTGAAGCCCGGACTTCGTTGCCGCCCTAATGGCGGTTAGGTGACTTCGATGAGTTTACAATGAGATCCAAGATGGCCTCTCAGCAACTTCCGCAGCTGTGGGGGGAGCAGGACCTGATACGGACCGACCCAACACAGAGGAATCCAGTTGTCTCGTTTAAGCACTTTGATTAGGACCCAATTTCCTGGTTTCACGACCTGTGTGGGCGAAAAAGCACAAGAGGGCTCTGCGAGATCATTGTATATTATGACTTGTTTCTTCAGAAAACATTTTAACCATCCAGTCGGCAAGGGTATTTTGTCCGTCATCTAGTCATCACCTCATTAACAAAAATGTGTTCCATTGTTTGACCATTGTCTGACCTGATAACAGAAGGAATTCCATAAGTAGAAAGAAAAAAAAATTCTGGCCATTTGGATAATGCATCTATCACCACAAGGCAATATCTCACTCCATGCATCTGTGACAATTCAATGAAATCCATGTGTATGGTGTGAAATGGGTATTCTCATACAAATCAAACATTTCCGATAATAGTCTTTAGCAAAAGAATAAAAGTTTACAGTGTGGAAAGACGTGGTTATCAACTATCAACCGTCAAGCAGGATCTCATCTGTCAGGGTCTCAGAGCAGTAAAATTAAGTCTCCGGCAGAGGGAGCCCTTGAGCAGCATGCTTTGCACTCCGGTCAGCAAAAGAGTTTCCCCTGGAGACATCTGTCTGGTGAGCCCAAAACAAGAATCTTTCTGCACCAATTTTGTCTACCAGAAAATAATCCATTTGTATAAATTTCTAATAAAGTTTTTTTACTACGGTAGAGGGGGAGCTGCATTGAGTCTGGACGACGTCCTTGGTACCAGCCATTGCATAACTGCTCTGTACCAAGACGTCGAGGCGAAATAATAAACAGGCCTGAATAAAACAGCTGCTCAACCTTGGAGCAGCCTAAACTGTCTACATAGAATAAATATAAATTTGCAGAGACAAATAACCCTGAGATTTAACTATTGACCATTAAATGCTCTGATACAAGAAGAAACGTGACTGTGTGACTGAAACATTTTTAAAGTGAAATCATGTAGGCCTTGGAATGTGTGCGTGTGTGTGTGTGTGTGTGTGCGTGTGTGTGTGTGTGTGTGTGTGTGTGTGTGTGTGTGTGTGTGAGCCAGTGATCACTGACATTTGTGGTTTTATGACGTGGTGTGGTTAACTGGACATGTTCGAGGTCTTCTGGCTGTGGTTGGATGTTTTGGGACTGTTTGAAGGCCTCGTGAAAGATTTGTGGGGTTTACTCGGACGAATGCGATAAAGATTATAAAATTACAGTATCCTTTGTATCTATTTTCCCCCGCTAAACAACTGTAATTTCATTAATCTTGAAGATAAGGGGAATGTTTCCTTTTTCTCCCCTCTCAGCCTCATTGTCCGTGGGCCAGACAAACACGGCTCTGTTTCATGTAACTTTCCCAGCATATATCATACTGATTGTCTTGTCAAGTAAAATCAATAACAATAACTTTAATGACACATTTTGTTTACAAGCAGCTTTTGGAAAGTTGGTTCTGTTCTACTGTTTATAGTGACATTTTTGTTGTTTTGGTTCATTATTATTCAAATGATTGGAATCAAAATAAGCATATTAGAGAGCAACACAGTTAGACTTACTAAATGTTACAGTGGTTTTTATAGGCTTAGCTACATGTCTACATGTCCAGATCAGGTGGTTGTGTCAGAGTCTCAACCTCCACCAGCCAACCGGAATCCACCTAGGACTGCAACTCCCAACAGCCCCTCGCCGGGATTCCCATCATTCCCCAGTTACGTCACCAACCGCGACTATATACAAAAGTCGCCTTCCCTTCCTGTCACTCAGTGATCATTTCTTTGGATCTATGATCAGAGTTCCGAGCCGACCAGCTCAATCAACCTACTCGCAGCTAACGAGTAAGTCTACTTTTTCTTTTCTGGAACATCACAGCGTTCCCGTTTCCCTTCGGGTTACGCTCAGGTGTTCCTATATTAAACCGCATGTCGGCGTCATTCCAACGTTCGTTCCTTCTGCGTCTGGGTTAGCCACTCACGCTACAGCTCAAGTCTTACCAGTCACTCGACCAGTCTGACAGGTTGTTTGCAGAAAAGAATGTAATTCAATCATTTCAACAGAACGTTGTCTTTCCAAACAGCGACTAAACCAATAAAACATGCTGCCATCAGATGGAGTGATTCAGGGGGTGTGACGTTCTAATGATAGTGAGGGTGGCTTCCAGTGGCGGCTGGTGAATTTTTTTTTGGGTGGGGCGCATTTTTTTATTTTTATTTTTTTTATGTTAGTTCTTGTGAATGGTTTTTATCTTGAGAGGCGCTATATAAACGATCGTTATTTTCTTCATTTGCAGGTCAGTTTTTCAGATGCGCTAACCACATATCACCACTAGGGAACGCCAAATTACCATTCTTATGCGTCACACAACTTGAAATCGACGGACTTTGTTGCTAAGTTAGCAACAAAGTTGTTCCAAAAACATGCTTCATATTGACCAATATATGCAAACCTCACACACACTAAACAGGAAGAGGCTCTTTTAAACGATAGAATCCACGTTTTCTACCTCAACACCACCCAATGACTGCTAATCTCATCCATTAACATTTCCAATAACGTGCTCAGCTGGTTCCAGTCTTATCTCTCTGATCGTACTCAGTTCATACAACTCAAATCCTTCAGATCCGACCTATCCCCAGTTACTAGAGGAGTGCCCCAGGGCTCTGTCCTGGGGCCCCTTCTCTTCATCATTTACCTTTTACCGCTAGGTCACATTTTCCGGAAATTTAACATCCAGTTCCACTGCTTTGCGGATGACACCCATCTCTATTTGTCTTCCAAACCTATCCTCACTCCCTCCCTCCTCCCTTTCCTCCTGTTTAACTGAAACTAAATCATGGTTCTCCACTAACTTTCTCAAATTAAACAGTGACAAAACTGAAATCTTACTCGTTGGAACAAACTCTACTTTATCCAAAGCTGACAGTTTTTCTCTTAGTATCGATGCTTCTACTACCTCTCCCTCCCCTCAGGTTAAGAGTCTGGGTGTCATCCTCGACAGCACCCTCTCATTTAAATCTCATATCAATAACGTCACTCGGTCAGCTTATTTTCATCTTCATAATATTAATCGCCTTCGACCCTCTCTCTCTCCCCATTCTGCTTCTATTCTCATCCATAGTTTAGTCACTTCCCGAATCGATTACTGTAACTCACTCCTTGTTGGCCTACCTCAAAAAACTCTCCACAAGCTTCAGTTAGTTCAGAACTCTGCCGCACGGGTCATCACCAACACTCCCCTATCTCATCACATCAGTCCGGTCCTTCAGCAACTTCATTGGCTCCCAGTTAAACAACGAATCGAGTTCAAAGTCCTACTTCTCACTTTCAAAGCCATTCACAATCTTTCTCCCCCATATCTATCTGATCTCATTCACATTGTTTCTCCAGTCCGCTCCCTAAGATCATCATCCTCTGTCCACCTTACCGTTCCATCTTTTCGTCTTACCTCCATGGGCCTCAGATCCTTCAGTTGCTCTGCTCCCCGCCTCTGGAATTCTTTGCCACAAGCTATCCGGAACTCTGACTCCCTTCCCATTTTCAAATCTAAACTAAAAACTCACCTCTTCCAGACTGCATACAGTTTATGAGACAGTTCTATTGTGTTTTTATTGACTTTGTTCTGTATTAATTGGGTCCTTTTGAGTGTTTTGCTTTAGCTTGCTTTTTTAACTTTTTGTTGTTTTTTTTGTCGTACAGTGACCTTGAGTTCCCTGAAAGGCGCTTCAAATAAAATTTATTATTATTTATTATTATAAATGAAAAGCAAAACAAAGCTATTTTCATGAAGTCAAAAGCTAAATTCTGTCTTACCTTGCTGGTCAAAATAATCCATCTTATAGTAAAAAATCCACTTGGTTGGTAGAATCCAATGATAAAAAGATGAAACTACTAGTTTTCTCCATAGTCAACGTTAGCAGTGGCTCCACAACAACAAAGGACGTGAACTAGCCTGTGGAAAAATTTCCGGTTCTGTCTGGGCTGGGTGAACTGACCGAACAGCATCCTCCTCCTGATCTGAGCAGACTCCCCCCGTTTGCTTGCGATCGCAACCATATGCGTCCAACAGCTCTCCTATTCCTTGTCGTTGGGGATCCAGCGCGCATGCGCCGGTTAGCCCGTATGAAGTCAATGGTAAAGATTGCTGCAACCGCGAGAGGACACGTGACAGGAAGTACGTCGACGTTTCGGCCGTGTTAAAAGTATTAACTTTATTAAACTACAATTAAATGCAGATTACACACAGCACTTACAGCCCATAAGGTGTATAGATCGTTTAGTTTAAATTTGATGTTTTTTTAAATACATTTTGTATTTTTTAAATACATTTTGTGAATAGATTTTTTACGGGGCGGGCGTCGGAGCGAGCCCCCGCACCGTGAGAACAAACATCACGTGTCTAAAGCTGATCTTCATCCGTGTATGTCACACATCATGTGATCAGGAAGCAGAAAATCATAGAATTAGGAGATTGTTTTGGGACGCTGCTGTGAAAAAAGCGATGCACCAACCGGAAATGCTTCTGCAGCAGCGCTTGGGCACCAGATTGTGAAAGAACGGATAACGCTAGAAATACGGTGATTCTTCCTGATGTAAGAAGTGAGTCTACTCTTTCTTTTGGTAGTTTTGGCATTTACATGATCATAGAGCACAATGTTCTGTGACTCTTCAAAAAACAGGAAAAACGCTGGCAGTCAGGGGCTTTCTGATCAGAAAACGGCTGGCAGTGAATGAGTTAAAGGGAATAAAACTTAAAAATATGTGTGGCTCAGGAAAACGAAGATTTGGAACTCTCCGCTCCTGACTTCTTCATTCTTCACATTTCGTAGAGCATCTACCAGGCAACCTATCAGGCACAAACCCCCCCACCACCACCGCTCAAACACCGTCAGCAGATACGTCAGCCCCCTGCCCTGGGCCTGTGTCCCCCCAATACTGAACTCATTCCTACGCCCTTGCTGTAAAGTAATGGCATTCAGATTGTCCTGACAATAAATTATAATATTTTTTAAAAGTGACTTCTCATTCAGTCAGTGACATGACAAAAGAAGCAAATGTGAAATGAACTCAAAAATGAAACCCTGTGATTAACCTTTGTCACAACATTTGATGATTATTACTGTAAATCCTTTTTGAAGTTCTGACCATCTGGTGTGTTTCTTACATAGACCATTCTGTTAAACCTCGAGACACATTTTCAAAGTTGTGATCAGTGGAGCGTGTGTTTCCACCAGACCATGAATTAAAGAAAATAACACTCTGAGTGGAAGTGAAATGAGCAGTTTGTCACTAATCAATCACCCGTTGCTTCTTTGAGCCTTTAGAAAGCCGACAGTTCCGTTCATCAGCTCAGACACTACGCTTGTGAAGATTTTATGGATGTAAATAAAACACAGACATGTATGTTTGTGTTGCAGCACACTGAAGCTGTTCTTCAGAAATAAAGCAGAAGAATCATTATGTTTGTTCCAGCCCATAATCTGCATGCATCTCTGTTCTCTGTCTGCATTTGCAGGTCTGTGCTCTCACTCTGTCTGTCAGGATGTCAGGAGTTTCCCACACATCCGTCAGTCGTCAAACTGCAATAATCATTATTACATGCCTTAATCTGTTCCAGAGTGCTTCCTTCCCAATACGTAAGGATGAAATCTTAAAGGAACCACTTAAAAACCTCATAAATGGCCTACGATGTGCCGTGTATCTTGTTGGAATGAGCCTCTTCACAAGCAATAAATCAAATGTGAAACTATGCTGAAACTAGCATTATCAAACCGCTAAAAACAAGCTTCTTTCATACTGGAATGTTGCAGGATACAGTATGGAAAAACGGAAGTATCAAAGAGTTTTATGCCTATATTTCCCAGCAAGAGGGGAACACCTTTATGCACAGCAAAGAAAAACATGTCGATAAAGATGAATTAGAGGCAGGAAAATAAAACACTGTTTTTATCTGAATGTTTGTGAGATGTTGTGATACGGATTTACAGCAGAGTAAAAGATATATTCATGAAGAGAAAGTGAGGAATATCATCCTAATCATTTTATTTATAAAGCACTGATGGCTGACCAAGCTGCTGAGCACCACATAAAGCAGAAAGGGAAAAGAAATGTTAATCCTGCTTCCAGTAGCTCATTGAATGAATCATGGCAACCACCAGGGGCCACTTAAGCTTACCATGGTAACCAAACACCTGTGTCTCTTGCTTACTGACAGGTAATCTATTTAAAGGCAGACAGGAGTGATCCGTTTAAACTTTGAATGATGTTCCTACTGTGAATTCTGCAAAGCTCTGGAACACCACTGGGTTTCCCCAAAATCCTCCAACTGTGGGGAAATTTAGAGAAAAGGTTTTCTTCTAGTAGGCACGGGATATTAGTGAGAGCCATCTCTCTTACGACTGCTTGTGACTGAAGCCTTCTTCATGGGCTGTCATCAGGTGATCGCTGACGTGGCCTGTATCCGGTATTCCCGGTGCGTGTCATGTGGGAGTGGCGTGAAGAAGGCTTCAGTCACCAGCCGAAACTGTAATATCCCGTGCCTAGTAGAAGAAAACTTCTTCTCTAACTATTTAACCATGGCACAATGAACGTCATTTCGATGTGGGGAAATTTATTATATTTTCTTTCAAATTTTGTCAGTGGTATAAAAAGTACCACACAAAGCTGTAGGTCATTAAACCAGATGAAAGCTGAGACAGACCTGCTGACAAAATGATATTAAGGGTGCTGGAAAAGCACAAGTGCAGGTCATTTTTCATTTATGCGTTCTTACCTCATTGTCATTCAAGATATAATCTCTCTATAGGGCCTTGGTCGACCCGAGGCCCTCCTGCCAGCGGGTCACACCTGAAACACCTCCCCCGCGAGGCATCCTGACCAGATACCTGAATCACCTGAGCTGGCTCCCCTCAGTGGGGAAGAGCAGCAGCTCTACTCTGAGTCTCTCCCGAATATTCAAGCTCTTCACCCTAATAGCCATCCTGCAGACCACATTCACTTCATTACCCAAAGCTCATGACCACATGTTACGACCCGGCTCGTGGGACCGCAATATAACATGGAGATTTTGAGTATTTTTATTAAAAACAGCCATTCAGACTGCCCCATCAAAATGGAAACCAAGCAGGAGCCCCTGAGGTGATCTCCCCTGACACTGCACCAAGCAGGAATTTATCCTTCACCCACAGACGTGCACACAGCCAGGCCAGTGGGACAGAGGGACATAACCCTAACCCTCTTCACCACAACAGACCAGTTCAGCTCCTTCCTTCTCTCACTGGTGAACAAGACCCTGAGATACTAGAACTCCTCCATTTGAGGTAATACTCACACTCTGACACTCCTAATCAAAGGCCTGCATCTTATCCATAGAGGCTAATAAAAGCTCCGGCCTTAATGTGAGGGAGTCTGGTGGAATGATGAAGACTTAAGAAACTTTTATTCTAACTACAATCATTACTGCAAGGCAGAGCAGCCGCCCACACGCTCGCATGAAGCTGACATCACATCAGCCTGTTTGCTCAGCACAGTAAACAACAAGTGTCAGACGTAGGTGGGCTCACGTAGAGGCACCACTCCTGTGATGGTGGAAAGCTAAGAAAAGTTTGGCAACCATAGAAACAGCCATAACACGTCTGTGAGGCGGGCACACAATGCTATGGTAATGACTAAATGACAGTCAGGCTGTCGGCCCAACACTCCTCAGGGCCCATGCCCTTCATGTTTTAGGTATTTCCCTGCTCCATCAGCAGCCCTATGAATGACTGAATTAGCTCCTCTGCATGTAGAACCAGATGGTACTGACTCTTCACCTGAACTGAACCCCCCTTCCTGAGCATCATAATATCAGGGCAACAGTGGAAAGCAGAACCAGATCCAGGACCTGGTAATGTGGTGTTGTGTCTAGACCCGGGGTCTGCAACCTGTGGCTCTGGAGCCACAAGAGGCTCTTGAATAGACAAAGTCATGGATTAATTGCATTGCATTTCTACAACTGAATGGTTAGAACAAACAAGTCAAATAACTAACCAGCCAGGTGTTTTTTAATATCCTGAGTGACTCTGAGGCACGGATATGTTGGGATGAGCGTTCCATAAGGTATGCGGTGTACGCAGCGCTGGAGGGGGCGCCAAAGCGAGTATGAAAAATAATTTTGGTCTGCATTTCCTGTGTTTAATAATAACAAGAACAGGTGTGTTTGTTGCTGTTTGTGTATCTGCAATAAATGAATAATTAATAACAGAAACACGTCAGTAATTAGGCTGTTAGAAATAAGCAAATGTCTGCTTCAGTTGGACATCAAATATCAGCGTTCACAGATATCTTAATAAAAATGTGATCATTTTCATTTTAATATTTATTATCATTTAATTTTTACGGTTTAGATATCTCTGAACATTTGAACAGAATATTCTGATATTGGTGCAAATAATACATGATATAACTAATAACAGGTCATGATCTAAAGCTGCAGGACTCAACTCTGCGCCTAAAACCCACAGATAGATTTTGTTTCTATAAACAAATAATTAACAGCAGCTTGATTTTACTTTGTTGCTTAAATTGTTGTGAGGCACAGAGTTTTGTAAGTTCTGCATGCTCACGCTTTCAACAGTGAGCTCTGCAGCTGATTGGTTATTTTGGTAACAGCCTGGCTTTGTGTGGATTTAGCTGTGGTCAGTGTAAACATGGATTAAAGAAAAGAACCAGAACAGAACCGTTTCCTGCATCACTGTGAGTCAGAAGGTCATTAGAGACCCTGAGAAGAGCTGTTTCAGTAGAATGAGCTCTACGTAAACCTGACTGGAAACTATCATAGATGTTATGTTTATCAAGAGCAGCTGGGAGTTGTTTAGCCACAACCTTTTCCAAGATCTTGGAGATGAACAGAAGTTTAGAGATGGGTCTGAAGCTGCTGTGGAGAGATGGATCAAGATTGGGTTTTTTAAGAAGCAGGTGGATTACAGCGTTCTTATAATAAGCAGGGACCTGACCAGAGACCAGGGAAGCATTAATTACAGAGAGCACACTGGAACCAATGGACTGAAAAGCATTTTTAAACAAAGAACAGGGTGAGATGTCGAGGGGGCATGCAGATATTTTCATAAGGTTAACTAGTCTGGTTAGTTCAGGCAGAGAAACAGGAGCAAAGCTATCTAGGACGACGGGCTGGGTTGGCGTCGGAGGAGGCAGAGCTGAGGCTGAAGGAGAGATGCTAGATCTCACCTTATTGACTTTGTCCACAAAGAAAGACAGGAAGTTTTCACAATCTCCATCAGAGTGAATGGAGGCTGTAGGTGAAGCAGCAGAGACAATACTGCTGATGGTGGTAAACAACACCTTGGGTTTGCTCTGGGACACCGCGGCCCTCATTCATCAAACGTTCGTAGAAACTGTACTATATCCCTTCCTATGAATGAAATTTAGAATGTTCGTACGAACGGTCAAAATCCTGATTTATGAAACGTGGTGGCCTCTCGTACACACGTTCCTCTGCAATCATCTGATGATAACTCCCACCTGTGCGTACCCAGGTGCTCGTGTCCGTTCACCATCATTTACATACAGAACCGCCCTCCATTAACCATATTTGGTCACACCACGAGCTCAGCTCATGAGGGGATTCCCTGGGTTCTTCCCAATAAAAAAAGAAAAACTGCTGATTTAGAAGAGAACAAACTAGTTTTAGAGGTTGTGATTTTATTATTGTAAACGCGGTCAGGATAGAGGAGAGGGTCCTGTCAGGAATAAAGAAATAATGGTTCCATATGAGATTAAATATGAAGAAACGTAGAGAAACGGACTGAATGTTCCATTCTGTTGTCATTTACAGTTTACATGTGAGTAGTCGAATACATGTTCTGTTCAGAGTTAGTTTTGTTCTTGTTAGAAAATGGTTGTTGATGCTGCAGCCCCCTCTGAGCTCAGGACGCGGTATCTTCTCAGGAGCCACTCTGGATCCTCAGCTCATGGAAGAGGTGTCCTCTCCGGAGTCTCTGCCAAATCCTCCAGTCAGATCAGCTACAATGTCAGATACCTGTTGGTCGCAGGTGTCTTTTATAGGTTTTAGTACCATTTATGCGACAAAGCTGTTTTTTCCCCACCATAGGTAGAATAATTAGTGGATGAGGAACATGTGTGGGCAAATGAGACCTTCGGTTTTGCAGTTCCCTCGTTCGCAATGTTCATTGTGTACAGATTGTTTTATGGATATCTGGAATGTTAATTTCTGCTAGGAACAATAGAATTATAGATTTCTGAATACATATCCAGTCTGGAATAAATATTAAAACGGCTTGCCATATAACGTACTGATAGTCTGTCGGCGAATGTCGGGAGGTAGGGGAAAGTGCTGGGGAATGACCTTGATCCCAGAGCAGGAGTGAGAGTGTGGTAGGGTTGGGCGATTAGACAACTTATTCAACCATCTATGATTGGCTGAGACGTTCAACGGTTGTTTTTACAAGAGGCGATTTGTTTATTTATTTATTTGTCCGTGAGTAAGTGTGTTAATGATCCATGCAGGTGCGCAGATATTTTACCCGTTACCACAGAATCCATCATGGAGGTAACATCATGGAAAGATTTACATCAGAGCGTCTGCGTTATTCTCCGCATCTGGCAGTGCGCACAAGCGGCGCGCAATAGGAGCTCAGAGCGCGTCTGACAGACTTGTGCACAAGAGCACAAATGTCGAGAGCTTCTAGATCTGGAAAGTGGAAACCCTTCTTTCAGAGAGTCTGGTAGACTTCTGGTCATTTCTTTTGGAGAAATGTTTCCTGACTTTAAAACTCTGGCTGAAGTAGAACTCGTTACTCCAGTACCTGCTTGGATCCAGCGTGTCAGCGGAGCTCTGAATCACCACAACATTTAAACAGCCATCAGTCTGTCTGAGGCAAAAGTCCAGAACCTCGTTAGCTCTTCAGCAGCTCCATAGAGACATCTGATTACGCACAAGCAGGTGACCGGTTCAGGTTTACGTCTCTCTCTCTCTCTCTCTCTCTCTCTCTCTCTCTCTCTCTCTCTCTCTCTCTCTCTCTCTCTCTCTCTCTCTCTCTCTCCTCTTGCCTGGGCTAATGGGAGCTGACGAGGCTGTAGGCGCGGTGCACTTCACAGAATGCGCCTTTGCGCATTTGGAGAGAATGCGTCCTAATGTGCAAAATGAGGCCCCTCATGTAGCGTGTGTTCTGCATATCGGGAGGGGCGGGTCAGCGGGACTGTGGATGCCAGGTGTTTACTTGGAGACAGACATATATTTTTGCAGAAAGCTCAGAGATTTCAACTAATAAATGACCGGAAAATGTACCGGTACTCATCGTACCCTGGAAAAAAAGTCCCAGTACGCTGAGAGGTAAAAATAAGAAGTGGTCAGAGTCATCATCAATGTGAATGTTAAAATCACCACCAATCACCAGTCTGGACAGCTTCACAGTGGAGGATAAAAAGTCACTAAACTCCTGAAGGAAGGAACTGTTTGGACCAGGTGGACGATAAACCACAGCACAGTGAAATGGGTCCTTACGCCCGACTTTAATCAGCTGCAGTTCAAAGAAAGAAAAAAGACCTTTTGAGCCAGCTTGAGCTGCACTGCTTCACTCTGTGGGCTCCTACGCTGCAATCTGCTGAATCACAACATTATTATCCTGTGTGTGTTTTATGAGTCAAGAAGTAAGTCCCATTATGTTTTATAATGTTTAAATGGTGTTATCCTGTTTAGTTTGTGTTTCATGCTGACTGCACCGTGCATAGTAATTGACGCTTGTTAATGGTGGAATATGGAACATTTTAATAAAAATCTATTTTTTTAAAAAATAATCCCTCCACAGGGCGTTTAGAGGTGTGCAGAATGAATGTACAGATTTTCCTTTGAAAGATATATTTAAAAAAATATTTATTTTGAAGGGCACGACACTGGGTTTATGTTTACATCTACCAGCCACTAGAGGGCACCGTTACTGTAAAAAGTCCGCTCGGCAAGGCGAGGCTGGGACTGTGTAAAATGGTGGATTTGGCAAGTCAAGCAGCTGATTCTGAGCCCAGAAGATGTTCTAACGGTAAATACTGTTGTAAATAAACATATTAGTAGAAATTAGTCCTTACCCTGATTCATCACTGGACACGGTGCTGGCTGCTCACTTCACGTATCAGCAGAGAACCAACACCGACGGCTGGAAAATTAGTTCTGCTGTTGCAATACCACCTGTAAACACTAGATGTCGCTATAGTGTCCATGTTCCATATTCAACCTTTAAGACTAATTAGTGCCTTTAGTCTTTGTGTTCAATGATCAATGTTACTGGTTTATGTGAATCCATGCTACCAGATGTTAGAAAACGTGTTTATTAGTTTAAGATGCTTCACATATACTGATGTATTCTCTTTTGTTTATCCCTCTTCTTCAAACCACACACACACACACACACACACACCCTCACACACACATTTACACACACATTCTGGTCTACACTCTAGGTAAACATTTTGTTACTGAGAGAATTGATTGAGAATTGATTCTGAATCGAATCGTCACCCCGAGAATCAGAATTGAATTGAATCATGAGTTGTTGTAAAATTCACATCCCTATAAATTAGTGACTGGTTTCCGGTCTGCAGCCTGTTTGTTTGCCCTTCATAGTAATTTTGTAATTGCTTTAATTTGCCATTATGTTTATTTTGCAATTCTTTTTTACATTTGCATTGTAAGTCCTTTTGTTCTTTTTTGTGTCAGTTTAGCACCTTTTGATTTTTTTCAGCATGACATTTAATTTAATTTAATTTAATGACTTATATTTTAGGGGGAGAAACTGCTTGAGATGTGACATCTCGTTTTTCACACAGGTTCTCCTACCATACAACAAATAGAGTAAGAAATACGAGGTTTCTCTCTGGTGTGTCTGCTCAGAAGCCCAACAAAGCTATCATGTGGCTAATACATGAAGAACTTTGAATGCAGGCTGAGGGTGTGCACTGCAGGGCCGGATTATGATTGCAAGGGCCCCTGGGCACAAAGCCGAAAGGCCCCCCCTTCTCTTTACTCCACAACATCCCCCCCCCCCGTTGTTGTTTTGGCTGTAATCCAGGATGGCATGAAGGTTCTGCCGGTCTCAGAAGGATCTGTCTTTTTAGATCCAACCTCTGTGTGTGTCGTAGCGTTCCCAAATGACTTATTTTTTCCTTACCGGAGCTAACACGGTTAGCCATGTGGCTGCCATCATGCTAATGGGACTTGGAGTCCAGAAGGACCGGTAGCGGTTCTAGATGGATTTACAGTTGGAATATGTTGATTATATTTTTAGATCAAACCTCTGAGTGAGCAGCCCTGACCAGCCCCTGCAGTCTGTGCATCAGCTGTGCTGTAATGGTCACGCAGGTCTGACTGAAGCTAGCGTTGTGCTTACAGCTCGCTAAGATTCTCCTCACAAACAGTAAATGACTTTAATGTTGCTACGTTAGTTAGAAAAATGCATGTAGGACTCTGACATATAGCTCAGACTTTTTACTGCAGCTGTAAACGTGATTATCCGTAAGCATTGAGAGACCAAAGTAGAGCAAAACACAACTAATCTCCTAGTGAGCAGCAGGAGCAGTGCCTTCTTACACGTATTTGAGTGACGTGTGCAGAACCAGCGCTATTCAGTGTTTGGAGGAGAGAATTTTGATTTTCTATAATGATTTATGACAAAATTGCTGAACAAAATGAAAAACTGAACCCAGTTTATTTTATTATAGATGCTAAAGTGTAGTTAAACTGATATTTTACAATTTTCATGCTGAGTCTGGCCAATATCTTTAACGCATCAGATACTAAATGGGAAGTAAATGTCATGTGAAAACGCTTTCCTTCTACATAATAAATACATTTACAATAATATGAATACTACTACTAATAATAATAATAATAATAATAATTATTATTATTTGATATTACTATGTTTATTGTAGAAATCAAGTTTCTTGGACTGATACAGGACCATAAAATCTGCTGGAAATCCAAAATAAAGTTAGATAAAAACTGGAAAAGTCGATTGCAGCATTTGGTAAAACATGTTTTATGTGCTTAATAAGGCTCTGTTCCTGCTGTATTCATCTTTAATGTTACCTTATATTACTTATGGTGTGGAGGTTTGGGGTAATGCTATAAAAGTCATATTTATTTCAAAAGAGATAAACCACAAAAGTTCACACTTTGGGTTTTTGGGAGCGCACAAACTCAACGTTTTGGAGGGGGGCCTCCAAGTCCATTTTGCCTTGAGCCCCCAAATGCCTTGAACCGGCCCTGGGAGTGGGACTGAGCTTTGAAGGTGATCTGAATTGTTTCAAATATGTAAATAATGCTTATAGGTTGTTGTTTTATGTCTTTTCATTTTCAAGCACTTTGTTTTGGTTTCTTGGTTTTAATTTGACTGTTTTTCTGTCTTTCTCTGATCTTTCTGGGTCTCCTCTAAATCCTCCAGAAAAACCGCTTCCAGGCTTTTTGAGTTTTTCCACTTCATGCGCTACTTTTGAACTAAGCAGCTGAAAGTGAGTGCAGCAGCCAAGGCAGAGAGGTAAAATAACCGCAGCACAGCAGTTCAGGGATCTGCTCCGCAAAAAGAGCGAAATGTGCACTGCGCACCCGCAGCAGTGAGGTGATGTCACCCGGGCACAGATGAACTCTGCTGAGGCAGAGCGCATCAAGCATGAATAAAAGAGAAAGTACCAGAATATTTATGAGCGGACATGAACGATCTCGTGTTGTTTTCTTTTGGTGGCGTGACTTTGTGGTCGCGGTGCGCAGAAAGCAGCCTGGAACGCGACAATCAGCGTCTCTGTCCTCTCTGCTCTAAAGAAGTCCTGGTGCGCTAGAGTCCATAGAAATAATGTATTATTGAAACTGGACCTTTTTTCAGGCTCCCCCGTAATCAGAACCCCGAAGAAAACCCACTAATTGATTCCTGGTTAAAATGCGTTGTAATGTGCGTTTCTGACATTTGAGTAAAATATTCTGAGCTCTGCTGAGGCAGAGCGCGTCAGGCGTGTTAATGATTTACCTTTGTGACTTTAAAGAATGTTACTGGGGCTGCGCGCAGGTCAGCGAGAAGCATCTGGAGCACATGAACAATCGGTGCTCTCCGTACCTGAGGAGATGCTGGAGCGAGTGCAAGAGAGGCCCACAGATTTGGGAAAAAGGTGGAGTAAACTCCACCTGTAAAATAAAGTCTTTTAATTGATTATCTTAGCGGTGTGTGTTCTGCCCGGTAGCTGAGTCAGTTACATAAGTATAATAAATGTCTCCCTGATGTTTTTCTGTTAGACCTCTCTTATTCCCCTTCCTTGGGCTGCTCAGATGGGCCCCTAGTGGGCGTGGGCCCCTGGGCCAGTGCCCGTAATGCCCATTGGATAATCCGGCCTTGGTGCACTGTCACCATAACACACCTAAAAATAGGAATGTCTGTCAGAGGAGTAGATGTGGACAGACTTTCTGCCCAAACGGCCAGTTGGGAGAACACACAGTGATGACCTGCCAAAAGAGGAACAACATCTGGGTGGCAGTGGAACAGCTGAAAGGTTTAGTTCTCAGTAAACTGACCTAAAAGCTAGATTTTCTGCAGCAGTGGTTCAGGTCGACTTGTTGCACAATCAAGGCCCTGAAATCAGAAACTCGTATCAACTCAACAGAAACATGTTCTGCTGTTGATTAAATTGCTCTGCTCCTGGAGTTTCAGATTTGATAGTGCATTCAAACAGCATGAAGAAAAGAAAAATCTCCAGGGGTCTAACTGGTTCCATAAAGGTTGAATCAGCTGAAAAATGTAAACAATCTGGAGACTTGAGGCATACGCACTATCCTCCAGAACAAGACCAACAAATCACGGCTCTAAAGCTCCTTCTAGTTAACGGTGCATGCTTAAGGAGTAGATGTCACAGAGCCTACAGTCAGCTTTCTACCCAGTTATTCTCCAGAGACACAGTAGTGGTGCAAGGTGAAACCTCCAAGTATGTTTTTTCTTCTTCAGTCAGCCTATGATACAGTAACAAGCAGCTCAGAGCCCCGGCTGAATGGCAAATACAACCCTGGAGTCAGTTTCTACTTTTCCCCAAAGACCAGGTAACAGCTCGCCCTGTAGGTGTGGAACACTTTCATGGAAGGGAAACGTTGCATTTTTTTATTTGATCACAATAGCCAACCATGCATGCTAGCAGCTGATCAGGTCTTTGAATAAACCTCTGCCAGAAAGATTAGGATTCTTCAGGCTACAGCGCTGCATCAATTACAGCATTTCACCACATCCCATTTGGATTCTACACAATAATAAATACAGTCAGAAAAAACAGGCTATGTGCATCTTATCCAGGACACTCTGTCTGAAGCATTCTGGTGTGTGCTGTTCACAGTCTCAAAGAGGAAAGACATCAACATCAATCTGAGCATCATCAGAGCCAAAGTGTTGGCTCAGAGACGACCGAGGAACTCTACAGGAGCAGAGAGGAGTCACGTGTGCATCAAGTAGGTGAAAACTGAGAATAACCAGAGTATCACCAGAAGTGGCTCACTGATTGTTTAGTTTGGGGGGGGTCAAGGATCTATCATGTGGCACCAGAAGAGCTTTCAACATGGTGTTGATGTGTCACCAAGGTTTCAGCTTCCTGAGGAGGATTCCCAGGTGAGTACTTTACCTTTAACTTAGCAGAAACTACTCATTAACTCTAGGATTTCTCAGGCAAGAGGCCAAGAAGAGCTGGTTACCAAATGTGGCATTTCCAAATCAGAATCAGAATCAGAATAGACTTTATTGTCGTTGTACAGGGTACAGAGAAATTGGAGTGCCACTCCATTTGGTGCAGGATAAATCTGGTGTTTGCAGCTAATGAGACTTCTGTCTCAAAGTCATAGCTCATGATCTTTCAAATGCTATAACATGGAGCTCTGCTTTAGATGAAATGACATGATACTCAGTTATTGGAAGAAGTAATTTACTGATCCTGGACTCCATCAGGAGTAGAAGCAGCAGTCCAGTAGAGGTGGTTAATGACAGCTGGCCTCTCATTTGAAGCAGCATCCAGAGCTTTCCCAACGCCTGTTTCAGAGCAGAAACACAAAACAATAGATGTGATTCTAGAGAACCCAAAGAAAAGAATCATCATCAGGGCACAAGCTTTTGCCAATATGCCAGATGTCAAAAAACATGACGTGCTCCTCTTGGACACATTTCCTCCTGCACCCACTTGGCAACAGGGGACATAGCACTTTCATTTTTAATATTTTCATTTCATTTCTGTTTTACACTCAGCAGAAAGATCTTCTTTACCTGACGACTTCTGTCTGTGATGAGGGTTGACGCTGGCATATTTTGCTCATTGAGGAACCTCATTGTGTGCTGAAGACCCTCCAACTCACACCAGCTGCTATTTAAAACCTCTGAGCTGGGAGGAAAACATTTAGTGATGTCTTAACTGGTGTTACACAAGTAGTTGTTTGTGTCTGATGAAGTTAACTAACCTGGACAAGTTGTAGATTTAAAACTTTTGTTGGTCCTGTCCTCAATCACAGAGGATGTGCCATATTTGGGCAGGGGAGTCTGACCTAATTACAGAAATACAAAACACTTATGAGTAAAGGTTAATTTATACTTGTCCGTCTGCGTCAGTACTGAGACATGCAGCGCCATTTTGCGTCGACGCAAAGGCTCTCGGACGGGCTCGCGGAGGGTGACGGAGACATGCCCCCAAAAATAACTCCATCGAGAGCAACGGAGAGCGCAAGCTTGTGATTGGTCAGGACGCCGCTTCTCTGAAATACGTCACCAGCAGCACCGCCACTGCCGACTCAAAAAATAAAGAGCGCTGAAGATATTTAGCGGCAGACACGGAGCAGATTGAAGAACGCCTCGCTGAAAAAGTTCGAAAATATGAAAGTTTATTCACTCGTGACTGAAGGAGCACAAAGATACACAGCGAGCGATTTATTCGTGGACGGAAATGACGAGAAACGTGGGTTTAGAGGTGTCGACCGCATGAAGAGGTGGAGGAGAATGAGGGACAAATTCGTCCGTGTTAAAAAAACTCTCTAAAATGCATTAAAACAATGTAAACACAGTAGTAAATACACTATCATAGACCGGATACGTGGCTGTAATGGTGGCAGGATACCCCAGAAATGTGCTACGCCCTCTGCTGTCCAGGCGGGGGGTTGCTTTGCAACATCCCCCAGCCAACAGAGAAGTAGAAACATAAAACGTCTCCGTCAACGCGTATGCGTCTCTAGCCTGCGGAGCTCACGGAGAAGTATAACTCAGCCTTTAGTACAAAAATAGATATAGAGATATAGAGAACTATATTACAGAATCCTTTTTAACCTGTTTTCTAAATTGATTTAAGTTTATAAGCACTGGGGAAAAAAAGGAAAAATCATCATTATTTTCCACAAAGTCAATTTTGTTCAGAAAATTAAAATAAGACATGCTAGATGTTAAGATGCATAATCAGCATTAAGTGTCTTAGATCCTATGATGTCTGGGTTAAAACAATTTGGGATGGTTTAATAAGTTATCAAATGAATAAAGACCATTTGACACCAGCGAGCAGGGCTACTTCACCTTTCTGTGTGTGCGGAAGCTCCCGGTGACTCAAGGGTCAGCTAGAGGTCGATGCTGACGCGTGTCAGTGAGGAGGCCTCAGGTATGGAGCTGTAGCAGGCCCCGATACGAACCGATGGTCGTGGGTCACTTCCAGTGACTGCTCGTCTGGTGAAGTTGCTTTGCCTTAGGCGCAGTTTACAAAAATAGTTGACCTCGGGTCAAAAAGGAGAGGATGGTTCTTTATTAGCTTTGCTTTCCGGCCGGCCGAACCAAAGAAGCTTAGCTTGTTGTTGTAGGTTCACCCTTTGAGAGGAGTGGACCTAGTCAAGACTTGGTCTGTTTCAGGAACTGGAGTGTTCTGGCCGGCCTGGAGGTTTTATCATTCTAATTGTTTATTAATTTGGGCGAATCAAATTTTGACACATTCAAGTGGGCGTTACCAAGATGCCTCAGACACCACGTTTCAGCAACACTTAAGGGTGACTCAGTGTGAATCTTATTTAACCTTAATGTGAGTGCAAATTAAATATTCAAACACAATACTATTATTAGTAAATGTTTATCTGATGATGATTAGCATTACTTAAATGAATCCTAATTTGTGTAATCAAAGATATGAAAATACAGGAACAAATATTCATGTTACCTCCATCATTCATTATTATCATATGGCAATAGATTTCACATATTGTCATTCAAACAGTATGATTATACATTTATGTTGTACTTGTAAAAGTCTTTCACGAGGCAGGAAAGGTGAACTTTATTCAGAAAAGAGATAGAGAAAAGTCTTGATTTGTGACGTCTCTGTGATAGCTGCTGGAGGAATCGGAGACCTGTAGACCAAACTAAAGTACGTGTCTCTGGGCAGATATCAGAGTGTCTCAACGTGTTGACGTGCCCTGTAACCTTCAAAGTATAACACAGTTCATGTAGGAGAAAACCATGGAGTGATGTTGCTACACATGACAACAGAGGATGAGTCATCATCGCTGTGCACAGCACTGGGCAGTGGAGTTGATGTTAGTTCCTCAAACTCTGTCTGAGTTCCCACACTGACCATCTTGGGCTGTCCACCTTTACATAATGTGATGACATCATCAATAATAATAACATGGAATTATAGCTTACAACCTCACTCAGATGACTCAGTCCTCTTCAGCTTCACTAGCGGCATGGCCTCCCCCAATTTCTTGGAAACAGAAAACATGAAAGTGCAATTTTTAAGTTTGTTTTACAAAAACGTTGCTAAGCCAAGCTAACATTAGCTAACTTCTAATATCATTGGGTTGTTGGCCTGGTTTTGCAAGCTAGCTTTATTGTTCTTTAAAAACCCACATTTCACGTTGCCTCTAGTAGCTGATGTGTTATTTGAATAAAGTTGATAATTAGCAGATATTAGACTTACAACACAGCTCCCGTCTGCATAGAGCTGAGCCTCTGCTGGATCCGTGATCGTGTCTCTTGCCTGCTACAGGTCCAGCAGCTATAGCTCCTGACAGCGGTCCCGGTGAAGTTGAATGCACACCTGATGTTTGCTTCAGTATCCCATGTTGAACTCCATTACATCGAGTGCACGCCGCCACAAACGGCATTTTTCATAGCTGAAGCAGAAGTGAAGTCTCGTCTTTTCAGCTGCACAAAACGCCCCTAAAGCACGGAAGATAGTGCTGCTGTTTTTCTTATTTGGAAACACGTGAACTCGATGTCCGGACAGGCTGGAGTTTCTACAGCCTTCACAAACAATAATTTATCAAAATGAACACAATCCTAAACTAGTGAACACACACACTGACTCAATAACACGACCTCTCTACCTAAAACTCTCCACTCTCCACACTGAGCTGAGGCAGAAGCTAGCTTACAACTCCCTCTGGCTACGTCAGAGGTTTTTAGAAGCTTTGCTGATAAAGGACACTTTTGACTAGAAAAACTGCTGTTATGTATTTTCAAACAAAATACCTACAATAAATGTTTCAAATAGTATTTTTTGGACAGCATTTTATGTGAATTATAAAAAACATTACCTGCAGTTTGCATCAGTGTACGTGTGCTAGTGGAAATAAGAACCAAGTCACTAGAGCTTCTTTACACAAGACACCATGAGTAATTTAGGTCTTTATGGAGTTCATCATGGGTTGCCGGTTCAAACCCCGACTCCGTCCGTGTCAGTTATTGTGTCCTTGGGAAAGAGACTTTGCCCTGACTGCCTGTGTGAGTGGATGAATGTGTCATGATGGGGGGTAGCTTTCTGACCCACAACATGCAGAATCACATCATGATACACAGGTAAGGTAAAGCAAAGGCTTTTATTTAATATGGGTCTCAAAGAGTCAGTCTCTGAGGTAGAGATGGGGGAATGATAGTTTGCTTGGTAGCTTACGGTTTCCACCAGGGATAAGGAAAGGAGGGGGGAGACTGTCAAGTCCCAGTGAGCTTAGATTCCAGGATGGTCCAGGAGAAAGCTGAGCATGAGACGACACAGGAGGACACTAGGATGAACAGGTGAGCGGCGGAAAGCGGGCGGCCAGGGGAAGCACAGTGGGGCTTGAGATGAGGTCCAGAATGTTCTTGGGTTTGAGGAGGAGATGATGGTGGTAGAAGCTGAGTGATCACAGGAGGTAGTTAGTTTAGGAGGTCACAGGAACACAGGTATTTCCTAAAATCACTAGGGCCACAACAGACACTGGAATAGCGTGGCTAGAGCTAGCCAAACTTGAGTAATCATCTGGCGTGGTGTTGTGTCCCACTGCTCCTTAAATCCCCTGGCCGTTGATGATGAGATCAGCTGCAGCTGGAGCCGTTCTCGGGCACGCCCACCTGCAAACAGGGGAAGCTCACCACAGATCATGACATAAGTGCTGATTACATCTAATCATCTCCAAATAACTTCAATCTCATTCCTACTTTATTAAGTAAAAATTGTTTCATTTATTATTCATCTCTGGCATTTATTCTGCTAACAACATCTCTACTGTCTCCCATCATCTGGATTTAATCTAAAAATAACAAACTATTGGATCTTGCTCCTCGTTGTCTTTATTCCTGCATGTGCTTGATAGCGTTGTTGGATTTCAGCAGCCACCTTTGATCTGGTCTCTGAGCCGTGTGCGTAGACCACTTGGCAGAAGCTCTTCACTTTGAGATGCACTTGGACAGCTGACTCATTCTCCATATTTCCTGCTCTCAGACGTCTGCCTCATTTCCTCTAGCTTCCTCTTGTGCCAGCTCATGTCGCCACTCTGATTTGTCAGATTAGAATATTGCTCATTTAGGTAGTAAAACTACTTTTTCTGTTTAAACGTGGGCCCTAACACACATCTTTGATTCCAGTCTGTGAAAATAACCCAAGGCATTTTTAGCATGCTCTATTCTAACTGGAATTTGAAGCCTTGGGCTAGCAAACATTTAGCGTTGCTGCCATTTGAATCATGTGAAAGACCTAAATGTAACTTAGGTAAGCTTGGCCTCTCATTAAAATCCCAATGTAACGGCATGCTCTAAGATGTGTTCTCTACTTGTTTGTTTCTACAGATTTGTGTTTAACACTGTGTGTTCTGCATTCATCTGAACAAACAAGTCCCACCTCCACACGGCCACCAACCACTAATAACTGTCAGGGAGCCACCGCCACCTCCTACACCCATCCCCGGGAAGCAGAGAGAGCTGAGGGTGGAGGTGTTAAAGGCAGAGAGAGAGTCAGAGGCTCCACCTGGAGCTGCCTGCATGGTGTCAGAACCAGGCCTCCTGCTAGCCGGGCTTCTGTGCTGCTCTATTTTTAGCCTGAGTCGAACTGCCGGAGTCCCAGAAAACTTGGGTTAGGGTTAGGAACCCGGAGCTAGTCACTGGTTACTGTTAAGTTGTCAGCAGACTTTATTTCCATTTTAAACTCTGATCAGAAGCTGCCTGATATAAAACCTGTGCTGTCCTCTTCTACATCACTGGGGTCTGGTGCCCATTTGATCTGTTATCTGGCAAACACAGCGTTAATGGTGCTAAACCAGTTTAGACCATTGCACTGAATTAGCCAACAGTTTTCCTTCTGTGTGTGCATGGTGGTGCAAGGCTGGGTGGGCCCTTCTGCCTGGAGCTAAAGGGATTTGGGCCCTGTTCAAGTGTGAATAATTGTCATAATAATTGGCATCTTGCTGATTGTAGTTAGCTTCTGAAGTGAGATTGTGTTTTTTACCTAGTGTGCCGATGGGAGATGGTCGGAATCTCCCCAAGTGACACTGGGTTAAAATAAGGATGTAATAAAGAGTTTACGTTGATTGCAACGAGGCGGTCTTTTTGGCTCGTTTCTTTGTCGATCAGAAAATTTAACGAACCGGAAGAGTGGGGAAAAACGAGAAGTCAAATGCTGAACCAGCTCGGAGTAAAGACGGCGGCCGGATCCAGCACCACACGGGCCAGAGAGGAGTGATGTCAGACGAGCTGCGTGAACCATCATATCCGTTGAGCGAAATACATCAGGAACAGAAACAAACACCATTTTTTCCCACGACACTTCCTGAACAGCCTGCCTTCAGTAAATAGAGTTGGTGTCCATCAGGACTGACGAGCTAACAGCTAGTCTAAGGCAGTGTTCCCCAACCCTGGTCCTCAGGGCCCACTGTCCTGCATGTTTTCCATGTCTCTGCTTCAGCACACCTGATCTGCATTGCCTCCTCAAGTGCTGCAGATGCCTGTTAGTCACTCATTCATTTGAGTCAGGTGTGTGGCAGCAGGGAAACTCTGGTGTTTGAAAGGGCAACATGGAAAACATGCAGGACAGTGGGCCCTGAGGACCAGGGTTACAGTGGTGTGAAAAACTATTTGCCCCCTTCCTGATTTCTTATTCTTTTGCATGTTTGTCACACTTAAATGTTTCTGATCATCAAACACATTTAACTATTAGTCAAAGATAACACAAGAAAACACAAAATGCAGTTTTAAATGAGGGTTCTTATTATTTAAGGAGAAAAAAATCCAAACCTACAAAACCCCCTTTGTGAAAGTTATTGCCCCCTGAACCTAAAAACTGGTTGGGCCACCCTTAGCAGCAATAACTGCAATCAAGCGTTTGCGATAACTTGCCACGAGTCTATTGCAGCGCTCTGGAGGAATTTTGGCCCACTCATCTTTGCAGAATTGTTGTAATTCAGCTTTATTTGAGGGTTTTCCAGCATGAACCGCCTTTTTAAGGTCATGCCACAACATCTCAATAGGATTCAGGCCAGGACTTTGACTAGGCCACGCCAAAGTCTTCATTTTGTTTTTCTTCAGCCATTCAGAGGTGGATTTGCTGGTGTGTTTTGGGTCATTGTCCTGCTGCAGCACCCAAGATCGCTTCAGCTTGAGTTGACGAACAGATGGCCGGACATGCTCCTTCAGGATGTTTTGGTAGAATTCATGGTTCCATCTATCACAGCAAGCCTTCCAGGTCCTGAAGCAGCAAAACAACCCCAGACCATCACACTACCACCACCATATTTTACTGTTGGTATGATGTTCTTTTTCTGAAATGCTGTGTTACTTTTACGCCAGATGTAACGGGACACGCACCTTCCAAAAAGTTCAACTTTTGTCTCGTCGGTCCACAAGGTATTTTTCCAAAAGTCTTGGCAATCATTGAGATGTTTTTTAGCAAAATTGAGACGAGCCTTGATGTTCTTTTTGCTTAAAAGTGGTTTGGGCCTTGGAACTCTGCCATGCAGGCCGTTTTTGCCCAGTCTCTTTCTTATGGTGGAGTCATGAACCTTAATTGAGGCAAGTGCAGTTCTTTAGATGTTGCCCTGGGGTCTTTTGTGGCTTCTCGGATGAGTTGTCTCTGCGCTCTTGGGGTAATTTTGGTCAGCCAGCCACTCCTGGGAAGGTTCACTACTGTTCCATGTTTTTGCCATTTGTGGATAATGGCTCTCACTGTGGTTGGCTGGAGTCCCAAAGCTTTAGAAATGGCTTTATAACCTTTACCTGACTGATAGATCTCAATTACTTTTGTTCTCATTTGTTCCTGAATTTCTTTGGATCTGGGCATGATGTCTAGCTTTTGAGGTGCTTTTGGTCTACTTCTCTGTGTCAGGTAGCTGCTATTTAAGCGAGTTCTTGATTGAAACAGGTGTGGCAGTAATCAGGCCTGGGGGTGACTACAGACATTGAACTCAGGTGTGATAAACCACAGTTAAGTTATTTTTTAACAAGGGGGCAATCACTTTTTCACACAGGGCCATGTAGATTTGGAGGTTTTTTCTCCCTTAATAACATAAACCTTCATTTAAAAACTGCATTTTGTGTTCAGTTATGTTATCTTTGACTAATAGTTAACAGTTTTTGATGATCATTAACATTTAAGTGTGACAAACATGCAAAAGAATAAGAAATCAGGAAGGGGCAAATAGTTTTTCACACCACCGTAGGTTAGGGTTAGCGCACAATGAGCCGTCTGCAAGCTGCTGACAACCCTTGAAATGTAATCTCTGTGTGTTTCTGCTTTTTTACCTGGTTTTGAAGAGTCTGAGCATTTTGTAGCCAAGAAGTGTTAAATATTTCAAGTAAAACAATTATAGCGAACGTTGCTGCTGCATAACCAGCAAAGCTGGATTATGTTTGTGGAAATGCAAGAACACAACCTGACTGTGCTGTTTTTCACTAGCATGCTCATAATGCTCATGGTTCACGTGCATTTAGAAAACCAAAAAGCTCCATAACAAGCAGCTGCAGCAGAGCATCATACGTTCATGTCTGAAGTCACAGCAGAGAGGCTGCCTTCCAGGAGACCAGCCTGTTTACTCCCAGACCTCAGCTTGATTACTATTCAGAAGCAGCCTCACAATGCTTATTCACTGTGGAAATGTGACCTACATTTTGTCAGGGAAGCTTGGCTTTGAAGTTTGAAATTAGACCGGGGAACTTTCATTCTTCCTTTTAGAGGAAGGCACCTTATCAAACACTTTTTTCCCCACTCAATTCTAAATATCAAAGCTTTTGAAGACTCAATTAACCACATCTCTGCTGCTGTCATAACACTGCTGTAGTCGTAGATTTAATAGAGGGTAGAAGGGCCTCTGATAAACATGCACACACAGTTGCTGAGCGTTTTTTACTTTAGATCCAGCTTGTTTGTGAAGCGTTCCACGTCTCTGAATGACATCACATAAAAACATCAATCCTGAGAGGTAACTAGGCTAGGTTCACACTGCAGGTCTTGATGCTCAATTCCGATTTTTTAAAGTACGTAAATCCAATTTTTTTTTGTGGCTGTTCACATTATAACTGAAATGCAA
Source organism: Aphyosemion australe (assembly GCA_006937985.1). Classification (NCBI taxonomy): domain Eukaryota; kingdom Metazoa; phylum Chordata; class Actinopteri; order Cyprinodontiformes; family Nothobranchiidae; genus Aphyosemion; species Aphyosemion australe. The sequence goes on along the minus strand of SSNS01000232.1, from coordinate 57,194 downwards.
CATCAAACACTCTCCAGTGTGAACGCTTCACGGCCCCAAAGCGACCCGCATGCACAGAAGACCAGAAGTCCCAGTCAGAACCAGGAGAGCTGGAGTTGTGATGGGAACGCCTTCACTGACAGTTCAGACACAATTTCAGGATCACACCTGTCAAGTCTCCTGTTTTGGGCTGGAAACTATTTTAAAAACTATAAACTATTTTACTCCTTATTCCCACCGTCTTCCTGAGTATTCCCTGAAAATGTTCCAGTATTAAGTTCATCCACGGAGACCCCCCGCCCCGCTGTCACAGAGGCCGACAGGAGAGACGCCTCCCTCCAGCAGCACCTCCCGCTCTCATGCTTTCTTGTATTTTTAATTCCAAATCCTGACAGGATGTCCAGACAGACCCCTGAATCCCTCCGTCAGCGCTCCTCCTCAGGAACGTCCTGACACGACGCTCACCTCCGCTGGTCAGTGACGTAGGAGGCGGATTTAATGCAACATGAACGTTCAGACTACAGTCGCTTTCAAAAACTTCGGATATGTTTTCAGAATCATGCAAATGACCTGGATTGGATTGGAAAAAATCAGATCTGTGCTGTTCAGACTGTCACAAAAAAATCAGATATGGGTCACGTGGGGAAAAAAGCAGATTTGATGCGCTTTTGCCTGCAGTGTGAACCTAGCCTTTGTGTGATGAAGGCACAACTCCTCTTCCTCTGGGTCGGATGGAACCAGTCTGAACACAACGCTGTGTTAATACAGCTAATGATAATTACTTTAGATTTCAAAAGTAACAAGATAAAATGATGGTTTTAGACTGATCATAAACTGCTGCTGCGTTGGGAGTCGGAACACAAATCAGTCAGCATTCTTTACCTATTAATAAATAATATTTATGCAATAAAATAATGATATGAACGTATGATATGATACGATTTGAACAGGCAGTTATGTCGATGAAGTGACCCAATTTTCAACACTCCACACCCTTCCTGTGACCCACAGCGTGACCTCAAAAAAAGGGGAAAAGGCAATGTAAATTAATAGGAGCGTTTTAAAGTATATTTTGGAGGGCTATTTTGCATCAGAGTGCTGTATTGTAACGCAACCACCACCGCTTTGAGCCACACTTAAGACTATAAAATTCTAACTGACAGGTGAGTCTAATGATTCATTTGGTGTCCAGCCAACAGGTGACTATAAAAGGGCATTCCTTAACAAAAAAAAGCCTTTCCCATATTATGCTGTCAGCAACGGCTCCACGTGTAAGCGCAATTTCACAAAATGTGAGAAAGGAAATCTTTTTTTACACACAAAAGGTGAGGAGTATAAGAAGGTCAGCAAAGCTTTACATATCAGTCAAAATACTACCTGAAAAAAATAATACCTAAAGCCAGTGCAAATAAAGCACGTCTAGAATTTGCTAAGGCCCATGCTGAAAAAGATGAAGACTACTGGGACTCTATACTATGGAGTGATGAGACAAAGATCACTGCTTTTGGAACTTGAATTTTCCTTATTGAATTTTCCCTCCAAAATTTAATGAATTTTTAGTCACCAACAACACCTCAAGTATAGTTACACATGCTTAAAACTCAAGGTTCTAAATATAGGCAATAGACTCATTGCATATTTAATTTCATGTAAATAGGACATTCTTACTACCAGTCCTCTGCCTTCTGGTTTAAAACTATGTGCGTGCGTGCGTATACGGTCTCAACAAGAACTATCGCCCCTCCCCCCGGTCCTAATAAAAACAATTATTTTCACAGCTCAATACATTTCGATATTTTTATAAACCACATAATTTTTGCAGAGATTCTTTACTGTGATTTTTCTGTTTGTTTTAATTTAGCATTTTTCGAACAATGGACGCCCAAGAAGCTAAAAGCTTTTTTTGAAATTCCAATTAACCACTTATTCAGTGGCCTGGCGGAAGAGTGTCTTTATACTGGGAGAACGTGAGTTCAAATCCACATTCGCCAAAAGTTTTAAAAAGGGACCCAATGTATCCCTGCTTGACACTCAGCATTCCCATGACACCATACGGCACACACTGCAGAGGAATGGCATGCATGGGTATCGTCCATGAAGGAAGCCTCTCCTAAAGCCCGTGCACACAAAAGCACGTCTAGAATTTGCTAAGGCCCATGCTGAAAAAGATGAAGACTACTGGGACTCTATACTATGGAGTGATGAGACAAAGATCACTGCTTTTGGAACTTGAATTTTCCTTATTGAATTTTCCCTCCAAAATTTTATGAATTTTTTGTCACCAACAACACCTCAAGTATAGTTACACATGCTTAAAACTCAAGGTTCTAAATATAGGCAATAGACTCATTGCATATTTAATTTCATGTAAATAGGACATTCTTACTACCAGTCTTCTGCCTTCTGGTTTAAAACTCTCTCGGTGTGTGTGTGTGTGTGTGTGTGTGTGTGTGTGTGTGTGTGTGCGTGTGTGTGTGTGTGTGTATACGGTCTCAATAAGAACTATCGCCCCTCCCCCCGGTCCTAATAAAAACAATTATTTTCACAGCTCAATACATTTCGATATTTTTATAAACCACATAATTTTTGCAGAGATTCTTTACTGTGATTTTTCTGTTTGTTTTAATTTAGCATATTTCGAGCAACGTATGCCCAATAAGCTAAAAGCTTTTTTATATATTACAATTAACCAGTTATTCAGTGGCCTGGGGGATTGATGTATTTTTGGATTTGAAAATCTGTCTTTTTGGCAAACGTTGTGTCAAAAGTGACCCCAATCGAATGTCGGGAGGAAATTTGGGTATACTTTTTGAAAAGTAGCCCCGAAAGAAGGCTTTTTGGGATAGTTTTGTTCTTTTTGGGGTCTCAAATTGCACCGACCACACTTGGCCACTAGGTGGGGGTGTCATACAGTTGATGACCTGCAGACTATCAGCACCGGTTCCCCTCAGGGTTGTGTTCTCTCCCCTCTGCTCTTCTCCCTGGACACCAACAGCTGCATCAAGTTTGCAGACGATACCACCGTGATTGGACTCATCTCTGATGGGGATGAGTCTGCCTACAGAATGGAGGTGGAACGGCTGGTGTCCTGGTGCAGCCACAACAACCTGGTGCTAAACAACCAGAAGACAGCAGAGGTTGTTGTTGACTTTAGGAAGCACACAGCCCCCCTCCCACCCATAACCCTGTCTGACACTCCCATCACGATGGTGGACTCATGTCGCTTCCTGGGCTCCACCATCACCCAAGACCTCAAGTGGGAGCCCACCATCACCTCCATCATAAAAAAGGCCCAGCAGAGGATGAACTTCCTGAGGCAGCCGAAGAAATTCAACCTGCCAGCACAGTGGATGAGGCAGTTCTACACCGCAGTCATCGAGTCCATCCTCACCTCCTCAATCACCGTGTGGTACGCTGGAGCCACCACCAGGGACAAGAAGAGGCTTTACCATAATGAAGCTGTTGAATGTTGACAGGTCCAGAATGGGTCTCATACCTCCGGTCTTCTTTGGAACCAGGAAGTAACGGGAATAATACCCCGTGTTCTCCTCCCCGGGTGGAACCCTGGAGATGGCTTCTTTGTCCAGGAGTTCTCGTAGTTCCGACCAAAGAGCTAGCGTCTGAGCCACTGATGTTAGCTTTGTTTCTACAATCCCCGTGAACGGGGGAGGGCGTGACCGAAACTGGAGCCTGTGACCGTAATGTACTACATTGCGAATCCATGGGCTCATGTGGCAAACACGTGACCAAACGTGCGCAAAGATGGAGAGAGGACGTGCGCGCGGGACTGACGCGAGACGCACGTCTCTGAGCCAATGAGGAGCCCTTACCGCCATCGCCGCTTCCGCATGAGAGGCGGGGGCGACCATAGACATAATAATTGATAGACCCCCTATTGGCCGCTTGGGCGCAGGAAATGCGGCCGCCATCTTAGATCGGTCGGGCTTCCGGCAGACTCGAACCATAACAGCAGCAGTAAACAGAATGCCTGAGCTCTGTGCGGTTTATTCTTGCTCTAATCGGCGGACTATTGAGACCATGGCTCACCTGATGAAGACTATGGAGAGACTCATCCTCACCCATCTGCATTCAGTGGTGAGCCCAGAAATAGACCCACTTCAATTTGCATATAAACCAAACATGGGGGTGGAGGACGCCCTCATCTACCTGCAGCACCGGGCTCTGATTCACCTCGAGATGCAAAAAAGCACTGTGAGGATCATGTTCTTCGACTTCTCCAGTGCCTTCAACACCATCCAGCCGTGGCTACTGCAGCAGAAGATGAGGGGTGCAGGAGTGGACGAACATCTGACTGCATGGATCATCAACTACCTCACCAACAGGCCACAGTACGTGAGGCTGCACAACTGTACGTCTGAGGTGGTTGTGTGCAGTACAGGAGCTCCGCAGGGTACAGTACTCTCACCCTTTCTCTTCACCTTCTACACCTCGGACTTCACCTACAACACCAGCAGCTGTCACCTCCAGAAGTTCTCTGATGACTCGGCCATCGTCGGCTGTGTGTCTGAGGGGGACGACCAGGAGTACAGGTCAGTCGTCATGGACTTTGTGGACTGGTGTGAGCGTAACCACCTTCGCTTGAACACCAGTAAAACAAAGGAAATGGTGATTGACTTCCAGAGAAACACTCCTCCTCACTCACCAGTAAACATCCAGGGAGCAGACATTGAGGTGGTGGACACCTTTAAGTACCTGGGTGTTCNCTCACAGGTGGAGCGTTATAGATTCAGCTACACACAAATATACAACAGAACCAGAATATCACTAAGCAGTCAGTTCTGACAGATGGTTTGTCGAGCTCGTCATTCAGACTTTGTTTTAGTTGTTGTCTCTCTCACCCTCTTTTTGAGTTATATTGGTACTATAGGTATATGAAACACACATTTATTTAAATTGTTAGAATTATATTGTATATACTAAAATGGCTGAGTAGTTCTGCTTCTCTATACTATATTGTGTTTTTTATTGGTATATAGTCCATTTTGAAATATTTTGATTCTCATTGTTTGTGATTTTTATGTGTTTGATCCTTTTTTCTATAGGTTTTGTCACTATAGGCAGTGGATAAGAATCCCATATGTACCCACAGCAAACCCATTATGATTAAAAACGCTCAAACATGTGTCCTGTATCAGAGCTACATGTGTGAAGTTTACAGAGAAAAAAACCGCATCAAAATCGGTTCAGTATTCAAGGAGTTATGGTAGTAATGGTAGTCTTAGTTCTGGTGTGGTTCCGGCTTCCCTGAAGAAGGCTGTTGTTCATCCATCGTTGAAGAAATCAGGACTGGATGCCTCCATTTTGACTAACTATAGGCCCATCTCGAATCTCCCTTTTCTATCGAAGCTGCTGGAGAGAGTTGTATATTCTCAACTAGTTGCTTTTTTGAACACTCAAGAGGTCTGGGAGACTTTCCAGTCGGGGTTCAGAGCTGGTCACAGTACTGAGACTGCTCTCCTCATGGTTCTCAACGACGCCTATTTGGCAAGTGACATGGGTGATGCAGTTGTTCTGTTGTTGTTAGATCTGTCTGCGGTCTTTGATACAGTCGATCATGACATTCTTCTGGACCAACTGTTGAGCTGGGTGGGGATCTCGGGGTTAGCCCTGAAATGGATTCAATCATACCTTAAGGGCAGGACTTTCTGTGTGAGGATGGGTGAGGCATCATCATCCTGGGTGGACCTGCAATGGGGTGTGCCGCAGGGATCTGTCCTGGCCCCTCTATTGTTTGCATTGTATCTCCTGCCTCTGGGGAATCTACTCCGTCGACATGGGGTGAAATTTCACCTATATGCTGACGACTGTCAGTTATATCTCCCTATCCGCCGAGGAGCTAGTGGATCCATTTCTCCTCTTCTGGATTGTTTAAATGATGTCACGTCCTGGATGGCGTCCAACTTCCTGCATCTGAACAGTGATAAGACTGAGGTAATAGTGCTCAGTCCAGGTACGCTAGTGGGTGCAGCCTCCACTGTGGACCTTGGCCCTTTGGCACAGTATGAGAGAAATATTGTTACCAATCTTGGTGTAAAAATTGATTCCTCACTGAAATTTGATGCTCAAATTAACATGGTAGTACGTTCCAGTTTTTTTCATTTGAGACGCCTAGCTAAGATCAAGCCCCTGCTGTCCAGGGAACATTTACAATCTGTTATTCATGCCTTTGTCCTATCCAGACTCGACTACTGCAATGCACTGTATGCCGGTCTGAGTCAGGGTGCGATTGCTCGCCTACAGCTGGTCCAAAACTCAGCTGCTAGCTTCTTGACAGGCACAAGACGCCATGATCATATTACACCGGTCTTGGCGAAACTACACTGGCTTCCCATGCAGTACAGAGCAAAGTTTAAAGTACTGATTCTTGCTTTTAGGGCTCTTCATGGTACTGCTCCTGCCTATTTATCGGCACTATTACATAGGCATGTCTCCACCCGCTCTCTTCGCTCTGTTGACCAGGAATTACTGGTGGTCCCTCGTTCCAGGTGCAAATCAAGGGGAGATCGTGCGTTCGCTGTCCTTGCACCATCCTTGTGGAATGGTCTTCCTCTGACTGTTAGGCTGGCGCCTTCCCTTCAGATTTTTAAGTCCCGTCTGAAGGCCCATTATTATGTCCAGGCATTTTCTCCATTGGGGTCTTGATTTTATTGTTGTTGGTTTTTTTCTATCTGTTTTATGCTGTTTTACTGTTTTTACTATGTTTTTATTCTATTTTCATTTTTTATTTTTATTGTGTCTTTTATGCAATAGCTTTTTAGTGTGGTGTCCAGCACCTTGGGCTTCTCCTAAAGGTTGTGGAAGGTGCTCTATAAATTAATAAATGAAATGAAATAAATGAAATGAAATTGTTGGAAAAAAAATATCTAAAAAATGACATCCAGCAGAAGCTAAATGATTTCTATTTTGTCATCAATATGCACTTTCTCTATATTTTGAAGTGTTCCGTGTTCAGTCTGTTGGTCATCTGTGTATTTATAGAGATTATGTCCTCCTTGCTTGTGTCCAAAGCCAAGACCCCCAACCCCAACTCCTACACGCACACACACACATTAAATGTGATCATTTACAAACTTTATACAGAGATAGAGTTATAACTTTTATATAGAGTTTGGATTTAACTGTAGGGTGTGTTATTGGGATTTTATAAATGTAATTTTTACAAATAAAATCCTGCTAACCTCACAACCTCAGCACAGACAAAATTGTGGGGACCCCCTGCAATATTGTGGGGGTCCCAGACCCCAGATTGGGAACCACTGCACTAGAACAATCTAGACCAGTGCTTCCCAATCTAGGGTCAGTGACCCCCCCAAGGGGGTCCCCTCAAGATTCCAGGGGTCCCCACAATTTTGTCTATGCAGAGGTTTTGAGGTTACCAAGATTAAGTTTGTAAAAATTACATTTATCGAAATAACACACTCGATAATAATCAAAGCTCTGTATGTCTGTAGAACGTTTTTAATTAATCACTTTAATGTGTTGTGGTTGGGGGTCCTGGCGTATCTTGGACACAGGAAAGGAAAATAGTTGGGGACCCCTGATCTAGACTACTAGACAGTGAACACAGCAGTGAACCAAAATGTGTCAAATAACCTCCACGTGTCCTGGTCCTGACGTTGTTATCATTTGTCCCACAACTCCTGAAGGCAACGCTGGGGAGGGCGGGGTTTGTGCTCTGACGTCAGCGAGAGCCACAGACAAACAGCTCGCACACAGAGCGGCGCCATGCAGTACACCGACCCCGACAGCTAACCTGCCGAAATGCCTCCCGAAGCCCTCGAGCCGACCCACCGCTAAATGTTCGTCCACGGGCGCACATTGTGGCGTTACTTCATCGTTAGAACATGTGGAACCGGAACAAGAACGACAAAATGGCGAGCTTTTGAGTTTAATTCGACCGTTTCGCTCGGCGTAGCGAGGCAGAGGCAGTGGCTCTTTTCCCTAAGTAGACGGTTAGCAGGACGCGTGTTAAGGATCGAAATTAAAAGAGCAGAACAACAGCTGCAGCCCTCGCAATGGAAAAGCAGCAGAGCGATTTGGACCGAGACCGACAGTATTGTGAACTTTGTGGGGAGATGGAGAACCTCCTTAAGTGTGGAAGGTGCCGAAGCTCCTTCTACTGTAGCAAGGAGCACCAGAAACAGGACTGGAAGAAGCACAAGCTCATTTGTAAGGAGGCGGATAAACCCCTGGTTACCAAACAGATACCCGGACACACTCCNTGAGTTATGGTTGATTTACCATGCTGACACTTCAATGTCTCTGCAAAGCGAGGGGGGGGCGCGACCGATCCAAGATGGCGGCGCCACCGCTCGTCAGCGCCCATAGGCAATAGCGGCCACGAGGGGTCTATCAATGTCTATGGGGGCAACCCATAGAGGGCAGTCCTCAAAAGGGAGGGGTGACCGACGTCAACGCGGAAGAAGGAGATCCCCCCGAGTTTTCCCGAACAGCAGGAAGTGTGTTCGGCCGAGGTCGGGCACAATCTAAAATGGCGGCCGTCTTCGGCGAAGAGTGTGTCAGAGAGACTGCCTCATCGTGCAGACTCTCATCACCCGCAGAAAAGGGAAAACATCTTTTATTAGCTCGCACGCACAAGGGAGATACCGAGAGCGGGGTAGATAATGGGCTAAGCGAGGAAGTTGAACCCTTCGCTAGGTTTGAGGAGTGCGAAGCAGCATGCACAGTCGATGCTAATCCTAAGCTAACATTAGCTAGGTTATTACCGACCTTAACACCATGTGTGGGGAACGTGCGTGACGAGTGAGCAGAGTGCTCCAGTGAATCACCTGATAAACTCTGTTCAAAAATCATTCCATTGTTTGTCAAACACAACTTTATTGTGGAATCACAATGAGAACTACCACACACATTCCCCCCAAGGAGTCATTGTGTTGGCCTCCGAGGAGGCTGGTCCTGGCTCGGGGCCTGCCACCCGGGAGCGGGAGGACGGGTGGAGGCTGACGGCGAGAGGGTTCCGGGCCGTTTTTGCCTCCTTTGTTAGCATAGCGACGGTTAGCAGGAGGTTGTACTAAGTCACGTACCGTGGCTGAGAGCTCGGCAGTCTTCTGAGCGCTCTCAATGGCCGAACGGAACTGGGTGCCGATCAGGGCGTCTGGGCTTATTGGGCCGTCCAGCATGTTCTTCTGAAGCTGGTCCGGGGCGGAAGTCAGGGAGCGCAGCCACATGTTGCGCTGAAGCATGACCTGCCACACAGCAATGCGGGAAGCGCAGATCAGGTTGACGGCAGACAGGTTGAGGATGGTGTCCGCAGTCTTACAGACCATGTCCTTCGTGCCTTCCGGGAGTTCGGAGTCTTCGATGAGCCGGGACACGTTGGAAGCTAGGAGAGCTATGCTGCTTGAGGCTGCACCGGACTGGGCAGCACACTGATGAGCACGATCCGTGAAACGTGCGTCGACTTGGTCATACTTGGACACAGGCACGACTCGATGTCCAACCACCTTGGCTTTAGCTCCTAGCAGGGACACTAGGTCCGGTTCAAGTGGTGGAACCGCTGGAAAACCGTTGTCCGTGAACCCCTGCACTTTGGTGATTGGAACAAAGGCAGAAACCGGGGCCTTCAGGCGGGAAGGCTCAGAGTAGGAGGCAGTCCAAAACTCCATAGCTGTTGGAAACAGCGGGAACACAGGGTCGGGGCACCGAGCCTGGGAGGCGCCGAACCGTCCCGTGAACAGGTTAGCACGAGGAGGCACAGGGACCAGGACCTCGAGCCCTTTGTCGGAAGAAGCAGACCTCCTCACCATGGCTGGGAGTTCCTGTAGAAGGGCCCGAATGGCGGGAAGAGATGGGCCGGAGGCATACTCGTGGCCATGAGAGGCGCTCTGTCCTAGAGCGTTTTGAGTGGGCTCGAGGGCTTAGAGGAGGGCACCCGCCAGACTAGCAGTCTCTTCGTCTGTGATATCCTGATGGTTCCCCGTGCTAGGTATAGATCACGAGGAGATCGTGCGTTTGCTGTTTTGGCACCTACTCTTTGGAATAGACTGCCTTTGAATATTAGACAGGCGCCATCACTGCAGGTTTTTAAGTCGTACTTGAAGACTCATTATTATGTTCAAGCCTTTTCAGCACTGGGATCTGTAACATTACACTAATATTTTTTTAATTAGAGTGCCCCTTTTTTGTGGTTTTTTATTGTTACTGTTTTACTGTTTCGTTTTACTGCATGTTTTTATTGAATGTTGTTTTTTATCAAATGCTTGTGTTCAGCACCTTGGGCTTCTGCTGAGGTGGCGGAAGGTGCTTTATAAATGAAATGAAAATGAAATGAGTTCGGCGAGGTCCGAGTCATCCGACTTGAACCCGGCGGCGAACAACTCCATGGGTGGAGGTTCAGACGGAACCAGTGCCGTGGGAACATATTTTCCTTTGGGGGTGCTGTGATCAGCTAGCCTGGCAAGCCATCCTATATATGTGAATATATAGTCTGGCCACGAACCATTGACGGCTCTCAGTCGTGAGGCGGGATCTACGGTTGTCTTTCAAAATGTCAGCACGCAATTGGATAGCGCTAGGACCAATCAGAGTAACGAACAACGTGACGTAATCACAACGACGGTAAAGCGGGACCCACCAATGGCGTCAATGATTTCTGTCGATTTTGTATAAAAACATGTGAATATCAGGTGTACTGGGACATTGCACTACTTTGTTTGATAAAAAATCAGAAGCCGCTAAGTATAGCCGACAGACTTACGCACGTTGGAGTCCAAATAATCCAATGTTGATGACAAAGCCGTTTCAAAAGAACGTGGCTCCGGCGCTGCCGCCATGTTGTTTGGGTTCGCGGCCGCAGCGCTGACGTCATCGGCTACTCCCGCTCTGTGATTGGCCCACAGAGCGCTGTGATTGGCCCAACCAAAACTATAGCGAGTTGTGATTGGATAGACACAGCAGTGGTTTGGGCTGCGAGGGTTCCTATGAAGCGTGCCTAGACCAAACTCTGCAAAGCAAGAATTTGGTCTAGTTCACTAGGCTAGTGATCAGCCACACACACACACGCGCACACATGTTTATATAGATATATATTTATATGTAGTAGCTATATATAGCCTAGTAGTAGTATATAGTTGCATTTTTATTCTTGGTTTATTCTTTGAAATAACAACAGCTTATTGCCATCAACACTGAGGGAAAACCCCACAACGACATGTCAGAACTTCCAGAATCCACACCGAACCGCACACTCTGCAGCATCCACCCCACCCCTTCACACACACGTTGCCTATGCAACTAACGGACAGATGCTCTGTCAGGCTCTTCACTCAGTGGAGTGCACCAGCTGGGCATACGCTCGGGCTTAACCTTAAGTCCAACGTAGATTTGAAAGTAGCTCGTTAAGACGAGTGCACCACTCAGGCGTAAGCCCTTCAGCTGCTACGCCCAGGTGTAACTCACCTGGTCCAAACCAGGCATAAGTTGGAAGATCTAGCCTAGAGTTATGAGCGTGTAAATAAGAAACAGATATATGTGCAGACGGAGAACCTGGCACAGAGACTCACCGAGGATGCAGCTGATTCATTTGTTCTGTGCGTAAAGCGTTCATGAAAGACAGGCTATCACCAGAACTATTTTATTCATTAAACAGCAGAGCGTTGTGTAATGTCTGTAATAATAATCCATACGATAGTTGACCTATTCCGATCATTTTCCTGGATGCAGCGTTCTCGCGCTGAGGAAGTGTTGCTGCGCACACGGCAGAGGAAATCTGTGCGTAATGGCACCATCTTCGAACCGTGTCACTGTTAAACAGCTATATAATCACAACATTGTGAAGAAATAGGTGTGTTAAATTTATAGGATTAGTACATATAAAAAAATAAACAACAGTGAATGTGTCATTAAATATAAACATTAACATTAATCGTCTAAAGTCGATTTGAAACAAAAATAACATCAATTTAACATGAACTATGGTCTAAATAGAATAGATGTTCCGACACGCTGTAGCTGCATCATCTGACGCTGGAGGAGTTTAATGTCTAATTTTAATTTATCTGCAAGTTCCAGCTTTTCCTGTTGAGTCTTTAACTTTGATGTTTCCATTGTGTAGATCTGCTTTTCCAGAAGTTTTTTTAACTTAGCTCACCCTCCCTAGTCTCTTCTTCGTTTCTGAGAGGAACGCGGCCTTTTTAGGAAATCCTCGTTCATCATTAATGTGCGGCTTCCCTCCTCCGGTCTCTCATTTGAATCTAAAATGTTTAATATTGTTAATAAAACATAGGTGTGGATAATTTAGGACTTCTTCATGAAAGACCTGGCTGTCAGATCGGTCCCTTCCTCAGCGCAGCGCTCATCCTCCCATCTATTTATCAGGTGACATGTCGGAGCTGAACAACGCCATAAAGGCCGACAAAACCAGGAGAATCCGCTCCAAAAATATGCATAATCATAGAGCTGTATGGCAAAGCTTTGGAAGAGGACTCCCGCCAGTCTGGGGATTTTTAAGAGCAGACTGGTCTTTTTTGTTCACGACAGATCTTTCCATTTTTTCACCTTCTCAACTGTACGCACTCAGCCGTCACACTTTTATTGGCAGCTGTGATCATTATCCAAACAGCGGGGGGGGGGGTTGTGTTTCTTTTGTATTTGTGTTTTTAAATTTTGTAGAAGGATGCCTCCCTCTTCCACCCTTGCAGCACTTGGCCTGATGCGTTGCAACGAGCACAGCAACACTTGTATCCTCGTCAGCGCGCGCGAGGTGGTGTGTATGAAATAAATCAAATGTAAAACATAAACGTTTACATTTTTTGGGAAATAATACTATGTATGTGTAGTAGTGTTCAATTAAATTCAAAATTAAATCAAGTAAAATACTTTGGTTTAATTTTGCCTGCAGAAATTCAACATGCATATCATTTGTCATCCACCAGGGGGTGCTGCAGCACCCTCAGCACCCCTACTTCCCACAGCCTTGGACGGAACAGCATCGACAGGGGGGGTAGCGTCAGCGGCTGCGGCCCCCTGGAAAAGTCCACACGACGACACCTCTCTTCTTCAGGAGAGAGAAGAGGGCAGAAAGCACACGATACCTGTGCGGTGAGGGCCATGCCCGCGTGAACCGGTCCCAGGCAGCGGAAACACTTAGAGTGCAGGCCGTCCGGGAGAATGTGTGCCTTTGAGCAGGCGTCACATGGTCGAACCGGAGTAGACATATTGGTTGTGATAGCTAAAGGTGAAGATGAAAAAGGAGAAGATTGAGGGGTCTCAGTCCCTAATATAGGAACGGTGGGACCCGCCTGGTAGGCGGGTGTACATGAAAACTCTTCAGTGGTAGGACAAGGTACGATGACGTAAATCCAATAGGGCGGAAGCCATACGAAATAGAACCAAAGTTCTATTCTTTAAAAGTCAGATCTGGACTGGATACCATATTTTATCGGTATAACTGAAAGGTCTTTTCTAGATATTTGTCGGTAACAACGTTGCTGTGCCTGGACCACACTGAACCCTACACAGCAGGAAAATTAACGACTTTGAGACGGAAATGAGAAGTTTGGCCCTCTCGGCTCTCCGTCTGACGTCACTTTGTGTTGACGTGTGGTTTAGCTGCTAGTTAGCCGACTCCTCAGAGAAACAGCGGTTCTGAGAGCTGGTTCTCCTGCAGGCGGACTCCTCGGGTCGGAACGATGGCGGCTGACTGGGAGGAGATTCGGCGGCTCGCTGCGGACTTCCAGAGGGCTCAGTTTGCGGACACCGTGCAGAGGTTAGTGCAGTTAGCGCCAGAGCTAACATGAGCTAACTGAGTTTATCAGACTAAAGTGCAGTAGCAGCTGCTTGAGAGAGGATGAGAACAGGAAGCTGAGTGGTGTGTGACATCTCTACAGGCTGTCAGAGAGGAACTGCATTGAGATCATCACCAGGTTGGTGGAGGACAAGAAGCTGGATGTGGTGCACACTCTGGACGGGAAGGAGTTCATCACTCCAGCTCAGATCAGCAGGGAAATCCGGGATGAGCTCTACGTCCATGGAGGTGTGATTAAAATGGTCAACAGCCACATATCCTCTGAATAAAGGAACATTTCTAGTCAGTCATGTGCTGTTATTTTGTTTCATAGGCAGAATCAACATTGTGGAGCTCCAGCAGGTGAGTTTCCCCAGTCAGGTCCATCTGTTCAAGCCATGATAATGATGATTTCACTTTATTTTTTATTCTGATGTCTAATAAAATATACCTGGAAACTGTTCATTTCAGATCATCAACGTGGACTGGATCCATGTTGAAAACAGAGCAAGTGACATAGCAAAATCTGATAGAGGAGCTCAGCTGGTTCTGGGTCAGCTGATCGATGAGTGAGTATCAGGGTTTCCCTCTTTAGAGTCTACTGGAAAAGAGCAAACACACTGATTATGCTGCAAGTCTTTTTTCTGGTTTTTGTCTAAATGAACACAGGCCATTTAAGGTGATGTTATTGTCCCTTTTCCAAGATCATGTAGTCTGTAGCACTCATAACAACATAGGAAATGTATGTCCAGTCCATGTGATCAGTGTCAGTGATCTGATTGGAGCATCCCGACTTTCTGAAGCACTTTTTAAGGCACCTAAAGCAGATTCCATTATTCACACACACTGATAACAGGTGCATGAGTGGGTCTGGAGCAAACAGAGGGCGATCAACGAGGAGAGACTAATACCGTGTGTGTGTGCGCTGCAGCTCGTACCTGGACCACTTGGCTGAGGAGGTGAATGACAAGCTGCAGGAGGCGGGGTTGATCAGTATAGCAGAACTGTGTAAAAGCTACGACCTCCCGGGGGATTTCCTCACTGAGGTGAGTTCGTCTCCTTGGTGACTGATTCCTCCTCATCGGTGGGTTTCTTCATGCTTGGCGGCTTAACTGGTGTTTCCTTGCATGTTGCAGGAGTTGTCCCAGCGTCTTGGAAAGCTCATCCAGGGGGAAATGGACCAGTACAACAGAGGTGTCATCTTCACTCCAGCGTTTGTGGCCCGTCACAAAGCCAGAATTCGAGGCCTTTTCAGTGCAATCACAAGGTAAACACTAGGATTATACACGCTCTTCATGCAGAGACCTGTCCCGGCTGGGGTTGCAGGTTGAAAACCAGGTGAGAAGAAAACAAATGTGCCAAGACTTGGTTCTTTATTTTTATTTATTTACCAGTTCAGGTTGTGGTGAGACGTTACTGGTCTGACAAACCAGCTCAGTTAAGGCTACTGGTTGATGCTTGGATGCTGATTAGGTGAAGATAGAAGATGAGATAAATAATAAGGATCAAATATTAGTGTGAATTTATGATGTCAAACACAAAACTGCTCTGGGATCAGAGCTGCTGGTATTTTATGCACCTTCTGTTGTGCAGGCCCACGCCCGTCAGCACCATGATTGGAGCGTTCGGATTTCAAGAACATCTTCTGTATTGTAAGGAGAGACTTTACCTTCTGTTCTGTTGTGAGTGGGTAACCGTAGGAGTGATGTCACGTGTTCTTATGTCTCAGCGGTTCTGGAGGAGTTGGTGAACTCTGGACGTCTGAAAGGAAGTGTGGTTGGAGGTCGACAGGACAAAGCCGTGTACATCCCTGACATCTATGCCAGAACACAGAACTCCTGGGTGGACTCCTTCCTCCAGCAAAATGGATATTTAGGTCCAGTTCCATCCTTCATATCCAAACCTGTTACAATAAGACCATCTGATTGATTTACAGTAACTAATGTGACATAGTTACCAGCCAGAGGACACGGGTGAGTCCAGGTACCGTTAGGAGCTGGTCCGGGTCCAGAGACTTCTGTGTCCAGCGTGTGAGGGACATGGGTCCTGCAGGAGGGGCGTATGAAATCCACCTGAAACTCTCAGAATGAATCATTTTACACTATAGAGCATGATGGGATGGGCCAACACCAGACTGCTGTAGAGCTGGGTTCTCTCCCTCAGGCTTTCCTTCATAGTCTGTGGGTTTCCAGAAGACCCAGTCATGTCCCGTGGTGTCCCAGCAGCTGATTAGGACCTGTCCAGTCTGGTTTCTGATGACTACTGTCACTGCAGGCCTGCTCTGTGACACATGTTGAGTGAACTCTAGATGAAACTCTTCTCTCTCTTTCAGAGTTCGATGCCTTGCTCAGGCTTGGAATCCCGGACCCGTCCAGCTACATCAGGAAGCGTTTCAAGTCCAGTAAGCTGTTGTTTCTCAGAGCAGCTTGTGTGGGTCAGGCTCTGGTGGACCAGGTGGAGGCCTCTGTGGAGGAAGCTGTTAGCTCTGCCTCATGGACAGACCTCCAGGTTATTACAGCAACAACACTTCACCTCACCTTTAGCTCAGCGGCTAATCTAACATCTCGACACGAGCATGAAGCCACAAACCAGACAGATAACAGATACAGGTTACCCTCAGCTTTTATAATCATCCCAGCTGAGACAGCACGTCTACCTGTTTGTAAAAACTGTATGAGAACCCAGACCAGAGAAATGTTAAACTTGCTGCTATTGGCTGATCTGGGGTCACAACCACCAGTGGTTTCATTTTCATGCTTTTCCAAAGCTGCGAGACGTGAAATCAAACAAAATTCATGACAGAGGTGTCTAAAACAGAAGCAGGTCTGGGTGTGACTGCGTTTGGTCTTTGTTGTGGCTTGTAGCCGATCCTGCCCAGCTGCCTGTCTATGGAGGACACGGGGATGCTCATCAACCAGGCCATGAGGAACACAAACACCCAGTCCTCAGCCAGAGTGCTTGGGGAGACCGTGGTCGTCAGTGAGAAGTTCATCAGTAGCTGTCTGTTGTTGTTTGACGAGACCCTGCAGCAGAAAGCCCAAACGGTACCGCAGTGTTCCATCATCTTTCTCAAACTGGTTCCATGGTTTCTTGTTTGGAGGAACTCCAGATTAGATCTACGGCTTGTGTTTGTCAGGAGGTGAAACACAACCCTGTGTTTCTGATCACTGAAGAGGATCTGAAGCAGGCGTCCGTCCTGACGGAGAGCTCAGCTCCCTCCAAGAAGGAGAAGAGAGAAGCAGAGCGCAGGAAGAAGGCTGCAGGTGCGTTTGTCCCCAGGTGTAGCTCCTGGTCACAGCAGCACCTAGACACACGAGGAGTCTGCAGGAGGGCTTTAGTGCATGTCTGTGACTCCTCTGACAGAGGGCAGCACGAAGGCAGGAGGAGGAGGAGGATGCAACGCCAGAGAGTTCCGCATTCGTAAAACCAAGAAGAAAGGGAGGAGGGAGGAGGACAGCGACGAGGACACTGGACCCTCACAGCAAAGTAACCCCCACCCTCATAACAGAAGGACCCTGGTGAGACTACTTCAGCTGTGTTTTACTTTGCAGATCGTAGCAAACAGGCTGAAAGCCCCTTGATGACCCAGGAGGAGATCGTGTCTGTTCTAGAGAAACGACTCAGTGACTGTCCTGAGGAGATCCTCTCTGAGCTGGCAGAACATTTACTCAGGTAACTCCTGACTCCTGTTCTCACACGTTTCCACAGGACTCCTTTAACACCTTAATGTCTCTGCAGACCTCTGACCAAGACCTACCAGGAAGTGCTGAGGACAGTGTTCATGTCCTCCAGCAGCTCTTCGTCGGGGGCCAGTAAGAAAAAGAACATGAAGGATCTGCAGGAGGAAATCACCAACCTGTACAACAACATCCGGCTGTTTGAGAAAGGCACCAAGTTCTTCTCTGGTAAATCATCAGGAGTTTCCCTGAACCCAACACAGCTTCTCCTGGGTTTGTCACCACCCGTCCAGGGCTTCTGCTTCTGGATCCGGATCCATCTGGATCTGTGGTCTGTGCGTGTTCGTGCTGACCCTGTTTGTGCTCTACGTTCAGAATCCCGTTGCATTGATGCGTGCCTGTTCCCCAGACAGTTTGTGAAGTCTCATGTATGTTTGAATAAAAGGTTAGGACATCTAAGACATTCCAGAACCAGTTGAATCCAAAGTCCTGATCCTAAAGGACCCACCTGGGTGAGACAGGTTGCCTTATGCTGAGGCTGTGCAGGTGAAGGAGGTTTAGTGTCTGACCTTTGAGGTGCAGCTACACACCTGTGGAGGGTTTATTAAACCCCTAACGCTGTCAGAGGGCTGTGGTGCAGTCACACATTCATTTGGTGTCTTTACTCAACAAATGTGCAGATGAGACCCAGGTCCACATCACCAAACACATCCTGAAGACCGTGTGCACAGATATGACCAACATCCTGGTGAACTTCCTGGCTGCAGACCTGATGATGTCAGTGGAGAATCCCTGCACCATCACCAACGAGGTGCCTGATTCTCCTGCTGGGAGACGTGAACACACCTGTGGAGGTACACTGGTTTAACGTCTGATATGTGGTTTCAGGTCAGAGTGAAGATCTTGGGGAAACTGTCAGAGGAAACCAAAGGACCCCTCATGAAGCTGCACAACTCTCTGAATGGAAAAGTAAGCCGGCTTTCCTGCTGCTGGTCTTTTTATTTCCTCCAGAATGGGTTTGGTGGGTGGGTGGGGCTAAGTCGTGTTGGGGCGGGGCTGTTGCCTCCTCTGGCGATTACTATTATTATTATTACTGAAGAATGTTATGGAAATCAGACTAATAATAAAATGCAGTTCTGTAAACAAATATGAGGACCTACTGCTAACGCGTTATGTTGCTATTCATCCATCCATCCATGTATGTCCGCTTAACTGGAGTTGGGTCACAGGGCACCAGCCTCTTGGGCCAGCTCCTCCGGGGGAATCCCAAGGCGTTCCCTGGCCAGCTGAGAGACACAGTCCCTCCAGCGTGTCCTGGGTCTTCCTTTGGGTCTCCTCCCGGTTGGACGTGCCATGAAAACCTCACCAGGGAGGCGTCCAGGAGGCATCCTAACCAGATGCCCGAGCCACCTCAACTGGCTCCTCTCGATGTGGAGGAGCAGCGGGTCTACTCCGAGCCCCTCCCAGATGACCGAGCTTCTCACCCTATCTCTAAGGGAGAGCCCAGACACCCTGTGAAGAAAACTCATTTCAGCCGCTTGTATCTATGATCTCGTTCTTTCAGTCACTACCCAAAGCTCCTGACCATAGGTGAGGGTAGGAACGTAGATCGACCGGTACAACGCCCGCATCACTGCAGACGCAGCACCAATCTGTCTATCGATCTCATGATCCATCTTTCCCTCACTCGTGAACAAGACCCCAAAATACTTTGTGTGTGTGAGTGTGTCTGCTCTGCCTTCTCAAACCCCCAATGCATCATGACAGACGTCTGCTCATACTGAGCCAGGTTCTGTTGGAGGTTTCTTTCTGTTAAAGGGGAGTTTTCCTCTCCACTGTCGCTACATGCTTGCTCAGTCTGAGGATTGCTGTAGTCACTCAGTGTGTTCACATGCACATCTAAGCTGATATACAACATTAAACTGGGAGCATTTATCCTAGTTTACGTGTCCAAACTGAATTATTGAATCAAGTTTGTTCCACTCCGGGACACTAGGTGGTGACATGCGCCCTTTTGTGTCGGTATTCTTCTGGTTAGCTTGTAGCAACACAGATAGTAAACAAACACTGGCGGGAGTGAAGCAGACGGGGTAAAAACAGGATCTGAACAATGGCTGAAGCAATAGACAACAACAACGCTGCAGCACAGCTGGTTTGGTACGTACTGGACTGTTTGATGGTGTTACTTTGTGGTGATGATATTATTAATCCAGTTTCGTCACTTCCAGAAGTAACCGGTATCAGCTTGACTGAGCCGTTTACATGCAGATGCAGTTGGGTTCTTACCGCATTATCTAGGTACTTCAGCCAGACTAACGCGTTTACATGCATTTAAAAAATGACGTCAGTCTATTTTTGGCAATAGTTTGGTTTTCTGATGTGTGTGTAAACACACTGAGTAACACACTGAAACTTTAACTACCTGACTTAATGAACTGAACGCGCTAAAGTAGGTTCAGTCGGAATGTTTACTTTGTGAAGTGACTTGAGATGACTCTTGTGAATTGGTGCTATATAAACAAACTGAATTAAATTGAATGTATTGAGACTATTTCATTTATTCTAAATAAAGAAGATTATTTACCAGATGTTAATTTAGTCACATTAAACCAGCTGCTGCGGGGCCTGGTTACCCAGAATCCTGGAGTGGTACAGAAGACACCTGAAGACCTGCTGATGGCTGGAATAGACGTGTTCCTCTGTCGGTGCTGGAGACATTCTGTACATCCAGAACAGGAACGTCCTCAACGTTAGTTGTGTTTTAAAACCTCAAAGGTGCTGGTGGTTACACACACACACACAGAGTTTCTTTCATCCTTAGGACGTGTGTGTGTGTGTGTGTTTTATGTGTGTCTTTGAACAAAGGGACTGATATTTCTGTTTTATTAGAATTGTTTGTTCTGTTCGGCTGTTTTGCTTTTAACATTTTATAAATAAATGTCCTTCATAATAAATTTCTTCTCCTTTTTAAACCACTGAGGTTAGGTGATGAAATCTAAAACACCTCTGTGTTTTTTATTCTAGACCCTGGAAGACTTCCTCTCCAACCTGGAAACCTGTGCTGAGGTCTGCAGCTTCATGGTTAAGAAGGGGGACAAGAAAAAGGAGAGGTAATGATTCTGCTTTCTGCTGATGCAGCTGCAGAAGCCTGTTCTGATGTGTGTGTGTGTGTGTGTGTCCCAGACAGGCACAGTTCCTGCACCGCCAGGCTCTGACTGAGCAGCTGAAGGAAACGGAGGATCCAGCTCTGGTCCTCCACCTCACCAGCGTGCTGCTTTTTCAGGCCAGCACCCACTGCATGCTGCACGCTCCGGGCCGCTGCGTCCCTCAGATCATTGGCACGCTCACGGGCCGAATATCCCCTGTACGTCTCCCTCACACACACACACACACACACACACTTTGCTATGTAGAGTTACTATGGTGACCACCCTCCCAAAGCAATCGTATACCTTCAAACATAACACAGGTGTGTGCGTGAACACGAGACTCAGCCTCTGATTAGAGACGGCTGAAGTCAGTTACAGTGTCGAGCCGTAACAGACGTGTGTGCGCGCGTGTGTGTGTTCAGGAGCAGCAGCAGCTGCTGTCGGCCTACCAGAGCCTGGTGGTGAAGCAGCTGGTGAGTCAGAGTCAGGACAGGAAAGAGGAGCCGGACCAGGAGGAGGCAGCCCAGAGCATCTGCACACAGCTCAGGACTATGACCCGCCAGGTGAAGGACCTGGTGCTGTCCCAGAAGAAGACCTCTATCTCTGAAGACTGAATGATTAAAACAGGAGGAGGACGCTCAGTGGATAATTTTATGATCTTATTGCTGCTCAGTCAGCTGCTAATCCTGCAGTTTGTTAATAATTCATGTCAGTTCAATAAAGCTGCTGTGTGGGTTAGAAGTTCTGACCTGAACCAGTCTGGATCACTGTGTTTATTAGTCTACTCCCATCATCATTATTATTGTTGTTGTTGTTATAATAATAATTATTATCACTGTTATTATATGTAGTAGTGGTGTCATCAACATTATCATTAGTAGTATTAATATCATCATTACCGTAAACATGAAGGCGTGGTCTGGCTCCTCTTCTCAAATCAAATTTTATTTATGAAGCGCATTTCATACAATAAGTGCAACACAAAGCGCTGAACAATTAAAAACAACCACACAATAGTCAAATTCCCACCCCTCCCCACAGATCAGCATCCAAGATCCCTTATATCTCCCTCTTCCCACCCCAATCCCATCCCACGCACACACACTCACACACACATACACACACACACACTCTCAAGAGCTAAAATGAAAGGACAACTGGCTGATTATAGGTGTAATAGGCAAAAAAGAAAAGGGAAACGCCATCAAAAGGAGCCAGCTGCAGCAGGATTGGCAGCAGCCGCCCAGGCACCACCACATGGCCACCAGCTCAGTGGCCTAGTGGTTTGAGTATCCGCCCTGATACTGGGAGATCGGGGTTCAAATCCCGGTCAGGTCATACCAAAGACTGAAAAAATGGGACCCAATGCCTCCTCGCTTGACACTCAGCACTAAGGGGTTGGGGGGTTAAACCACCAAATAGTTCCCGAGCGCGGCCACAGCTGCAGCTCACCGCTCCCCACCATGGGGACCTGTGTGTGTGTGACAACTAGTGGGACTTTAACTTTAAGAGGAGGCACAAGAAGCTCCCAGGCAGCCACAGCCAGCCGCCCCTCCCGGGGCAGCTGTCCCCCACAGAGGAAACACTGGTAGAACCTTAAAATGATTAAGATAACAAGTAAAAGATCAAATTAAGCATAAACACCAAATGAATAAAAGCATAAGTTAAAAACATTGATAAAAGCTAAGTAAAAAACAAACAGCTAAAATTATAAAAATAATATAATACAAATAAGTAATACAGGTAAAAACAAGTTAAAATTAGTATATAAGATAATAGATGTCATTAAAGTAAAAGAGTAATAGAACAGTGATAAAATATATGAAAGATGGTTAAACAGGCTCAAATAGATCAGATACAGCTAAAAACTATAATAAAAAGGTGATTCAAATAAAAACTATACTAAAAAGGTCAGTTAGCTAAAAGCTAAACTAAAAGGTCAGTTAGCTAAAAGCTAAACTAAAAGGTCAGTTAGCTAAAAGCTAAACTAAAAGGTCAGTTAGCTAAAAGCTAAACTAAAAGGTCAGTTAGCTAAAAGCTAAACTAAAAAGGTCAGTTAGCTAAAAGCTATACTAAAAAGGTGAGTCTTGAGCCTGGCCTTAAAAACATGAACGTTCTCTGCGGCCCTGAGGTCCTCTGGCAGACCGTTCCAGAGGTGAGGGCCATAAAACTGGAAGGACGCCTCACCTTGTGTATTGTAACAGTTGCTACTGTCACGGCTGTAATACAGTATGTCACCACAGGGTGGCAGCACTTGTATATATAATCTGTTCTTTGTTGTATGCCACCTGTAGAAGAATCTCCTGTGTGTACGCAGAGTGTGTTCTCCTGTAACGTGCGGTAAAGCTTAGCTTTTCATCCCTTTTTGCAGACCAAAATAAATCAGTTAGTTAGAAATATTAAAACGTCGTTGTTCTTCTGGACTTCACTCACAACTCTGCGCGGCCGGCTTCATCTCCGCCCTGCCGTACGTTACAACTGGCGCCCGAACTTTTTCCCCCTGGCCTTCGTGCGAGTTTTTGGGGTTCACCAAGGATTCATCCGCCTCATGTGAGCTTCCTCGGAATTCCCCACACATCTACGGGCTCACTAACGTCTTTCCTAGCTACTGGTACAACCTCGTTTAAAAAAGGACCCGACTAATTCCTGGATACAACGGTGAAAATAACACCACTCAGCTCGGATAATTAATGAAGGTGAAAATGACGTCCACATGTCAAATGGACTTCATAATTCCCAGTTCCGGACATGTTGTTGGATTCGTTTTCTACTGATTACTTCTGCCTTGAGGAGCTTGGAACTAAACTTTTTACAAACTTTTCATTCTACCTCCCATCTGCTGAGACTTGACAGACAATAGCCTAAGTGAGTAGAAAATTCACTACGACCATTAGTGCTGGTCCTATACTCACTGTAAATGTAATTAATTTTAGACTATTTTGCAGTCAGTACTAACATCAGAATTACGTTCTGTATTTGTTAGATTTTGTTTATTCCTGTCTTTTATTAATTGACATCTCTGAAAGTGGTTTTTCCACAGTTAGTGTTGACTGAATCTGTCACAGTCTTATCTTTGTAGTTTAGTAGCCGATGACAGACTCTTTACTGCCATATAAGGATTTTGCTGCTGGAAGACTGATTTTTTTTTTTGTAAAGCACAATGGCGCATTACTCAGATGACTTTGACTCAGACATGGAACTCACTCCGTTACCTGTGCACAAGATAGCAGAAAATGTGCCTCCTAGCCTTAGCCAACAAGTAGTAGAGTTGAGGTCAGAGGTGAATAGACTTAGTGACTGTTTACGTGACTCATTGACCATACAGCAGAGTTTACTCAAGCAGTGGGACAACCTCACTACAAGGAACCCTTCTCCTACAGTCCGACAGCCTGCTGTTTTCCCAATTGCTACATCAACACCTCATGTTCCCTCAGGAGTCAGAGCTGAACCCACTAACCCATTTTTACTCACCAACCCATTCCATCCTACAAATCCTTTCCTCCCATCTCACTCACTCGAGCTCAGCAGCACTTCAAGAGTTATCGCAACAGCTTTACATCACACCAAGCTAGAGCCTCCCGTATATGCTGGGGATGACAAGGTACAACCTGAAGACTGGTTGCAGGCGGTTGACACATACAAGTCCTCTTTGAACTTGACCGATGAACAACTGCTGAACGAACTGTCACACTTTCTAATACGTGAGCCCAGAAAATGGTTCAAGGCCCTGAGATCCCACATCACGTCATGGGCTCACTTCTGTCAGCTGTTCAAAACAGTTTTTCTGCCTTTCGATAATCAAGAACGTATCCTGAGAGGAATTTTGGATCGTGTCCAGGCTCAAGACGAACCACTTCCAACTTTTGTTGCCCACATGTTGAGTGAGTTTGACAAACTGAAAAGTCCCCCGCCTGAAAAAGACAGAATTGACCTGATTAGTAAACATGCTCTTGAGAAATTCAGAGTTGCCCTGTATGGAGCTAACATCACTTCTGTAATGGACCTTCTCCTACGGGCTCACGAGCTCCACTCAGTTCTTGGGCCAAGTAGACCACAGCCTCAATCGCATCCCATAGAACGCTGTAAACCTGAACCTTACTGCTTTAAATGCTCTCAACCAGGGTTCACCACACGTACCTGCCCGAGCTGTAACGACCAATCTTATCTGACTAATGGAAATACGGATGCCACAGGACCCAGACCGGTCCAGCCCATACCGGCTCCTGGCCTCTCTCTCTCATACCAACAAAACACTGTTAGTAGCAGCACCTCGCCCCAACCACAGTTCAAGCAGTCGGGAAACTTCAGAGGGGGGAGGACATTTCGCAGAGGCCAGCCTTCCCCCAATCATTAACAGAGCCTCACATGCCGCTTTCAATGCAGGGCGGACATATCATTGGACACTTGGAAGACAACTTTTCAAAAGTCCACTGGAATACCCCCCTAAGAACCAAAGTAAACTTCAATGGTTCATCTGTGGACGCTACTCTTGACACAGGAGCTTCCCTCTCAGCTGTGAGAGCAGACCTCATTCAAACAAATGACTTCTACCCAAGAACCACAAGTGAGTGGGATGGCCCTGAAGTTAACCTTGCTAATAATACTCCTTGCATCCCTGAGGGTGTCACATGGCTCAAAATTGGGTTCATGAACAAGAACTTTTACCAACGTTTTGCAGTAATACCGGATTTGACTTCTCCTTTCATTCTGGGAATGGATTTTATGACAAGAGCTTCTGTGTCCGTTCACATCCCCACAAGAACAGTCCACATTGATGATATTCCCTACCCTCTCGCAGAAGATGAGGAGGACCCTCGACACGATTACACACATCCGATTGTGATGTCGTTGGATTTGATTCACTCAGACTTCTCATCTAAAGTGTCGGAAGCAAGTCTCGCTGAGATCAATAAGGATGCCTTACTCAATCTGCTCTCCAAGTTTGACTCCATGTTCAGTGGTCAACTTGGTCGCACTGCGCTCACGGAACATGTCATAGAGACTGGTGACGCAAAACCAGTTAATCTCCCACCCTATCGTACGTCGCCTGCTAAGAAACGTGTGATTGAAGAACAGGTGCAGCAAATGTTATCGGACGGTATCATTGAGCCTTCGACGAGCCCTTGGGCCGCTCCGGTAGTCATTGTCAACAGGGGTGCTGCAGACCCAAGGTTTTGTGTGGACTTCAGAGGCCTCAACCAAGTGACTCGAAAGGACTGTTATCCCTTGCCTCGTGTGGATGAGTCTTTAGACTTTCTGGCAAGAGGGAAGTTTGTCTCAACATTAGACTTAGCACGAGGCTATTGGCAAGTTGCTGTAGCAAAGGATTCCAGGCCTAAAACTGCCTTTATCTCTCACTGCGGTCTTTTTCAGTTTCGAGTGCTACCTTTTGGGCTCTGCAACGCTCCTGCAACTTTTCAGAGACT
>SSNS01000232.1:0-18835 GCA_006937985.1 Aphyosemion australe | reverse complement strand
TAGATATAATTTTTTTCAATTTTTTTGTTCTTGTGAAGCGACTCATGATTTCTATCTTGTATACAGTCATGGCCAAAAGTTTTGAGAATGACACAAATATGGGAAATGGGAAAAGTTGTTGCTTAAGTTTTTATAATATCAATTTGCATATACTCCAGAATGTTATGAAGAGTGATCAGATGAATTGCATAGTCCTTCTTTGCCATGGAAATTAACTTAATCCCAAAAAAACCTTTCCACTGCATTTTATTGCTGTCATTAAAGGACCTGCTGAGATCAATTCAGTAATGGTCTTGTTAACTCAGGTGAGAATGTTGCCGAGCACAAGGCTGGAGATCATTATGTCAGGCTGATTGGGTTAGAATGGCAGACTTGACATGTTAAAAGGAGGGTGATGCTTGAAATCATTGTTCTTCCATTGGTATCCATGGTGACCTGCAAAGAAACACGTGCAGCCATCATTGCGTTGCATAAAAATAGCGTCACAGGCAAGGATATTGTGGCTACTTAGATTGCACCTAAATCAACAAGTTATAGGATCATCAAGAACTTCAAAGAAAGAGGTTCAGTTCTTGTTAAGAAGGCTTCAAGGCGTCCAAGAAAGTCCAGCAAGCGCCAGGATCGTTTCCTAACAAGGATTCAGCTGCGGGATCGGAGTGCCACCAGTGCAGAGCTTGCTCAGGAATGGCAGCAGGCAGGTGTGAGCGCATCTGTACGCACAGTGAGGCGGAGACTTTTGGAAGATGGCCTGGTGTCAGGAAGGGCAGCAAAGAAGCCACTTCTCTCCAAAAAAACCATCAGGGACAGATTGATCTGCAAAAATGTATATTGAATGGACTGCTGAGGACTGGGGCAAAGTCATATTCTCCGATGAAGCCTCTTTCCGATTGCTTGGGGCATCTGGAAAAAGGCTGGTCCGGAGAAGAAAAGGTGAGCGCTACCATCAGTCCTGTGTCATGCCAACAGTAAAGCATCCTGAGACCACTCATGTGTGAGGTTGCTTCTCATCCAAGGGAGTGGGTTCACTCACAATGTTGCCCAAAAACACAGCCATGAATAAAGAATGGTACCAAAACACCCTCTGACAGCAACTTCTTCCAACAATCCAACAACAGTTTGGTGAAGAACAATGCATTTTCCAGCAGGATGGAGCACCGTGCCATAAGGCAAAAGTGATAACTCAGTGGCTCAGGGACCAAAACGTTGACATTTTGGGTCCATGGCCTGGAAACTCCCCAGATCTTAATCCCATTGAGAACTTGTGGTCAATCCTCAAGAGGCGGGTGGACAAACAAAAACCCACTCATTCTGACAAACTCCAAGAAGTGATGATGAAAGAATGGGTTGCTATCAGTTATTTGAAAAGCATGATCATTTAAGTGAAAATCAATATGGCTTTAGGGGGAATAGGTCCATTTCAATGGCAGTCATGGAACTGGTAGAAGGGATATCTACTGCAATTGATAATAAGGAATATACTGTTGGTGTTTTTATAGACTTAAAAAAGGCTTTTGATACGATTGATCATACAATATTAATGAAGAAATTGGAGAGCTATGGTATAAGAGGGATAGCATATAAGTGGATGAAAAGTTACCTGGATGATAGATATCAATATGTGGAAATCAATAATGTAAAATCTAATCAGTTGAAGACAACTTGTGGTGTTCCTCAGGGCTCTGTGCTGGGCCCTAAATTATTTATATTATATATAAATGATATATGCAATGTTTCCAAATTGTTCAAAAGTGTGTTGTTTGCTGATGATACCACACTGTATTGCTCAGGTAAAAATCTAGAAGAACTTCTGACCATATTGGAAGGAGAATTAAATATATTGAAAAACTGGTTTGATGTAAATAAGTTATCGCTAAATATAAATAAAACTAAATTTATTATTTTTTGGAACTAGACAAATGAAAAATGTCTCTAAAATTAGGGTACATGGAATTGAAATTGAAAGAGTATACGAAAATAAATTTCTTGGAATGATAATTGATGATAAACTTAACTGGAAGTCTCATATAAATCATGTGAAAACAAAAATGTCAAAAATCATTGCTATTCTGTATAAAACAAAGTATGTCCTGAACAAGAAATCATTATACACGCTTTATTGTTCATTGTTGCTTCCATACATGACTTATTGTCTAGAGATATGGGGCAATGCATATAAAACCAATACTCTTCCTATTTTTAAGTTACAAAAAAGAGCCATAAGAATTATAAATCAAACAAACTATACAGAACCAACTAATATCTTATTTATAAATTCAAATATCCTGAAATTCTATGATTTAGTTGAATATAAAATAGCACAGATAATGAATAAAGCACAAAACAATTTGCAATGCTGCAGTACCCAAAAGCTGTTTGAAGTGAGAGACAGTCAGTATGACTTAAGGGGAACAGATTATTTTAAAAACAAACAAGATAAGGACAAACATAAAACAGAGGTGTGTTTCTGTTAGAGGAGTCAACTTATGGAATAGTTATGAAAGTGATTTAAAAAGGTGTAGTTCACTCTGTGTTTAAAAACGTGTTTAAAACTAGAATATTAGAAAAATATATAAAACAGGGATGAAAGAGAAAGAAAATTCATTATAAAAATATAAATAATAATAATATTGAAACTTTTGGTTGTTTTGATTAGATTGCTGTCATGGTATTTAATTTAATTTAATTTAACTTACTGTATTTACTCATCTATGGTGGAAGGTTTACTTTATTTTTTTATTGTTTGTTGTTTTGAGTCTTATGTAGATGAACTGAATATTAAATGATTCTTCTTTGTAAAAAGGGTTGGCGCAATAAGCGTGTGCTTCAGCCAATACCGTTTGATTAGCCTTGTTAAATTGCATTGTTGCCTGTGGTGGATTTGTGTTCTCTGTTGAGATGTTGGAGTGCTAATCAAAGAATAATAATAATAATAATAATAATAATAATTTGGCCCAGAAGTTGATTGAGAGCATGCCCAGTGGAATTGCAGAGGTCCTAAAAAGAAGGGCCAACACTGCAAATACTGACTCAATGACATCAATGTCATGTAATTGTTGATAAAAGCCTTTGAAACATATGAAGTGCTTGTAATTATATTTCAGTCCATCACAGAAACAACTGAAACAAAGATCTAAAAGCAGTTTAGCAGCAAACTGTGAAAACTAATATTTGTGTCATTCTCAAAACTTTTGGCCACGACTGTAAAAAATCGTTTCATCTTAACCAGCAGCTGTGTCCTTCCTTCTCCACATGAGGGCGGCAAACACCAACTCTAATCAACATCAGCAGCCAGCAATCCCTGATCCTTCCTGCTTCAGGTTATTGGGAAAGCAGGTGTCTGGCTCCAGAGGTGGGTTGCTCCTGGTCAGGTCAGGGACCTGTCCTGGTCCATCACAGTGACACACACACATTTACCCTAACGTTGAATCTGTGTGACCATGTAAATGTGTCCACAAATAAATAAACTATGTGTAAAACCAACCCGTAACACACGCTCCTGTAGCTTAGTGAAACCCACAGACCAACACCTGAACTGGTCTCCAGTTTAAACTTCTGTCAACCTGATGTGTGACTGTGTGGAGGCAGAGGAGGAGACATGAGCATTTGTGAGGTTGTCATACACATGAGCACAGGCTCCACGTTGCCATGGAAACAAGCATCTCCTGGTGGAGGCCAGATTCTTTTCCTTTTTTGACTTGATCTTGTGAGGGGATTCCTAAGAAGGAATTTCATCCTAAAAAGAGATGTTTTAAAAAACAGACTCCTACTCTCAGAGCATGATTCACTGTTCATATAACAGAAATCATATGAGAGGCTTTAGAAAACCATGCTATGGTTTGTGTTTATTCCATCGAAGAGTAACAAACTGGTGTTGAATCAGTAAGACATAAACACTTCCAGGTAGGTCAGTGGTTCTCAAATACTTTCG
Source organism: Aphyosemion australe (assembly GCA_006937985.1). NCBI lineage: Eukaryota > Metazoa > Chordata > Actinopteri > Cyprinodontiformes > Nothobranchiidae > Aphyosemion > Aphyosemion australe. The sequence continues at coordinate 14,907 of SSNS01000232.1, read as the reverse complement.
GTGAAGCCCCCGATGTGCGAGGGGGGTCATAATGTTCATTGTGTACAGTAAGATTGTTTTATGGATATCTGGAATGTTAATTTCTGCTAGGAACAATAGAATTATAGATATCTGAATACATATCCAGTCTGCTTAAATGTTAAAACGGCTTGCCATATAACGTACTGATAGTTCGTCGGCGAATGTCGGGAGGTAGGGGAAAGTGCTGGGGAATGATCTTGATCCCAGAGCAGGGGTGAGAGTGTGGTAGGGTTGGGCGATTAGACAAATTATTAAACCATCAATGATTGGCTGAGCCGTTCAACGGTTGTTTTTACAAGAGGCGATTTGTTTATTTATTTATTTGTCCGTGAGTAAGTGTGTTAATGATCCATGCAGGTGCGCAGATATTTTACCCGTTACCACAGAATCCATCATGGAGGTAACATCATGGAAAGATTTCCATCAGAGCGTCTCTGTTATTCTCCGCTACTGGCAGTGCGCACAAAGCGGCGTGCAATAGGAGCTCAGAGCGCGTCTGACAGACTTGTGCACAAGAGCGCAAATGTCGAGAGCTTCTAGATCTGGAAAGTGGAAACCCTTCTTTCAGAGAGTCTGGTAGACTTCTGGTTATTTCTTTTGGAGAAATGTTTCCTGACTTTAAAACTCTGGCTGAAGTAGAACCCGTTACTCCAGCACCTGCTTGGATCCAGCGTGTCAGCGGAGCTCTGAATCACCACAACATTTAAACAGCCATGAGTCTGTCTGAGGCAAAAGTCCAGAACCTCGTTAGTCTCTTCAGCAGCTCCATAGAGACATCTGATTACGCACAAGCAGGTGACCGGTTCAGGTTTACGCCGCAGCAGAAAGAATGTGCGTTGGGGCCGCAGCAGGTGACATGTTGATCATTTAAGTGAAATTGTTTAATTGCATTGTTTCTATGTTACTGGGGCTCTCTGGTCAGCTTGTGTGGACTAAATATTAATTAAAATGAATGGATATTTAACGGTTTTATTCAATGTTTATTATTATTATTATTTTTAAAATGAAAGTGAAGGGAAAATGCGGCCTCTGGCTGTGAACAAATGCAGCAGCGATTCTTTCCATTTCTCATATAAGAAATAAAGGAAGTTATGTAACAAAACATTTTATTCAAATAAAATACCACAATGGTGGGCACCGCAGGGAAACAAAGATGAGGCTTTTTAACATAACCGTGTTTAATACGGGCCGTTTATACGTCACTAAACAACAAATATAAAATGAAACAAAAAGTAAGAAAAATCAAAATTTCTTGTCCATCTCAAGCTTGGTTTATGCTTGACGCGTCCGCGAGGACCGCAAGGCTCCGCGCGGCCAAATTACGTCATTTTAGCAACCACGCCCCTCTGCGTGACCTCCGTGCGGCCCACAGTTTCCGCACCACGCACCTAGGAAAATTTTCTAACTGTGGGGACGGTCCCGTGTGGAAAAACATGGCGAACTGGCAAGAGCTCGTAGTGGCGGAGGTTCGTAAATACAAACATCTCTATGATTTGACCCATAACCCGTCACCGTGATCAAAATATTGTTAATAATTCATGGAGAGAAATTGCTGTCACACTCGGAAAAGACGAGGAAGCAGTAAAAAAATGTAAAACAGTGATTTCTACTTCTACTATGCATGCCGTAGAGCCCCATGCCGCCCCCTACAGTCTGGGAGAATATTGGCTCACAGCGGAGACAAGCTGCAGAAGGTAGGAAGGAACGATAAATGCTGCAAGTTCCGACGCACGTCTCATTTCCGCACGGAATGTACATACGTCAAGCATAAACCAAGCTGAACACATGCACTGCCTTTCCATTAAATAAAATTCATGTTTGGACTTTTTCTGTTCACAAATCAGTCCATGTATGATCCTCATTCATTGGACTGACAGTGGAGGTTGGAATACCCTTGCGTGTGGGGGGGGGGGGGGGGGGGGGGGGGGGATTTGGGTGCGTCCGCTGCATCCCCCCAGGGGGGCGTGCCCCACTAATTGAGAACCACTTTTTTGCCATTGTGGTGAATCGAACTGTTGTGTTTGAAACCATTAAGTCGGCTCCGTTCGCCAAGCAGCCATTTTGGGTACTTTTACAGACTCAAAGAAGATGGAAGTGACGTCATCCTTCGTCCTTCTCTGCTCTTTTAAAACCCTCCACCCGCCCTATACGGGCGTGTTTTGATTCGGCCACTTCAATAAAACTTTTTACCATTTCCCTTGGTGACACCAACTTCTCCAAAATCAAGGGTTTTGTGACCGAGATGCACTATTGATGGATTTTCTCACTGAAATAAAGCACGAGCTGTCCAACCTAAAGGCTGGTTTATACTCTCTGTGAGCTCCGCAACGGAGAGACGCACACGGAGCGTCTGAAAGGTTTTCACATTGAACTTCTGTTCAGGCAGCGGAGTGCTGCAAAGCAATTCCCCGCCAGGACAACAGAGGGCGTAGTGCTATTCTGTGATATCCTGCCACCATGACACTCATGTATCCGGTTCACGATAGTGTATTTACTCATGTGTTTACATTGTTTTAATGTATTTCAGAGACTTTTTAACACGGACTAATTTGTCCTTCATTCTCCTCCACCTCTTCGTCCAGTCGCCACCTCTAAACCCACGTTTCCCGTCGTTTCCATCCACGTTTGCTCCGTATTTTGTACTCCTTCAGTCACGGGTGAATAAACGTTCATATTTTCGGACTTTCCCGCGATGCGTTCTTCAATCTATTCTGGGTCTGCCGCTAAATATTTTTTTACTTATTAACGGAGCAATGGCGGTGCTGGTGACGAATTTACAGGAAGCGTCGTCCTGACCAATCACAAGCTTGCGGTCTCCGTCACTTTCGACGGATGTTTAAAATTTGGGGCATGTCTCCGTCACCCTCCGTGCGCCAGTCGGAGAGCCCTTGCGCCGACGCAAAATGGCGGTGCGTGCGTCCGTTTCACGCAGACAGACCGAGTATAAACCAGGCTTAATGCTGGGCTTACACCAGTGGCGGCTCGTCCATAGGGGGCGCTAGGGCGCCGCCCCACCAGTCTCACAGGAAGGAGAAGAAGAAGATAGGAATCACAAAATATATTTAAAAAACCATAAAAAGTAAACTAAATGATCTATACACCATATGGACTAAGTGCTGTGTGTAATCTGTGTTTAATAATGTTTTTTTTTTACTTTTAACACGGCCGAATCGTCGACGTACTTGTCACGTGTCCTCTCGCGGGCGCAGCAATCTTTACCATTGACTTAATATGGGCTAACTGGCGCATGTGCAGTGGTTCCCCAAACCGTCCACAACGAGAAAGCGTTTGGGCGCATCTTTTAGCGATCGTCACCGCCTCAACGGGTGAATTCTACTCAGACCAGGGGGAGGAGATCGCTCATTGGTCAGGTTGTTCACCCCGCCCAGAGGCGAAAACTTTTCACAGGCTAGCGCGTCGTGCTAGCTCAGTTGTTTGTTGTTGTAGCTGCTGCCGCGCACACCTCAACTATGGAGAAAACAAATACAGTTGCGTCTTTGAAAAGCGAGTCGTTTAGTAGGAGGACACAACAGGAAAAACTTGGCCTTAAAGAGCTTGGACCCGACCAGCCGGACATTAAAATAAAGCAACAAACGCAGGACAGAGGGAGAAGTTACACGGACATTTTCCCAGCAAAACAATGCCAGCAAACAGTCTGATCAGCTCAGCTTTTACGTTGGGATGTAGAATTTCACGAACCGAGTGGATTTTTTTTACTACACCACACGGATTATGGCCATAACCTGCAGGTAAGCCTCATTTTAGCTTCTGGCTTCAGGAAATTAGCATGCTGCCTCGTTAGCGGCTAGCACCGCTCCATACGGTTTGAACTAAGTGGTACTTCTTGTTTGTGAGTCTGGGCTTTAATCTAAACGCCGGCTGCTTCTGTGAATATCTTGCGTTGTGTCACTGTGTGTTTTTCTGGATACGTGTAGCGTCTATTTTACGGCCTCACGTTTATTTACAGCTTATGGGTGTTCTGTTTGTAGAAAGTGGATTCTATTGATTAGATTTAGCCTACTCCCCTTAAGCGTGTGTGCAGTTTGTGTAATATATGGGTGAATGGATGAATGTTTTTGTCAAAAACATGCTTAATATATTCAAAAAGCTTTTGAACAACTTTGTTGCCGGAAGTGCTACTGTGACCGTCAGTTGTGTGACGCTGATGCATCTGTGATCAATGGTAATTTGGCGTCCCCTAGTGGTGATATGTGGTTAGCGCCCCACCTAAAAAAAAAGTCACCGGCCGCCACTGGCTTACACCTAAGGATTTTCACGGTCTCAGACTAAAGACTGGCAGTCTTTAGGAATCTCATTGGAGTCTCTGCGAGCTCCCGTCGTCTCCATCGTTAAATGTAATGTGATAATCTGCTGTCGGCCACCCGATTTATGCCAGTCTTTCTCTAGTCTTTCACTTCCAGCATGCTAGATATTGTCTCTAGTCGGAGTGTAGTCGTAGTGACGTACAACAATCAACAACCAAAAAAATACGTTCTCATGGCAGAACCAGGAAGTTCCGTCAGTCACAACACAAACACGTCTACAGATGTTGAAATAAGAGCTCCAAGCAGGCGAACATGGACCGTGGTGAGAGAGGAGCGCTTTTTTGCTACAAACGACTGCAGCGGCAAAAGCCAGTAGCTAAAAGCTGCTCCTCCTCCATTTCAAACTTCTGCAGAGCATTAGCAGGAATAAAATGCTAAAGTAATCTAGTTGTAGTCGTGTAAATAGTGTTCCTACAAGATTCAGCGTTTAGTCTGAGACTAGTCTAGGACTAACAACTGTCTTTAGATGTGAGCTGATAATCTTTTCTTAAGTCTGTAGGTGTAAGCCCAGCATTACAGGATGTACAGCATTTAAGTGAAATAAAGCATGAGATGTCCAACCTAAGACAGGATGTACAGAATTTAAGTGTAAAGGTTCAGGTCCTAGAACCCTCCCCTTTTCAGTGCACATTCTGCCACTTACATCAGCTGATTCCACCTCAGGTTTTGAACCCGACCGGCAACCAGAAAACATGTTCCTTGCCTCTGATGTCCAAGATGCAGAGGTTTCGCCTGCTCCTGGTGAACCAGTAGCTGATTCATCTGCTAGTGACGATGGTCTGGCTGCCCCAGGCTTAAAGAGGATATAAAGCGACTCTCTGCTGATCTGCAAAAGAAATAAATGCTGCTGGATAGATTTAGAAATCGTATCCCTTCACTGTCCAGTTTCATTGTCAGTAAATTTGAAAAAGAGACATCCATGCAGAACCCTCTGTTCCAAGACACCATTGCTTGGGATCCTGCTGTATCACAACTACCAACTTCCAGCTCTACTCCAGACCCATCTTCATCTTGGTCTGAGGTTGTGGTACGTGACCGTTGGAGATCCCCTGTTGCTGGTCCCACCCCCCACCGGTCCTTAGTCTTTCAAACCGCTTCTCTCCTCTTGCTGAGGATCAAGCAGCTGATCTCTCCAAGCCCCTTCCTTCCACTCAACCACATGATGCCATTGAGCAGGAGCCTGTAGTAAGAAGCAGCCTACACAGTCTAATCCCCCCAGGACCTCAACCTCCACTGCCCAACGCAAAATACTGAAGGATGCTGTGCGTCGACACTCCGCAGGACCACCTGCCCTGGTTCAGGAGGTTAGCCCCTCCACTACGAACCCTCCACCTCCTACCCTCCAGTCCTCTGGCTCTACAGGAACACAAACCCAGAATCATCTGCACCTCGTCCACTGTTTTCACCTACCGCTTTGCTGGTAGGTGACTCAATAATCAGGAATGTCCGCTTCTTCAGTGTCATGACGAGATGTTTTCCATCAGCCACCGTCCCTGCTATGCTGGATATACTTCCTGGTCTGCTGGGCTCCATCCCAACTTCAGTTAAAAGAGTGATCATTCATGTAGGATCAAATCAATCAATCAATCAATCAATCAATCAATCAATCAATCAATCAATCAAATTTTATTTATAATGCACTTTTCATACTTTGAAAGCAGCTCAAAGTGCAATACAGATTAAAATAACCCCACATAACCCTCAGTACCCACCCCTCCCAGCCAACCCCATCCCCCCCTACACACACACACACACACACACACACACACACACACACACATCAAGAATACAAGACATTGGTGTCTGGCTGAGTTCAGGAAAACCATAAAGCCGGGAAATGTCATCGGTGGGGCGATTTGACCCCGGAGCATCAGGTCAACTGGTCTGGACAAGGGCGTCATAGTCAATGACGGTCCCGGGGCAGAGGGCCCCCTAGAGGAAACACTGGATGAAAGTAATAAAAATAAATAAATAAAATACAAATTAATAATGGTAATCGAGTAGAAATAGTTAAGAAAGATAAAAAGTTAATGAATAATATTAAATAAATGGTAAAGCAACTGTAATGTAAAATATGTTGTAAAACTAAAAAGATGTAGTCAAAATAAAACATGCTAACAAACAATAATAATAGTAATCAATTAAAAGCTCAGCTAAAAAGGTGAGCCTTAAGCCTGCTCTTAAAATACTGAATGTCCCCTGTGGCCCTGAGGTCCTCCGGCAGCGCGTTCCAGAGACGAGGGCCATAATACTTGAAAGACGCCTCGGCATGGGTACGTGTCCTGACCTTAGGAATATCAATCAATCAACCTTTATTTGTATAGCGCCTTCCACACCTGTTACAGGAGGCCAAGGCACTGAGAACAACACAAAATCACGATAAAAAGAAATATTAAAACATTGAACAATAGAAAAAAATACATAAAAGCATAAAAGCATAAAAACAGGCAGACATCAAGCGTTTTCTGGAAACGCAAGACGAAAAAATGGGTTTTCAGCCTACTCTTAAAAACTGGCTGAGATGTAGACAGCCTAATTGACGGTGGCAGTTGGTTCCAGAGTGACGGCGCTAAGGCTGAGAAAGCCCGGTCCCCACGAGTCCGACACGTAGTGCGAGGGACCACAAGCAGGCCCTGATCAGAGGAGCGGAGAGATCGTGATGGCACATGCTTTTTCAAGAGCGCCGCTAAATAAGGAGGGGCGCCTCCCTGAAAGAAATGAAAAACAAACACCAAAAGCTTAAAACGCGCCCGATAAAAGACTGGAAGCCAGTGTAGGGAGGCCAACACTGGATTGATGTTGTCCCGTTTCCTGATGCCAGTCAGAAACCTGGCGGCACTGTTCTGCACAAGCTGGAGGCGATGAAGTGTTGACTGACCAAGCCCAGCATAGAGAGAGTTGCAGTAATCCAACCTAGAGATTACAAATGCATGGAGTACCTGCTCCAGGTGGACTCTCGACAGCATAGGCTTGATTTTGGCAAGGCGTCTCAGATTGAAAAAACACGATCGGATAACGGAATTGACGTGAGCATCAAACTTAAGTCCAGAGTCAATTCTCACCCCCAAGCTAGTGACAACTTGCTTCAAAAAGGGAGAGAGAGGGCCCGGGTCAACTACTGAACCCGCAGCAAGCCTGCTGTTTGGATTAAAAATAATGACCTCTGTTTTACCCTCATTCACATGCAAATAGTTGGCCGCTAGCCAAGACTTCACCTCGTTGAGACAGGACACAAGGGACATGATAGCAAGACCATTCCCCTGACGAAACGAGGTGTAGATCTGGCAATCATCTGCATATAGGTGGAACGCAAGGCCGTGTTTGCGAATGATTGAGCCAAGGGGCAACAAATAAATGGCAAAAAGAAGTGGGCCAAGAATCGAGCCCTGTGGGACCCCCCAGCGAAGATCCTCCCAGGAGGAAAATGCGTCCCCCAATTTAACACAAAACCGTCTTCCATGGAGATACAACCAGAACCAGTCTAGTACAGACCCACTGATCCCGACCCACCGCTCCAGACGATCAAGGAGAATGGCGTGGTCGACCGTATCAAAAGCTGCAGTTAGATCTAACAAAAGAAGCACAACAGACGAACCCTGATCCAGTGAAATATAAATGTCATTTAAAACCCTCAACAAGGCTGACTCAGTGCTATGACCAGACCTAAACCCTGATTGAAAAACCTCGAACAAATCGGAGTCAGATCTGTGAGACACAAGTTGCTGATAAACAACTTTCTCCAGCAGTTTTGAGGTAAAAGGGAGGTTGGAGATCGGCCTGTAATTGTCAAGCACAGAGACATCAGCTCCAGGTTTCTTCAGGATCGGCCGAATAACTGCAGCTTTCAATGCAGCCGGGACCACCCCTGCGCTCAGGCTCCCATTAATGATTAGACCTAGCGACGGGCCGAGGCACGGAAATGCCTCCTTCCAGAGACGAGGTGGCAGAATGTCAAGTGGAGAGCCAGCCGGCTTCTGCCCCGAGACTAAGTTGCACAGCTCAGAGTGCGAAACAGAATTAAAAGAGCTCAAGGTGGGCCGAGGTGGGATGACAGGATCAGGCTCTGTATAGGAACCAGATGTAGCTGCTTTAATATCAGAGACTTTACTGACGAAAAAGATATGAAAGTCAACACAGTCTCCAGCAATAGTAGAAGAAGTAAAACCAGGCTCCTGAAACACCAGAACAGTGTTCAGCGTTTTATACAGAATCTTTGGATTATTAGAGTTTGTGTCAATAATGTTAGCAAAATAGGCGGTCCTAGCGACTCTCACAGCATCCTGGTACGCAACCAGCGATGCTCTGAACATCTCGTGGGAGACCTGTAGGCCGTCCTTCTTCCACTTTCTCTCACAAGCTCTGCACACCCGTCTGCAGGCCCGAGTGGCATCAGACAGCCAAGGCTCCCTCCGAGGCCCAGGCTTCCCAGGCTTAAGAGGAGCAACCTCATCCTAGACCTGATTGCAGAGTAAATCAAATCGTTGTAGAAACTCTTCCGTATTGCATGGCTCTGAGATCAAAGACTCCAACTTTAAAGACATACAGTTTACAAACCTCATGACTGTAACATCATTCAACGCTCTAAACCTAATAGCAGGAACATCTGTCACAGAATCCACAGAACGTGGCAAATTAATATCACAGAAAATTGGAGAATGATCCGAAAACACAGGAGGCACAGTCTCAAGGTTCGTGACAGGGAGACCAAAAGAGAGAACCAAATCCAGGGTGTGACCCCTGGAATGAGTTGGGCTCAAAACCCCATTGGGTCAGATTGAATGAGTCTAATAGATTCAAAAAGTCTCTAGCCAGCAGGTTATCAGGACAGCATACATGGATATTAAAATCACCAAAAAATAGGACATGGTCGTATTTCAAGATGCAGTCGGCCACCAGCTCAGAGAAATCATTTAGGAAATTAGAGTCACTCTTAGGAGGTCGATAAATCAGCACAACAAGCAGGCGGGGGGTGATGGAAAGTTCAAACAGACACAGTTCAAATGAAGCAGATGACACTGCAGGTGTAAGCTGTCTGCAAGAAAAACAGGATTTAAAAACCACCGCCAGCCCTCCACCTCTGCCCTGGGATCTTGGGGTGTTAAAACAGGAGCAGCCAGCGGGTACCAGTTACGAGGAGGTGGCTGCCGGAAGAGCGCAGAGGTCGCGAGGGTTCATAAGGTAAAAGAAGTTCTGCAAGATAAGAAGGTCCCAACCCATTGAGACACTTAAAAACCATTAAGAGAATCTTAAAATCAATCCTAAAACATACGGGGAGCCAGTGCAATAATTGTCAGTGCTCCCACCTCCTGGTCTTCGTCAGGACACGTGCTGCCGAATTCTGTAGTAGTTGTAAACTTGAGATGCTCTTTTTGGGAAGACCAGAAAGCAGGGCGTTACAATAATCCATTCTACTGGTGATAAAAGCATGCATCAGCGTCTCCGTATTGGCCCGAGAGAGAATGGGGCGGACTCTGGCGATGTTCTTTAGATGATAAAAACCTATTTTTGTCACGTTTTTAATGTGAGGGATCAAAGACAGAACCGAATCAAAAATCACACCCAGGTTCTTCACTTGTTGTGAGGGATTAAAAGACAGTGATTGTAGTTTTGGTAAAAGTCTCTCTGAGCCTCAGGACCGATAACTAAAACTTCAGTTTTGTCCTGATTGAGCTGGAGAAAGTTTTCTGCCATCCAGGAGTTGATGTCTAAAATGCAGTTAAAAAGTGCGTCCATTGGCTGTGTGTCATCAGGAGACACGGAGATGTACAACTGTGTATCATCAGCGTAACTGTGAAAATTCACCCCATGTCTCCTGATGACACCCCCAAGCGGGAGCATGTAAAGGTTAAAAAGCACTGGGCCTAAAATTGAACCCTGGGGCACACCACATGTGATCCCATGGACCCTAGAGGAACAGGTATCTAAACTCACCACAGTGGACAGCACCAGAGAGGCCGATCTGTTTTAAACGGGTTAAAAGAATAGTGTGGTCTACTGTGTCAAAGGCAGCACTTAGATCCAGTAGAACCAACACTGTCACCCTCCGTGCGTCGTAGTTTATCCTAAAATCATTTAAAATCTTCAGAAGGGCCGTCTCTGTGCTGTGGTTCACCCTGAAGCCGGACTGAAATTTCTCTAGGACGTTATGAGCATTAATAAAATCATTTAATTGAATTAAAACAAGCTTTTCTAAAAGTTTGCTTAAAAATGGTAAATTAGATACCGGTCGATAATTATTTAAATCATTAAAATCTAAATTGCTCTTTTTCAACAGGGGCCTCACCACCGCCCCTTTAAAGGCAGCAGGAAAGACCCCCGTCTGAAGAGAGCAGTTCATCACGTTTAAAATCTCATCCCTAAATGGAGCATAAAACTGTTTAAAAAACGGAGTAGGAATTGGATCCAGATCACATGTGGTGGGCCTCACTGAGGAGAAAACTTTGTCAAGGCTCTCAGCTTCTACCAGGACAAAACTGTCCAGCGTTTCCTCTGGTAAAGACACACGCTCAGACTTATCTAAAACCACGTTACTAGAAGATAAAATGTTACGTCTGATGGTGTCAACTTTTCCCCTGAAGTGGTCTGCAAACTCCTCACAGAGAATGTTTGAGGGGGTTTTCTGAAGAGTACTGTTAACTCTGTTGAAAATATTGTCTATGGTGGAGAAAAGGATTTTAGGATTATGTTTGTGATCTGAGATGAGTTTGGAGAAATATGTATTCCTTGAATTCCTTATTGCAGTATTGTAGGATTTGAGAAGTTCTGTATATATTTGATAATTTATTGTTAATTTATTCTTTCTCCATTTTCTCTCCGCCACCCTGCAACTCCTCTTTAATCTCCTGATGTTTTCATGCCTCCACGGCGATGAAGTTTTACTGTATATGTGTTTGACTTTAGGTGGAGCTAGTTTGTCAAGAGCAGATTGAAGTCTGCTGTTAAAATCGTTGACAATAAAATCACAGGGGGCGGGTTGATAAACAGGCGGGATCTTTCTAAAAGCTTCAAGAAAACCAGCAGCCACTTCAGGGGTGAGATGACGTTTCCTCACAGTTCTCACAGAGGGCTCCCGCTGGATAAAACTAGCAACGCTAAAAAACACACAGTAGTGGTCAGAGATGGCTAAGTCAACAACAGAGGACACACTGGTGGACAGGCCGTACGTGATGACCAAGTCCAGGGTGTGTCCTCTGTTGTGAGTTGGCTGCTGGACATGTTGGCTAAAATCCATGACATTCAAAATATTTAAAAACTCTGCTACTAACGGATCTGAAATATTATCTAAATGCAAGTTAAAATCCCCAGCTAAAATGATCCTTTCATAGGAGTTGTGAAGAAGTGCTAAAAACTCACAGATAAAAAGTGCACTCTGCTTAGGAGGCCTATATACAGTAACACATAAAGGTTGAGGGTCACTAAAAACAGCTGCAGTGTATTCAAAAGTACTAAAACTATCAAATAAAACAGGTTTGGCAGAAAGAGTTGACGAACTTATAAAAGCTGTGCCGCCTCCCTTTCTGCTACTCCTTACTGAATAAGTGAAAGTAAAGTTTGGTGGGGGGGCCTCTGTGAGAACAACAGGTGCATCTGTACTCAGCCAGGTCTCCGTTAAACATGAAGACTGCAGTCTAAAATCAAATCATTTACTATAAAAGTTTTGTTCAGCAGAGAGCGAACATTTAAAACGGCCAGATTAAGAGTGGTTGAAGATGGAGTGACTGTTTTCCTAGCTGAAAATGAGACTTTTGGTAGTTGTTTGAGATTCTTGGGATTACATTTGTTCGGTTTATGATTGTTTGCTCGCTCTCTGCTGATAATAACAGGTATGAGTGAAGTATTGTCAGGTCCAAGTCCAATAGGTGGGTCACTGTTAAAATCCATGCTAAGATTGTAGGGGCCAGGACCAGCTGGACATCAGGAGGTGGGGGCAGAGAGGGCGGAGGGGCCTGATGGGGCTAAGTTGGTAGACAGGGGTGGGCGTGGGAAGGCCAGGCTCATTGCCAGCATGCGGCTACCTTGTCTGTTAAGATGAATGCCATCTGCCCCAAACAGATGCCTCCTGCCCCAGAAAATGTTAAAATTGTCTATAAAACCAGTATTGTACGTCACAGTGGCAGAGGAGAGCCAGTTGTTCAAAGATAAAAGCCTACTAAAACGCCCAATTCCTCTTCCACAGGTGGGTGTGGGGCCAGAGATAAAAACAGCCACATGTGTGTTTTTTAAGAGATTAAAAAGGTAAATAAAATCCCGCTTGAGGAGCTCAGACTGTTGCTTACGGATATCGTTGGTACCAGCATGAACTATGACTTTACTCACTGCCTTGTGGAGTTGAAGGAGCTCCAGGATCTTCTCAGCAATGTTCATCACAGTAGCTCCAGGGAAACAGACAGTGAGGGCACCTCTCATCCTTACGTGCCGAATGATGGAGTCCCCGATGATCAGCGTGGTGGGTGGCGATGGGTGTGCAGGTTGAAGCTGGGCAGTGGATCCATCCCCGTCCGGGGCCTGTAGAGGGTTGAGCAGAGTTTCACCGGGACTGCTGCGGATTCGCTGTGCATCCCCGGGTGTGGCGCGACGTGGAGGGCAAGTGGAGTTCGACTACTGCTCCGGCCGCTGAGAAGGTTTGGATGGCGGTCCTCTAGAGCTGCGAGACTCTGGGACTGTGAGAGGAGGGAACTCCAGCTCCAGAGCGCTAAAGCGGTTAGACAGTGGCAAGTCAGGTGGAGAAGATTGTTGGCGGGTGTTCCATACGCTCCTGCCGCGGCCGAACCCGACCGTAGACCAGGCACCCTGGAGCACTGGAGTGGAGCTGAGGGGCACCGCTTTAGGTTTTGCCCCTAACTGAAGCCAGCGTTCTTCCTTAGCAGCAGTAACTCCAGCCTTTGGGGCTGTCATCACACAACAGCATTTTAACCATCTCTTTGACATTCTGAAGAGAAGTGGGATGTCTGTTTTCATCTCTGGCCCAATTCCCACAGTTTCAGCCACCTGCTATAGTCCTCCCCCAATGCAACCATCATCTGTATGCCTTCCAAGGGTCACTGCCCCCACAATTTTATCTTCTGCTGACAGACCCGAATGTTTTCCTATTCCAGTTAATTTATCAGCCTGCAAGCATATAAACTACTTTTATGGCCGGTGAACCCAGAAAAGCACCAGATGTTTACGACCCATCCCTCTCCAACAGGTTAAGAAGACAAATGATCTCCAAGATTCAGTTCAGTGTGCTCTGTTAAATGCCCGTTCCATTTCAAACAAATCGGTAACACTTTACAATAAGGTACGCAAAATAGTGCTTAGTTACTAGGGAACTACGTAGGGGTTAATGCGTAATGAAGCAGGGACTAATAGGTAGTTAACCAGTAGTTACTGCTACAAACTCTCATTATTTTTTTGTGCTTCGTTACTAGGGAACAACTTAGGGGGTAATGAGTAATGAAGCAGGGACTAATGGGTAGTTAACCAGTAGTTACTGCTACAAACTCTCATTATTTTTTTGTGCTTCGTTACTAGGGAACAACTTAGGGGGTAATGAGTAATGAAGCAGGGACTAATGGGTAGTTAACCAGTAGTTACTGCTACAAACTCTCATTATTTTTTTGTGCTTCGTTACTAGGGAACAACTTAGGGGGTAATGAGTAATGAAGCAGGGACTAATGGGTAGTTAACCAGTAGTTACTGGTAAAACCGCTCATCAGTCTTATTCAGGGACTAATGGGTAGTTAACCAGTAGTTACTGGTAAAAACGCTCATCAGTCTTATTCAGGGACTAATGGGTAGTTAACCAGTGGTTACTGGTAAAACCGCTCATCAGTCTTATTCAGGGACTAATGGGTAGTTAACCAGTAGTTACTGGTAAAAACACTCATCAGTCTTATTCAGGGACTAATGGGTAGTTATTTATGAAAGCAATAAGGAATGAATCCCAGATTAATGTAGTGCTTGTAGACTCTGTTTTGTAAACTTCATGAAGAATGCAGATAATTTGCAACGTCAGTGATTTAACATCCCTGTATCATCTTGATTTCACTTGTCTGTTGCTTCATCGTCCCTCGTCAGCATCCGTCCGTCTCCAGAGATGATGGAAAGTGAAGTCTCCTTCCAAGTACCTGAGGAACTAATCACTAACTACTAGGTACTTAACCATTACCTACTACTTATGTGTACCCTAAAGTAAAGTAATGCCTCTTCCCAGTTACCTACTGAGGAACGAATCAGTAACTACTAGGTACTTAACCATTACTTACTGCTTATGTGTACCCTAAAGTAAAGTAATGCCTCTTCCCAGTTACCTACTGGGGAACTAATCAGTAACTACTAGGTACTTAACCATTACTTACTGCTTATGTGTACCCTAAAGTAAAGTAATGCCACATCCCAAGTACCTACTGAGGAACGAATCAGTAACTACTAGGTACTTAACCATTACTTACTGCTTTTATTATACAATCTTGACAAATAAATGATTTATTAAAAATACAACACTTTACATATCTCATGCCCAAAAACTACACAGGACAGATAAGAATAGCTGAAGACAGTTTTTACTCTAGAGACTATA
>SSNS01000231.1:1021918-1103495 GCA_006937985.1 Aphyosemion australe | reverse complement strand
AGCATATCCTGCTAATTTCACAATTAAACTAATTGTGAAAATGTAACTACTTATACTCAAATATGAGCTGTTTAAACATTTTAGCTACTCAGTTTTTTAAACTATGTTTAGAGATTTCAGTTTTCTGCTGTTTAGGATTTTTTTCTCTATTCTCTACTTACTTTTCGGGCTTTTTAAAAGTTTTTAACAATTTTTGTTTCTAAAACTTCAAATACATTCAGCACATTTTGACAATTAAGCTTAGTTTTAGCTTCAATTCAGCAGTTTCAGCTATCGTATTCAGCAATAAAGCATTCAAACGCATTTCTGCAAGAAATGCAATTTATCTAGTTCTCCTTACAATTTATATGTTTTAGTGTTGTGATAAATATATAGCAGACACCACTTCTGGGGCAATTTTAGCAATAATTTACATCACATTTAGAATTTTTTTGTCTATTTTTTACATTAATTTGAAGGATAGAGAACGAGCCTCATGCTGATTCACAGCCTATAAACAAAAACCAAATTCAGGCACCTGATGATGTAAACCAGTGAACCTCAACTGGTGGCCCGCGGGCCACATCCGGCCCACCAGACCTTTCCACCCGGCCCCGTCTTTGAAGTTTAGCAGCTACATTCATGTCCCAAATATCAATAATTGTTTACGTTCTCCACACAAAACTAAAACTACAATCAAAACAGTTTAGATGGAAAACAAAACCATTTTAAATATTAATAAATTAAAATACAATAATACTTGAACTTTATGGGAAAAACTTTACTGGGAAAAACACCGGCCCTTGAACAAATTTAGATGAGGACCCCTGGTGTAAACAAACACCACTGCATTCACACAATTTCATAGTATTAATAACATATTATGAATCATAGCTTGATTTTAAAATGCCTTACACCAGGGGTCTCCAACTCCGGTCCTCGAGAGCTACCATCCTGCACGTTAGCTGGTTCGTTGCTCCTACACACCTGATTTCAATGAATGAGTATTTAACAGGCCTGTGCAGAGGTAAGATGAGGATTAAATTACTCCATTCAGGTGTGGCAGAGCAGAAAACACAGAAAACTAGCAGGATGGTAGCTCTCGAGGATTGGAGTTGGAGACCCCTGCCTTACACCTTTCCTGAAATTCCCTTCCCCTACTTTCCTACACGCTCTTTGTTGCACTTCCTTTTATGCTTATACTCTATAAGGTCACATCTGACTAGTACAACTGCACTGTTACATCCTTATTTGTAAGTTGCTTTGGACAGAAATGTATGCCAAATACGTGAACATAGACATAAATGCATGCATTTGCAGCTGCTCGATATCCTGATTGGTGGTTTGTACAAACTTAGGATGCACTTATCTTTACAGTAAAAGCTCCAAAATTAAATTATTTCATCGGGACTATTCCTCCTCTTTCCATTTATTGTGTCTAATATAATAAAAGTCTTCTTAAAATTCCAGATCCCATGAAAACAATGTGTTTTGTCCCATGGGCGGGACGTTGGAATGCTAAAGGGTTAAGTTAAATAAACACCTGTTTTCTGTGTTCCTGATTTAAAGCAACAGGTGCATATTGTGAGTTATTGTTTACTGGAGTAAATTCTAGTCAGGCTTTCTGTGCAGACATGTTTTGTGCTGTTGGACAGTGGTGACAGCAGAACAACACTGCTGGGAGAAATCATAATAGAGCTGCAAAACAAAAATCTTACAGGAAAATGTTTTTGTTGTGTTCTTGCAGCTTGCAAGATTTTGACTTTAGTTCAAAAATATTTTTCTCTTTCCTTTAAATAAAAAAACAGTGAATATAGGAAAGATTAATTTTATATATTTTATGTATCTGTTTTGAATGCATTAAGAAATGGAAGCACTTAAAATGAGATATAATAACTTGATTATATGTCACATCGAATGCAGGAAAAAATGATCTAAAAGAGTTTTGGTTGTTTTGGTTTTGGTTGAGACAAAAATCATCCAGCGTATGGACATAACTAGTGTACTCACAGATACATTGGCAGGTCTGGGCAGAGACGTGGATCTGTAATTCATTCTTGGAAATCCTTCTGGCCAGCTGAAAACAGGGCAGGGGTCTCTCCGTCCAGCAGCCAGTGGATACAAAGGTGGCTCATAATTCTTGAGTACTTTTTTCTCCTTCTCTCTTCCTCTATCTTGCTCCCAGTTGGGCTTTTCTCTCTCTTTATCTATTTCCCTACCTTTCTCAAGCCCTCTATCTCTTTCCCAGGGACTCTCTTTTCTCTTCCCTTTGTCCATCCCCATCCCTCCATTTCTCTCCCAAGGGATCCTGCTTCCCCTGTCTTTCCCTCCTTCCATATCTTTCTCCAGCACAGTGTCATTCATGTCTTTTCCAAGGGCACCATTAGCTACCAGTTCATCAAGTCGTCTCACTCTGTCAATATCCGTCTCTAGATAAAACCTCCCAGTGGATGGCTGTGTTTGTATCTTTGTGCATTGCTTTAACTGGTGCTCAGGGTAGCAAAGATTTCCCCCCTTTACTTTCCTGAACATGTCTTCAGGCTCTAAAATCTTACAGCTGGGAAGCATCTTGCTCCACTGATGGATGGAGCTTGTGAGGTCCTTGGAGTTATACTCCTTGATAGTCTGGAGGTTGGAGCTGGTCGGGCTGTACCACGGGTTTGTGGCTGATGTAGACTGAGGTGTTGGGTTTGTCGGGGCAGAATGAAGAGGTGAGTGAGAAGGAGTTGATTGTGGAAGGGGTTGGTGGTGACGGAGGTGGGTGGACGGTTGCTGAGGAGGCTTACTGTTGGATTTGATCACCCTGCATGTGACCTCATTCAAAAATTGGGAGAACTTACGTTTCTCCTCTGCTTCATCCTGGTGATTGGACGAACCTGGAGAAACAGTCTTACTTGTGCAGGATGAGGATTTACTCGGGGTTCCTGCTTCTTTCTGAGTTGCACAGATCCTTGGGGAGTCCTTTTTGCTATCAAATTTAGAAGCAGGGCGTGAAAAGACAACATTCTGGTAAATTATCTCGTTCTCAGGCTTGTCAGATGTCTGCTCAGAGGTTTTTCCACCTGAGCTCCCGGGAGCCTCACTGCTGTCTTGTTTGATAGGAGTTCTTAACAGACAAGTGGCTCCTGAGCTCCAGCTGTTCGTATCCCAGCTGCCATCATCATCACTAGAGCTGCCATTACCACTTTGAGGGCTTGTACTCCACTCATTGGAGCTGTGGCTGGAGTACTCCAGACTGCCCAATGATCGCCTCTTCAACTGGGAGACTGGCCTCCTCAGGTTGGGTAAAGAACTCTGGCAGCTGGACAGAGGTCCTCGTAGACTTGGCAAAGATCCTTGAAGGCATGGGGCGGATTCTTGAAGACTAGAACAGGAACCTTTAGAAATGGAACTTGAAGAGCTGTGGAGACTGGAGAAAGAGCCTTTAAGTACAGGAGAAGACTGGCGCCGCCGTGTACGGCTGTCCTCATGGTCGCTGTAAGGTCCAGAGAAGACAGGACAGGACGCAGTAGAAGAGCAGGAGCCGCGCTCTTGCCGATTCAAAGCTGTTCTGGATCTCTGTTGTCGTCGTAAAGTAGCCATGTTAATCGCCTTTGTTCCCTGACTTTGCACTGGCTTCTGTGTTCCTTTCTGCGCCGACTCAAGCCTGATACCATCGTCTGAAATGGACACACACAATTGAACCATGTCAGACTCAGTCCGATGCTTTTCTGTCCTCTGGCTTTGCCCAACTTTAATTGTCTGCCCTAGTTGTCCTGGCCTCCAACGGGGCGCCCAAGCTGTTGCAGAGTGACACACTTTCACTGCTGCAGCGAAGCCCACAATGAAACATCAAAGGTTATCATCTGGATGGTAACCAAGTCGTTACAAGTCTCACGCTATCTCAGTCGGTGCTAAATATTTTCTGTTTTTAAAATAGCATCATAGATTTGCAGCTGCGTCACCCGTGGTTTCTCTTTGAGCGCCATCAGTAATGAATTAGTGTATTGACATGGGTGGTGCATGAAAGCAGCTGGAAATTCAGGTCAGAAATATTGACCACAGCGGTCATGTGAAATCTGTTTTGTTGGATGCAGGAAAGCAAAGAGGCCAAACATTGATTGGTCAGACATAGTATGTTTTTTTAATGGCTAGTTGTGTTTGTTTTCCTGTGGAACAATCGTTAGGTTTAACCGTTTATATTAATTTGTTACTATTATAATCTTCTCTACAAAGTCTCTTTGGGAGTGATGTAGTGCAAAGGCAGCATATGTTCCCTGCTGATCGGATGAAAAGGAGACTCCCAAACAGATGTTCCCATATTCAGACACCAGGACTTAAAAACTCAAGTATAAAACAAGCTAGGACTTCAAATTCCATCAAGATAATTCCTTGAAAACAAACCTTTAGATTTTAGAAGAAAATATATTTTAATTTGCTTTTAATTATAGAATATCTACACTTATTTTGTAAAAACCAAAGCAAAATCAATTAAATATGATGTTAAGACCGACAAATAGCAACTGAAAGAAAGAATATTGTGGGGAGGGGAGAAAAGTGACAAGATGAAAAACATGAAAGAGCACAACAAGAGAACCTCAGCGTGAGATCTTTTTTAAATTATTATTTTTAGTTCCGCTCACGCTGAGCTGACATTTTGGCTTTATTTGTGGAGATTTAAAAAAACAACACATTTTCTATAAAAATAAAGGCAACTCACTATAAAAGGCATCTGCTTCGATAGACTTCAAAAAGATGATCTCTATTTAGTTTTGTTTTTGTCTGTGGATGGTTTAGATTCAGTTTCAGACAAGCAGGATCTGATTTTGCATTGATTGGTACAGTTAAAAAAACACTGATTTATTCTACTGAGTTATAAGAATGCTCTCTGATTGATTCACGGAATAAATAAAACTAAACAAATGTTGCACAAACAAAAGGAAATAAAGGATTTGTTGTAATGAAAATGAGCAAAATCCTGCTTTGAAATGAGATTGTGAGATTTGTATTGTTAGTCCTTGAAAAAAAGGGACACAATTGTCATAATTTCCTCCCATTCATCAGTTTTAAACCCTGTCTTGGTTAAGTAGTTGCGGGAGCAGACAAGTGCCCATTTGAACTAAATTAGAGGCTATAGTGAAAAGGAAGTTTAACAGATAAAAGATGAAAAATATCTTTGCATGTTTCAGTTCTTATGTTTAAAAACTTGACCTTTTTTTTATCTAATATCTTAAGAATATTTGTATTTATGTATGATTTTATTAGAAATCTGTAAAAGTGATAGTCTTACCCTGTACTGTGATATAATGAAGGCAGTGTGCTACATTTATTTTTGCTAAGCCTCCTCCCCATCTCGTAGAACCCTATGCAATTAGAGTTGCTGCTGCTCAGCATTAGCCACTAGTGTTAGACGTCTGCTTACATACAGATGTCAATCACAGGATGCACGTTTGCAGAGGTATTACCTTGGACCTGCATTTCAATGGTGTAAGGATCTCCACGTTCAACTCGGAGGTGGAACAGATGCAGAGTTGGTGACATTTTGTATGGACGAGTAAGCCTTTAAATATATGAATATGAATAAACAACATAATGTGAGAATAATATTTGTAAAGTGAGAGGCATTGCTTCAGTTGTATCACAGAAGCAGAGAGGGGGACTTAAATGTGCAATACATTTTACGCCTGTAGGTGGTGCTGTTACGGCCCTGGGCCGTTTGTATGTTTTGAATTTTAATTCTGTCCTTTGTTTCTCCCTTCCTGTGTGTGAGAGGAGAGAAAATGCAGCACCTGGCTCCTCCCACACCTGTACAGCTTCATTTGGAGTCAACCAGCTGTCCAAAATAACAATCAGCTCTCCCACTGCATAAAAGCCAGCCAGCCCTTAGATTCAGGGAGCAGCAGACCAGAGAGAGCACTCTCTGTTCTGTTGTCTCCTTGGCAGCATTTGTTTTGTTAAAGTTTAGTTTTTGTAACAACTTTGTGTGCAATTGGGAAGCTTGTGGTAAAAGTCTCTAGTTTAGCCGCTTCGCATTTTTAGGTAAAGAAAGCTTTACATTCGGTCTAGGAGTATGATTCTTGCTTGGGGTGTGAGAGGTCCCAGGTTCATATCCCGGACGAGCCCCCATTTGTTATTGTTACCCCAGGCCCCCTAGACGGTGTAACAGTGCCCCCCAAAAAACTGGACTTCTGCCTTAAAGCCATACTATGCAACTTTTTCATATTTTTAAATCATATTCTTGAGCCAGTATGTGCTAAAATGACCCTTTACAGGGTTAATGAAATGTCACTCAGACCCCCACCGCCCTTTGTGGCCAGAATACCGCACTTGCAACTTCAGAGTGGCGGTCCGGTCTCTGTTGGACTTAGAAAAACTGGAGCTGGCATGCCTGGTGCTGCAGTCTGCTTCCAGCATGTTTCCTGCATGTTTTAGATCATGAACACAGTTGATTTGTTTGATTTAGTGATGAACTGCTCCTGTAGACACTAATGAAGGCTGAGGAGACATTTCAGCAGTTAGATTAAGATTCAGAATCAGATTTATTCAGATTCATTTATTAATGACCACACAACACGTTGGTGGAATTTGTTTCCGGTGCAGCATGACATGCTCACAACTCTGTGTCTACACATAAACAGACAGGAACAAACAAGAATACAAGATATTAAGCAGTTAATTGATTTAGTGACCGTATAGCTGTTGGGAAAAGCTGTTTTTGAATCTAGTTGATTTTGTTTGTAAGGTGTTAAAAAGACGAACGCACAGCGTGGAGAACAGTTTCACTTTTGCTTTCGGTAAGAAACACTAGGGGTGCTAAAAGCAAGCCTAAAACTGCATACTATCCCTAAGAGCTGTTGTTGTCTTATTCTTTCTGATCCTTGTTGTCTACAAACTAGACCTGCTGCAACTGGTCCATCTTGTGCATTTTTACTTCTACTTTAATTACAAGGAAAAGTCGCACTAGTGACCAGCCTGGCTGTCGGTAATCACAGAGTGGGCGGACAGGCTACTGGGAAATGTCCCTGTGCTCCCGATGGCCAGTTCGCCGCTGGCCATGCGTGTTGCCAAAGCTGCTTTCTCCGTTGTCTTCTTCGTGGCCCATGATGCTTTGCCAGGGATCTAGGGTTACAGGTGGAGGCAGGATTCCATCAAATCCCAAGCATCTTATTTCGGGGTTGATAAAATGTCTCAAGAAAATAACTTCTATTTCAGAACAAATGAACAAATAAAAATGATACTTTATGGGCCTATCATTGCTCTGAAAGGTTTTAAATAGCATGATACAGTTCCTTTAACTACATCCTGGAAGATTAGCATGCATTTCCCCCCCAAAGTAATTTTTATGCTTCCATTGTTTTTGTTTTGTTAATTTTTTCTCTTTCCTGAAGTTCTGGTTGTCAAAGCTCTAATAAAATCCAGTGGGATAGCAATAATAATATAATCAAATGCAACAACACAGGCACCCCCTCCAGCACTTTGAATAATACACACTAGCTTTGCTAATAAGATCGCTGCCTCCTCATCACATTATCTGTTCAGCCCGATTCTCCACAGCTGAAACGGAGAGCTCAGATGCCTCGTTTAATCCCTGCGAGCATCAGCAAGATAAACTCTTGAAAAATACACTTTGACAGTTTTTTATTAAAAGGCGCTGCTTAGTGTTTGCTGTGAATTTAAGGCTCAATTAGGACTCTTTCACAAGATTTCCTATGAAAAAAAGAAAACTCATAATGCTCACATTTGTATTTGGAAGTCTAGATGGAGGCTGTGTGTTTCTGCTGCTGCAGAAAAAGAACAGTGATACGAAGACTCATTAGTTCAAGTTGAATAAACTGCAGCCACTTTTATTCAAGACCCTCATTCTGCTTTTGTTTTTTCCCCTCCTTTTTATTAATGAGCACTCAAACAAATGACAGACCCTCGTTTCCTCTTGTTGTCAACACTGAGGTTGCCATGGAAACAGCAGCTTTGCGATCTGGATCACTTTTTCTACGTTCATGTGCTTCTGATCTGTATAGTTTTCCCTTCAAATGCCAAAGCAGCATTAAACAAACAGCATCTGCAGCGTCGGTCCAAGACGTCTGAAAGCAGAGATAAATCAGAATTTAAGCAAGAAAAACATTTTAATGGTGCATCTTTTTGCAAATGTAGTAAAAAACAATAATATTAAAAGAATCCACATTAAGATGAATGGCATTGCTGCACAAATCAGCTCAAGGTGATTGAAACATTCCAGCTCCTGCATGCTTGATCTCATGCACATGCTTGGTTACATGTGCACACACACATACACACACATACTAGCTAGTACTCACACACATTTGAGCACATTCCCTTTCACTTTCATCAGTGAAATTGCAAGTTTATTGTTTGTGTGTGCAACAGCGCCCTCCAGTGGTAAAACAGGATAACAGAACTTTTACAGTGATTTTTCTGTTTCCAATGTTCCTAATTCCATTAAGCAACTTAGTACAGAAAAAAACAACTACTCAGTCCCATGTTTTCTGAAAATGGTTACAGATTTGTGATTGGAAAAAATAAAAACACAATATAAAAATATCTGTATTATTCCAAGAAAATTAACATGTTCAGGAGCCAATAACTTTTTCATTATTATGTTTTCTGCAATTTTCAAAATGTTTTAAAGCAAAACGACTGATCATTAATAATAATAATAATAATAATAATAATAATAATAATAATAATAATAATAATAATAATAATAATAAAAAAAGAATTAGTAAAAGTTTAAGTAGGGATTTCTGTGGCTCATGTAGATTGGGGTGAAAGTTAAACAGACAAGTAATTATAAAATAAAATAAAGCTTGTGGCATATTGAGCCACTAATATGAGGATATAATATGCAATTGCTTATATTTCCTTAATCTTTTGTAGGTGCATCATGGTTTTATTTGCATGCATTCTCACCTTTATAGTGTTTTTTCTCCAAAACTTTATGAAACCCCTGTTTTCATGGTTTCCTTTCATGTTTCAGACACTGCCTGACTAAACACATGCTGAGATGATTTAACACATGTTCAGGGACAATTATGGGTTGTGTGCATAAATTACAGGATGAAACAGTTCAAGATTTTAAAAATATAAGAAAAACTGCTCTGCACGGATGTGGGTTAATGAGAATTAAGTGTATTATTATAAAAAAAACACAAGATGATACCATCATTTTGTCTTTTTGTCTTTTTTCCTGTGATTTGTCATATACAGTATATTAAATAATACATGACATTTAAATAACCAGGTCTTGTGATAATTGCATGTATTTTCACTCTGAAAGGGGTAAAAATAACAGAGGAGCGAAAGCGTCATGTTGGGGACACAGAGGTGTCTGTAGTGAAGAAGCCTGCAGTGGGATTGAGATTTAAATGAGAAAATAGAGCTGTCATCTGAGTTTAGCGCTGTCTTGTGCTGCCGGTAATGAACAGTTTATATGCCTGAGCAGGATTCATGAATATCAGTGACTTAATGGCACACAGCATTTTCACAAAAGACAAATAGGGTTGGCACAGATGGAAATGACGACGCTGCGACGAGAATCTCAAGAGAACACATTCATTATTTTTGCTCACATGCAGCCTTCAGTGTGCACGCTGGTATAATGAGACTGAAGATTTAAGATTCAACCTGCAGAATCTATCAAAATATGTCTCTTGTAGTCAAATTTTATTACTAAAGAGAAGATTTAAAAGAAACACGCAGTGTATCTTTATGATAAACCTTTTTGGCACAATATGATAAATCCTGTTCAAGAGAAAAACTGTTTTAAGGTAATACATCTGAATTTTCTGCATAAATGATAGTTTTTGCATGAAAAGTTAAAACTTGTTGATAACACTAGAACTCTACAGGATTGAATGATTAATTCATTCAGGAACATAACACACTTTTATTCTTATATCTTCATTTTTCTTTATGAACTGATGTTTTTCAACCATTTTCATCTGATTTAGCTTTAAAAACTTCATTTTAACCATTTTTTAATACAGAAAGTGAGGTAAAAGTAAACAATCATGAAACAATGTGCTGTAATTTTAGAGGTAAATCAATAGGTCTGATAAATTTGTTCTTTTTGATCATTTATATGATGTTTAACTTGATACAATTTCACATTTTTGACCTAAGAAAAAGTTAAACCTTCTACTTTTCACAGAATTGATTTTTTACATAATCGTTAGAGATTTTCTCTGCAGCATGAAAGCTGAAGTCAGAATAGTATGAAAATGCTCTCCAGCACATTAAATATTCCTGCAGTGGTATTTCCTGAGAGGTGCGGAACAGCAGAATTGTTGGTGTGTTTGTTTGTTTTTTAATTATTTTGTGCATCTGTGCAAAATAACTCTAAAACCAGGTTGTTTTCCCTTGGTTACATCACTACTTTTCAGTTTAGAAGGTTTTGTGCAAAGCGGTCAAGTGGCTGCTTCGTTATATTCATGCAGCGAGTTTGCTGAACTTTCAAGTGGAAGTAGCCTGGCAAGCCATCCTATATATGTGTATATATACTCTGCAAAGCAAGAATTGGTCTAGTTCACTAGGCTAAAGTGGAAGTGCTTCAGACAGAAGGCCGTGTGCATTTGTGCTGCCATGCCAAACTGTTGCTGTTTTACGTCTTTTTAAAATGTCATTAAACATAAAAAAAACTAGCATTACTCTCAAATTGTTGCACGGAAGAATGTGCAGGATTTTCATGTCAATCCTTGAACTTTTAAAAATTCAACCACAAAACCTAAATCAGCAAAATGTGCAGGCTTGCAGCATCCAGAGAGGAAACATTTGTTCTTCTTGAATGTAACTTGAGTCTCTCAGACATGGATCCATCTCGTAAACTGATAGAGTGTGCTTGTGTCGAGTAATCTTGTAATTCTACGAAAACAAGGTTATTTACCACATAAAATATAATAATTGTTCTTAGCTAAAGGAAACCAAGGGACTTAGTATAAAAGACATTTAACAGGAATCAACTTCTGCATGCATTTTACTATGAAAGGAAATATATTACTTACTTATATTACTTACTTATATTACTTACGGTGCGTTCTTATCTTTAAACATGTGATCAATGTTTTAAGTATTCATATTAATCAGTGTTACAGTTATAAGTAAAGAGCTCCCAAATGTGCAACCTGCAACATAAAATCACATATTAGCTTCATAAAAACTACAAAAAGGCCGGTAGAGTATTTAGCATGAAATATTATATATAAAATATGCATTAATACCTACAGAGACATCGTATTTTAATGCTATTCATGTGCTTGAGACTGCAAATATGTTCCAGTTGTTGTTGCCTAAACAACACAGTCAATACTCACTGTGGCGATGGATCAGACTGGACCTCTATGTTTCTCCAGAGGGTGCGTAGAGATGAATAAACACCACATTATCACCACATTAGTGGTCCAAACCAAAAACAACATGAATGTTTGTTTTTTATATTTGTAAAACAAATTTGAACAGGAAATTGTGTTTTAGGTGAGAAGTTTGTGTCTCTGAACTCACTTTGGCTTCTTTACACACACACACACACACACACACGCACGCACGCACGCACGCACGCACGCACGCACACACACACACACACACAAATGCTCTATTGAAATCAATAGTATCCAACTGTTTTTGCTCCATTTGGTTGTTTATTTTGTTTCTGGAAGCCATTTTTATTTCTTGGCCCACATCTTTCTGCAAAATCGACTTTTTTCAGGAAGCTAAAATAAAAAAATAAAAAAATGTAAGGAGTGAGGAAGAAGAAAGCCGCTCAGGACAACGTGGAGCTTTAAAGCCGGCCGTGGGTTTGTGCAGATAGAGACGGAAGAGCAGGGATTTATGGTTTTACTAATGGATGTTTGCTTGAATTAAAATTGGGGTATCAGTGTAACTCCCAGTAACCATGGCTACTGCAGAGCCTTTATGCTCATATATTTATATATATATATATCTCTTTCTATATATATATAGTCCACGACTGTTTTTGTGGCCACAGAGGGACCAATTATCTCTTTGAGAATAAGTGAAAACGGCATCCTTTGTGCATACAGGGGTACATCTAACATGAAGCCCAAAGGCTGTAATTGTGAAGATTAGGAGAACATGCCTGGAATGAAAACGCTAAGAGAAAATGCAACGGGGATAATAATTTCAGAAAGATGGTTTTTAGTCTTGCACCGTAATTAGATCATGAACGTTTTAATTCTGAGCGATTGTATGAAAAGGTGCAATGTGAGGTTCAATGTCAGGGAGTGATTAGCTCGTTTTGAAATTTTGTGTTTCATTGCATCATTTTGGAGTAAATCATGAGTTATGATGATTGGAATGTCTGATCAAAACATTTAATTAATTAAAGGTACAGATCATTATTTATTTCCTGCCAAGTTATAACTGTGAGTGTCCTCACAATAAAAAATCTATTTCAACCTTCACGAGAAATTCCAAAAAATGTCTTGTAGTTGGAAACTGGGGTCATGAACTGATGTCGCTTTGGAGCAACAAGTGTTCCCACCATTATTGCAAAGGATTTGTGCAAAACCAGCTCTTTGATCTTCTGAAAGAAGCATTACTTCAAAGGCTTTTGGCACAACATTCTCTCATCAAGCACTCAGACATAAAAAAGCAAACTTCTAAGAAAAAACGAGCAGTAAGTGGACAGTAAAACTACTAAGGACTGTGTCATCTATTTATCTCCCTGTACCACACAGACCATCAGACCTTTTAAACAAATAGACTCTCATCAGTTCTCATTAAACATTGCGCGGTACGACATGATGCGGAGCAAATGAAGATTCATTGGGACATTTGTGTAATTATCTATACGGGCATTTAATGGAAATTACAAGACAGCGGCAGGAAAAGGCAGCTGAAACCAGTCTGATTTAGTTTTATTTCCATCAAAGTAATTTGTCCTGAATCTCAGACTCCTTTTAAAGATCAGCACTAAATCTGAGCAGCACCAAGTCTTTAGTTGGACTTTACTGACAGTGATTACTTAGATGTCTGACGAAATATTCATTTCATCTTGTGTGCAAAAATTCACACATCCAGTCATGATTATCAATCGCTGCAGGGACTGACAGAGAGACAACCGTGATTAGTATGATTAATATTTTACTCAAGTGAATATTTACAGAGAAGCAAAGCACAGCGTTGCATGTTAAAGTGAGAAAATTCAGACTCTGCAAAGGTGGAGAGTGGTCCAGCTGAGCTGTGAGCTGAATACAAATCAAACACGTCCAGAGTTATAAAGAAGACGTGTTGAGTCTTACATTTCACACAAGCTTTCCACCTGCTAACATGTGCTGATGAACAAGAAACACGCCAACTAATTTTAGCTGCAGTGTTACACTCATTGTGTTAAATTCACCAGTAACTTTAAAAGCAAACAGAACATTTATTGATAGAGATATTTTGTTCAGAACCTTTAGAGGTAAAATCTTTAAAGATCAATTTCGCTGAGAAACTGTTTTTTAACTTGTTATTTTTGATGATCAGTCACTCTTTATGCAGGTTAAACGTGAAACTAATCTACTACCCCTATTTCCTACGTTAGCCGCCGATAGAAAACAGATGAAGAAACGCTCAGATTAGAAAAGCCACACAGATCTACATCACACTGAAAATTAGCATTCATGGACTCACCTATCTTGGGTCTCGACGGGGAAGGCTGTTGTTGATTTAGGAGATAGCAGCACGCATCTCGGCTAGTAGAAGCTAACTGTTAGCATTATCAACTCCACAACATGGCAGAACTCCTTCAGGCTTGTGTTATTTGTGGAGATAAAACATCAACTTTGCAGAGCAAACAGAGTCAGTGGTAGAGTCACGTTGCTATTAGCCAATCAGAGGTGAGATGTCCCAATATCAGGAAATAAAGCCTGGGACACACAGGAGACAGACGCGCTGTGCCACGGAAGCGCCGCAGTTAAATGGTCACACAGGAAGCGCCGCGCCGCTGAACCAAAGACTGTATAGTGCTGAACGCTTCTTGGAAAGTCACGTGATAGTCACAACATCTTGAGAACAGGAACAGCCGCTCCACGGCACGCCGCTTGAAATAGAACTGGCGCCTATCTTCAGCGCCTCTGCGCGGACCGGCGCTTCTGGGACGCGATGCTGCGCTCCCCGTGTAGCCACTCTCATGGCTTCTAATGGCTTCTTTTTAAAATGACGGCGCGGGCGTGACGCGGCGAGGGCGTGACGCGGCGTGACGCGGCGAGGGCGTGACGCGGCGAGGGCGTGACGCGGCGAGGGCGTGACGCGGCGAGGGCGTGACGCGGCGCGTCTGTCTCCTGTGTGTCCCACGCTTTAGACTCCAAATCCTGCCGCGTTCCGCTCCTCTCTTCTAGCTAACTTCTACCTCCTGAAACA
This sequence comes from Aphyosemion australe, assembly GCA_006937985.1. Lineage (NCBI taxonomy): Eukaryota > Metazoa > Chordata > Actinopteri > Cyprinodontiformes > Nothobranchiidae > Aphyosemion > Aphyosemion australe. Next base: position 1,089,161 of record SSNS01000231.1, on the reverse strand, counting down.
GGAGCGTGAGAGCTTTTTTCCACAGAGATGGACTCACAAGGTATTCATTTGTACTAGAGACCGCTGCAGATGTGTTGACAAAACAAGTGAAGTTGGTCTTTAAGATTCATAGGAGATAATATAAAACACACAAGGCTGTTTTATTTCAAAGCAATCCTGCAGCGCTCTCAGGCTCTGTCCTGAGTCCAGGCTTGGCTTGGAACAGAAGCACCTGCAGCCTGGAAAATGACAACATAGATATTTTAATGTGTTACAGGTCAGAAGCTGAGGATTTAAAGGTTGGAAACACCACAGGTGAGATCTTCACACCGTAGCTCCCAGCTGACTTGGGGCTGTGATGAATGAACCAAGCAAACGCTTCAGAAACCCAGCAGAATAAAAGAAAGACGATCAAAGCTGATTCAGAGTTGCAAAATAACCCTTATTGTTACAGTTACTCTGAAATTTCCTGACATGTTTTCAGATGCAACTGTTGTTCTCTTCTCTTCCATCGTTCCTTCACTCTGACACATTTTAATATGGAAGAATATTTGATTTTCTAAGCAGAATAATGTTTTCTGTTCACAGCTTGACAACAGCTTGACAACAATTTGTTCATTTTAAATCCTTTCGAGGCGCTCCTTGTGTGATTGCTTTTGCCATCTGTGCAATCATATGCTGCTGAAGTCATACAATGAAAAGAAAATACATTCATTTTGCAGTTCTCATTGTATCATGCACCTTGATAATCCTTTTGCTTATGAATTTTATGGACACAGTTTCTTTGTTGACATATTGAGGCATCATCTTATTTTGAAAAGCATGGATGAAGAATTAATAAAGCTGGGGTACATAGTTAAAATTTTTTAAACTAACCTCAGAAATGCTTAAATTTGACTATCTGACCCTGTTCTATGATAGAAAGTAGGTAATCTTTGAGAATTTATATTTCCCTCCCCTAGCCTCTACAGCAAAACAGTCATTTACACAAGCTTAGAGTGTTTGGGTTTTTATTCAGATCTATCTTGACCAACCTCAGAAAAAGGTGAAATTAATACTTCTAAGGGATATTTACTTGTTTTATTGACCATGCAGTGATAATATCCCTCAAAATCAACCATGAGAAAAGTACAGACATGGACAAAATTGTTGGTACCCTTTGGTCAATGAAAGAAAAACCCACAATGGTCACAGAAATAACTTGAATCTGACAAACATAATAATACACAAAAATTCAATGAAATTTAACCAACGAAAGTCAGACATTGCTTTTCAACCATGCTTCAAAAAAAAATAAAGTCATGGAACAGGCCTAGACAAAAATGATGGTACCCCTAACTTAATGTTAGGGTCCTTTATGGTCCTTCGAGCCGGATCGTACTAAATCCAGGATCCTGCGGGACGGACCAGGGGACACGAAGACTGTGCACAGCCTATGGTAGGACCATAGGCCAAAAGAATAGTGTTTATAAATTCTGCATCAGCCAGCTGGCCCTGAACTGTTCTGTGGACAGAATTGACGTGGCCCAAATCCTTTGACAGACGAGTGGTAAGAGTGGAAAACAGGTATGACACAGATAAGTGTGACTGATCAGTAGATTATGTTCAGTTAGAGTCTGAATGCAAATATTCATTTGCTGATTTGAGGCCAGACAGGGAAAAATTCAATTAGAGTCTGAATAAATTCAGTTAGAGGCTGAATAGAAAATAAACTAGATAAATTGCATTTCTTGCAGAAATGCGTTTGAATGCTTGATTGCTGAAAATGATAGCTGAAACTGCTGAATTGAAGCTAAAACTAAGCTTAATTGTCAAAATGTGCTGAATGTAATTGAAGTTTAGGAGCAAATATTGCTAAAAAGTTTTAAAAAGCCTGAAAAGTAAGTAGAGAATAGAGAAAAAAATCCTAAACAGCAGAATCCTGAAATCTCTAAACATAGTTAAAAAAACTGAGCAGCTAATCGTACCAAAATGGGAAAAGAAATATAAATTTGAAGGCAAATTAGACGTACAAGCCTGTAGTAGACTTGTGAATAAACTGAAAATAGACAAAAAAGTAAGCAAAAGTAAGTCAGAAGATGATAATAAGGAAGTTTGTGATGAAGTTTTAGATCTAGCTAATCTATGCATGAGTGAACAAAGGAAACCAGAAATAACCCTACTAGTTTAGAATACACCATATGTTTTCTTGTGTGACAGCAGTGCATGCAGGACCGTGACGTGCGAAAACACTTAACACTTTCCTGCATCTAAAAATGTAATTAAGGTCAGATCTGTAGATGGCCGGATCGAAACTATAACTCTGACAAAATTACTTCCTTTTTCTGACCCACACACACAAACCACAGCCTACGCATCAGTAGTTCTGGCTGACAACTGCCCTAAACATAGGTGTGGTACCAGATAATACCACATCTTGTCCTTCCCTTTGCCAGCCTCTTTAGCAATGATCTTTTGTCTTTTGCCCACCTTGTGCAAGGTGTCAATGGTCATCTTTTGTTAGCAGTCTTCCCCATGATTGTGTAGCATACAGAACTAGACTGAGAGACCATTTAAAGGCTTTTGCAGGTGTTTTGAGTTAATTAGCTGATTAGAGTGTGGCACCAGGTGTCATCAATATAGAACCTTTTCACAATATTGTAATATTTTGAGATACTGAGTTTGGGATTCTCATTAGTTGTCAGTTATAATCATCAAAATAATAGAAATAAACATTTGAAATATATCAGTCTGTGTGTAATGAATGAATATACTATACAAGTTTCACTTTTTGAATGGAATTACTCAAATAAATTAACTTTGTCATGATATTTTAATTTCATGACCAGCACCTGTATAGGCCCACTGACTGATTACAAGATTGTAGACACCTGTGATGCTAATTAGTGGACACACCTTGAATTAACATGTCCCTTTGGTCACATTATTTTCAGTCTTTTCTAGGCGTACCATCATTTTTGTCCAAGCCTGTTCCATGAGTTTATGTTTTTAAATAATTCCATTGAAGCATGGTTGAAAAGCAATGTCTGACTTTCATTGGTTAAATATCATAGAATTTTTATTTATTATTACTTTTGTCAGATTCAAGTTATATCTGTGACCATTGTGGGTTTTTCTTTCATTGACCAAAGGGTACCAACAATTTGTCCATGTCTGTATTTTACAGTTTCAAATAAAAAGGCAGAAAATTCCAATTAAAACAAAATTGCAGCATTTTTTTTACATTTGCTTTGCTTCTCTCTATATGACTGAAATATTTCAGGATTGAGCTCATCAGCTTCATTTCACTTGTTTAAATGCATACAGTTCTGAGGTTGTAGAAGCTAAACTCTTCATACATTTTTAATAGGATACCAGCTTTTTAAGCCTTCAGTCCAGCCTGATGTTCTGCACATGCTCAGAGATGAGATAATAAACCTCACAAGCCTCACCAAAGGCTTCACCCTGCAGGATGTCTGGGAAGCATGTTTACTTTCTCAACATCACACCACTAAAACATTTATGGAGAATAGACATATGCTGCACACATCTCCCCAGAGATATTTGTCGGGTTTGTGCAGTTTTTTGACCACATCCTAGTTTTTTGTTTATGTGCCAACTCCAAGCATTACAAACTTTAAATGCCAACTGGATTTAAACACATCAGGAAGTGTGCACAAAGATTTGCATAATTATCTGACATTATTCTAATGAACCTTTTCATCAGGCAAGATGGGCCAAAAGAGATTTAACAAAGAAAATGCATATTTATAAAGTTTCTACAGTAATGCAGCGCTCTTGAAACTGCTACAGTTTTATCAGATGGGATCAGAAAATAACTTTTATTGCTCCATAGACTCCCACTCATATATTTTGAATGTCGGGGACCCATGAACTGGAAGTAGATGGGTGTGACTTTGGCTTGCCATAGAGGATTTATGAGAAAGGAAAACAGAAAAGGTCTCTAAACAGAGAGTATGAATGAAAGAATGAATGAATGACTTCATTTATAGAGCACATTTCCTGCATGGCAACAACTCAATGTGCTTTACAGTAGAAAAATATAACATAAAATAATCAATTATAAAATATGTACACACTCATCAACAAATGGTACATACATAAAATACACACATAAAACAATTAAAAACCCATACATTCAAACATACACACACATTTACACACACATCCACACACGCCCGTAAAACAAAGACTGAGGTAAAAGTAATTAAAGCAGTGAAACATAATTACGAGCCCGTATCTAAAAAAGTACAAATAAGAATAAAGCTATAGAACAATTAAAAGAGGATATAAAATAAAAAAATAAAAAATAAGACAACCTAACCATATGTTCAAATAAAAAAGTTTTTAACTTTATCTCAAAAATATTTGGTGTAGCTGCTTCCCTCATGTCTAAAGGCAGAGTATTCCAGATTTTTGGTGCATAAACACTAAAAGCAGCTTCCCCTGACTTGTGTACATGGTATAACCAGGTTGCCATGATCTGCAGACCGGAGTGGTCTGACTGGTATGTAAGGGACTAGCATGTCTGTAATATATTGCGGTGCAAGGCCATTAAGAGCTTTATATACAAGCAACAGGATTTTAAAATCAATTCTTTTTTCAACTGGTAACCAGTGCAGAGATCTTAAAACAGGAGTGATGTGTTCTGATTTCTTTGTCCCTGTCAGAACACGAGCAGCAGCATTCTGAATCAGCTGCAATCTGTGAGCAGCATACTGAGGGAGGCCTGTTAGGAGGCCATTGCAATAATCTAGCCTACTAGTTATAAATGCATGGATTAATATTTCAAGGTCAGTTTTTGATACAAAATGTTTAATTTTAGAAATGTTACGTAAATGAAAAAAAGCTATTTTAGTTGTATGATTAATGTGTTTTTTAAAATTCAGGTCACTGTCTAATATTACACCCAAGTTACGTGCTTCATTTTTACATTGAAGAGACATAGAAGTGAGAAGGTCTGCAACTTTCTGTCTCTGGGCGTTTGGACCAAATACCAGAATTTCTGTTTTATCTTGATTTAATTGTAAGAAATTTTCTGACGTCCAGGAATTCATATCCTTAATACATTGTGTAAGGGAGTCGAGGGGAGCTGTATTATCAGAGGACAATGAAATGTATAATTGTAAATCATCTGCATAATTATGATAGTTTATATTGTGTCTCTGAACAATGTGCACAAATGGAAGCATATACAGATTAAATAATAGCGGACCAAGGATCGAACCTTGAGGTACACCACAAGTAACCACCACTTTTTTAGTGTTAAACCCCCCAACTGATAAAAATGACTGCCTGTCTCTAAGGTATGTTTGAAACCATCTAAGAACTGGACCAGAGAAGCCAACCCAGTGTTCTAACCTGTCTAACAGAATGTCATGGTCAACCGTATCAAATGCAGCACTAAGGTCCAGAAGGACAAGGACAGTTACTTTTCTGGAGTCCGTGTTTATGTGTAGGTCATTAACAACCTTAATAAGAGCTGTCTCTGTGCTGTGGTTACAGCGAAAACCAGACTGGTAAGTATCGAAGATGTTGTTTGATGAAAGGTAACTGTTTATCTGAGTGAAAACTGCTTTCTCAAGTAGGAGTAGGAGGTTGTGGCTGATCGTCAACTCTCTTTTCTTATATGAATAAATATTTTAAAACTGAAAGTAGTCTCTAATTATCTCTTTGATTAGAGGGAAGTCACACTTCAGTGTGTATTAAGAGTTAACGTCTGCGGCGAAGCCCCCGAGGCGTTAGCTTTGACACCTCTTCCCCTCTCTGGAGCTCGTGTTCAAAATGATCTGTGCGGGTGTTTACATTATGATTGGGGCTGACAAGGTGTTCGTGGTGCATAAAGCTCCCTGTTTCTAAGCAACACGTGGAGATGCCTCCAACTTTACAGCGATCATAATTAGATTCTGTCAGTCAATCCAACGTTTCATCAGAGTGGAAACACATCAACATGACAAAAGAGATCACAGGACAGTGAAGTTCATTATCATTTTCTGTTGTACCGCTGAGCTCTTTTTTGTCACTCATAAAAAAGGAGATGGACAGAGAATTTTATATCAGATTTGTGGAATATTTCGTAATGCTGATTTTATCGTGTGCAAAACAGATCTGCACCTCTTGCTGTGAGGAAACAGGAGCAGAGAGTAGGAAAAGTAATCAAGTTTATTTTTGACCTGATAGTCTGCAGGGGGCTATGGGCTGGTATAATGAAGAGGAATGAAGAGCACATTTACTGTGTGGGACTGGAAGCTTTTTTATGCTCCAAAACACAAAGACTGGCACAGATGGTGTCTTCACTTCCAGGACGGCAGCTGATGGAGATATAAGGCCAGCCTGCAGCCTGGAAAGGATAATTGGGAGAATTTCTGAGCTGTGGAATTTTAAGTGACAATTATAATGTCAAATGTGTCATTTTTAAATGATTTAATGGTATGTTTGGGCTGAAAATGATGACATTTCAGTTCATGTTTATGACGGGTTTTTAATTCTGGTTGGCAGTACAAAAAACATTAAAAGCTTTTCTTTCACTGTGGTAAAGAAGAACACCTTTTTATCATTGTTTTAGATTATTTTCTCATTCTGTGATTATTTGTTGTTTGTTTATGGATCTTTTTATTTAAAGTTCAAAAGTTATAACTATAACCATGAGTCTCCAGCCTAATAAAGCAGAAATTAAATCTAACTTTTATGCCACAAATTGTTTTTTGATGAAATTTTCTTAGAGTCAAGTGAAGGTGGGATGGAGATGAATCACCTTAACAAATGAGGTTCCCAAAGTAAATAACCTTCCTTTACAGAAGCCCTCATTTTTAATCTCAGATGACTTATTAAAGACTAATTTGGAAAAATATATGATCCCTGTAAAACCCAAGAAACCATTTAATACAGTTCTTCTGGGATTATCCAAAATGTTGTTTTACTATAAAGACTTCTGTCCCTAAACACTGAAATTCAAGCATTCACCTGCATCCATATGTCTACCAGAAAAGGTTTTAGTTCCTCTGATTTAGATTTTATGTAATATTTTTAAAAAATGCACAGATTTTTTTTAAGTTTCTATTAAGAAGTCAAGGCAGGCAGCTTTATTTGTATAGCACATTTCATACGCAAAGGCAATTCAGTGTGCTTTCCAGGAGCAAGAACAAATGCAGCAAAATCAACGTGGCAGTGTAATAAAAATAAACAAATAAATTCAGATCAAACTAAATATTTAAGAATCAGATAAAAGGCAAAGTTAAAGGGTGAGCAGTTACAGTGCAGAAGGTGCAGCATATGAAACAATCATTCATGAATGTTCAAGAATTCAAAAATGTTTTTATTTCAGTGTTTCTTAAAGATGCATAATAATAATAATTCAATTGAATTCAGTTTATTTATATAGTGGCCGTCAAATCATGACAAATGTTGTCTCAAGGGACTTCACAAAGTAAACATTCCAAATGAGTTCAGTTCATTATTTCAATTAGTTAAAAGTTTCCCATATAAGGAAACCAGCAGATCGCATCGAGTCACTGACTTGTGTCAATGACATTACAGCAAGCCCCAAACTAAGCAAGCATGTAGCGACAGTGGAGAGGAAAACTCCCCTTTAACAGGAAGAAACCTCTAAGCAAACCTGGCTCAGTATGAGCAGCCGTTTGCCCCGACTCACTGGGGCTTTGAGAATATAGAGCAGACACACGTTGTTATTTTTTTCTTATTATTATTTCTGCAGCATAAATCAAACTTGTAATTGTATGATCTCTGTTGTTTTTCCCTCCATCTGGAGGTATCGAATAGGTAGAATTGATCAGTTTGTTGATCAGTTTAAGTGAGTTATCAAACAACAAAACAAAGTACACAAAAATCAAGTAATTAAAAACCCACATAAGTTAGGCCCTTGTGGTCCCAAAGAACAAAAAACGAGGCAAAATTGCAAATGGGAGTCTGTTTTCAGTCTTACATCTTTTTGGATGATGCAAGAGAAAGAGCCAGATTCATTCTCAGTCCTAATTCAGAGGCAAACGACAGTAAATATCATGAAAACATTGAAGGGGAAATTGTGAAAGTTTAAAAAGCAGTAGTTGTGTATTCTGATCACGTCTTGTTTTTCTGTCACACAGCAAGGCCACTCTGAAGGTGAGTTTTCCCTCTTGATTCTGTCTCTGCACTTCATATTCTCTGATTAAACTCACCTAAACAAGAGTCCTGCCTCTCTGTGTCCTTTCTGCTGCTCGTCTCCACCCGCCCTCTCCCATTTCCCCATTGATATCACTTCAGGAAACTACTACTTTCTGGTTGTCCTTCTCACCGTCTTTTCAGTCTCAGACTATTCATCAACTCCATTTTTGTTCTTTTATTGCTTCTGTCCTTTTCAGAAGAAGTGAAAGAAATTGTTAGTGAAAGAAGGCCAACTAGGCAGCAGCTGACAAAGAAAAAAGTAAGAACAAGGTCAAACTGTACCCTCGCTCTTATGAGCGTCTGTCTTTTCCTCCTTGTCTGTCGCCTTTAATTTTGGGCAGTTTTCACGCTCACTGGAACTGATTTAAATTCATGTTTAGGGCCAAGTTTTACTTTCTGTACAAGGAAGAAGGCTCTCTTTCATCTGAGCTTAAATAAAGCTTGTTCATCGCTATAGCCTGAATATGCCTTTTGGGGTTTGTACGGTCATGGTGAAAAATAAGTACAGCCTATTTCAAGTATGAGGTTTTAAATATTGAGACATCGTGGGAACAAAAGTTCTGGGTCAGAGGAAAATAGTGTAATATTGTGTAAAGTGTTATTTAACATAAATTAAGTAAAATGGTAGTGGTGCACAATAACATTTAGGGAGAAAATAGGAATATTCCTGTGCTTAGAAGAAGAAACATTTTTTAATATGGCGCCTCACAAAATAAAAAGCATGAGGTCACACATTTTAATATTCCGTTACACCGCCTTGGGGAACCCCATTTTGCACAAGAAGATGCATTCTTTGCAAATGCGCAAAGGAAAGAATAAAAGAGAGACGAGTTATCTGACACCGCATGCATTCCCGCATTAATTGACAGCACACAGGTTTGATTTTATCATTTCATTTGTTTCCTCTAATAAAGGCTGAATAGATAAATGGCATTTCATGATACAGTTATTTTGTAATATGGGGTGGGATTGGGGGGGCTCAAAATAAAATTCTGCTTGGGGCCCCAATTTTGCCGGGCATGGCCCTGTTCAATCAAATAATCAGATTCTATTGTTTTTGATCAACATCTGCTTTCACTGCTCCATTCTTGCACTAATTTTCCTTTTTTCCAACAAAAGCAGACAGATGTTTTATATGCAATCTGATTTTTGTGTAATATTCCAACTGCACTCAGCTCCTGATAGTGGCGTCATAGGAAACGAGAAAACAAGCAAGAAAATTAGGTCCATCATGTTGGATACAGCTGGAAGAGCACTGACACTTTCATTATCTGGCTTCAGTCTGTGTGAGGCTGAATTGATGGGAAATTTCAGGGAGGTCATGACTACGATCTTTAAACACCAGCGAACCAGAACCCTGATGGAGTCTGAACTGGAAATGATAGCATTCATATTATGCTGCAGAGGCTCATAAAACACAAACACTCAGAAAAAACACAAATACTTCAGGCCAAAGTGCTTTTCTTAAACATGTTTTATTTCCAGTGGCTTGATGATCCTAAAGACTGAGGTTATCTACCATTGGTCTGGTCTCTTTTCAGCCATGACTGTCCTCCTGAATAATTCATACTGAGGGATTGTAGAGAGTTAGAGTGCAGCAAGGCAATATATACGCTGTCTTAACCTTGGGCTGGCTGCCACAGGTTCCTGTTGAGGTGAGATTCAATTAGATGAGCGCAGGAATGTTCTAAATGATTTCCTCCAGACTAGCCCAGAACATCGAGAGCTAGAAAGCAAATAATTACTTGAGCAAGTGAATGTGTATTTGTTTCAATAATTCACAACATAAACTTGATTAAAAATTTTTGGCTGCAGGAAAATGACTAATCTAATCGTGTGATTTCTCATAAAATTCAGATTTTCAAAATAAAAGCACGTCAAACTGAGTCCAGATTGGGACGTTTCATCAAACCCAGGTTACGGCACAAACGGAGAATTGAACTGCAACTCTCTGTCAACCTGTGTGGGTTTTGTTGCTCAATTTTTTAAACTTCAACTTTCAAACTTTGCCCTAAAAACAAACAAAACATACGTTTCATAGAGAAATGGCTACATTGGTTTTACTGACACTTAGTTCACTGACATCACACCAAGATGACTGTACTGCATTAAATTATAGTCAAATAAGAAGCAAATCATGCAAAGAAAACCAGTTATTTCATTGTCTTCTTTTTTGCAGATGATGTGATGTTGTGAATGACAGCAGGAGGTAGAATACTTGGTCAATATCTCAGTGGTGTTGACTAATCAACACTAGCTACGTTCACACGTTCAATATTTCCCCTATCCGATTCAAATCTTGGTTGATTGGAAATCCCAAATCTCTGTTTACATGGACACTAACTGAAAAGATCCAATCATGCCGTGAGTCTACATGCACCAAGCATTCAATCAGATTAAATAGGTTGAGCATGCGCAGAGTTGTCTTTCCTGGAAAAAAACTGTGAACAAACGCCATCTTGTCCGCATTTCTTTTTCCTCGCATTTTTATTTTCTTTGAAATTTCTTTCAAACTTCCAGCGGTTTTTGATTTGGTCGATACTTCGGTGAATTCCCGCTTCCTGCATCTTTAGATGCACTTGAGTGGCATTTCTAGCCTTTCGGCCATCAAGACGTTCGATAATATTGAGCTCCCGTAGTGTTTCCAGTAAAAAAGTGTAGACAACAGACCATTTCTGTTTATCTCCCGCCATTTTTTTGACTTGTCCTGAGCGTCTGCAAAGGCGGAAAGACGTCACACTGAAGTGGGCATTATTTTACTCCAACAATCCCAATGGCTGTGTACATGGACGTCAATCAGAATGATGATCAGACAAAACCATCTCTCTCAATCGTAATGAAATTTCATTCTGATCGGATCAGAATTTTCTGATTGACATGTTTACACAAAGAATTTTTGATCTGATAGGGCATTCATTCCGATTACTTGTGCCCATGTAAACGTAGCTATTGTGTATAAAGTGCTCTATAAATAAAAGTAGATTGAACTGGAAGAAGCTAGCAGTGTCATCAAGAGCAGTGAGGAAATATTCAGTGAAGAAATTCTCTCCCCTTGGAAATTACTGTTTTCAATCACTTTTAACATTGTTTCAAACTAATTGGTGGATTTTAAATCGAATTAAATTGAAACGGTAGTGTGACCGAATTTCAGATATCTGCAAACATCCAATCTCAATCTACCGTATCGATACAATCTTGTATCACCAGACTTGTGATTTATACCCCTAGAGTCCTGGTAGACTCAAACTGGATTGTTCTTCAACAGCAGCTTGTAGAGTTACATGGTTAGATTTCAGCTAACTTAAGAAACTACTGATCTAAAAAAATCATCCCAAACTGATTTTGTTCCCCGGCACCGATCTCGTCTTTTTATCACCTTCTCCTTCGGCGCCCTGCAGGTGACTTAAGAGGTGGCACTCGGCTCAGCCTGAGGAGAAAGGATGCCTCATCCCGTCAAACTGAGTGATAGGATTTTATAAAATAAAGAGTGAGCCAGGCTAGAAAAATATCTCTGTTTTGCTGCGGCGAAGAAAAAGTAATACATATGATGTCTTTCAGTGTACACTGGCTTCTCATGCCTAGAGGCTGAGCTTTGCAGCATGATGGAGTTTTTTAAGGAAGATGTCTTTAGAGCCTGTGTTAGAAAATGCGTCACATTACTTGAGATGAGTCACACAGAGAAATGGTTAAAGAGGTTGAATGAGTGATCCGTGCTTTTAGGATCACTGCAGATTACAGCTGCTCGTGTCCTTTCCTCCCACTCCGGGTTTATGTGTGTTGGACGGAAGAGGCTGCAGGTAAAAATGATAGAGGCTGAAGACGAGGAGTGAGAGGGGGAACAATATGAGCAGCACCATTAATCTCTATTATATTTTGAGGCAAACATCTGGGCAAAGCAAGGGCATCGGAGCGGGTCCTCAAACATGAAACGCTTTAATAAACTCAAACTGCAGCTAAAGGGCTGTCGGCTGTATTTGCTGAATTATGTTATTGCGTCAAGAGGCATGAAGAGGTTCAACGCATTTATCAAGATATTACAGTCACTGCCCAGTGATTTAGCTCGTTCCTCCCACCAAGTTTAAACTAATTCATCTTTCCTGTCTGCAGCTTTTATTGGTTTACTTGGTTGTCTTAAAATTTAGCCTCTTGCAAAATATTATTATTGCACTGAGAAATGAGACAAGAATCACTGGCACACACTCTCCTGGGAATTTTTGTTTCAAAAAGCCAAAACTGACTTTGCATAAGTCAGTGAAGATCTCAAACAGATGGACTCATTAGCAGCAAGGATGAGTGGGAAGGAAGACGCCGGCATTCCTTAAAAAACTGTTTTATCAGTTTGTGAAGTTTGGGCAGAAAAATGATCCCAGATTCACAAAACTGTATTTTTTGTTTTTATTTTGTTCTGGGATCTTTTGTCACCCTCTGAGTCAGGACTACTTTTGGACAGCACATCTAAGTGTAAAGGTCTTTTTCTCATGTTCAGGTAATTCAAGGTCACAGTGAGACACCCAGCGAGATTGCTTAATTCTCCCGTTCCCAAGGAAACAAGACAGGAATATTTGGAGTATTTGGCATCGGGAGCAGGTAGCAACAGGTGAATTCTGCATTTACAAAAAATTTTCATGTTCTTCTTTATTCCAGTCTCTGTTTCCCTCACAAACTATCAGTCTTGCTCATCAGCCTCTTCCCTCGACCTCAGAGCAGATAATGAGAGGCTGCGGTTGCTATGGAGATAAAGGCAACACGATCTCCAGAACTGAAATTTAGTTAACATCTTTCCACGCAGGCTCACATCTGAGCAGATGGTGAAAACCCACAAATATCATCACTTAGTTCCCGCCTCCTGCTGATCACAGTTTGTGTTTATTCTGCTGTGATGGCTGCTGCCGGTGCAGCTGTAAAGGCCAAGAGGGATCTGTTGCAGCGATGCATTGATGTTGTAATGCGTTAGGACATGGATCCTTTATCTAACTCAATGACAAAACTGGGAAGAAAAAATTATTTAGAGCATTGATTAGCAGTGTTTTTGTTCTGGTAACAGAACATTTCCATTCTCTGTGGTACAAATGTTTTGCACCTTGTCACCCTAATCAATCCAAGACTTGTTTTTAAAGATCTCGCTCAGACGCCTGTGCAGCATCTGCTTAAATCTAAAATCTCTTCTTGGATTTAAATAGCCAGGGGGTGGGGGGTGGAACGTGTGCGTTGCAACAGAAATTCAAAGAGCTTGGGTTTTAGCGAGGAGCTGGAAGAATGGTTTGGTGAAAAAAAAAGAAAGGAGCTGCAGAATAAAAGGATCCATTTATAATTTTGCACAGAGGAAAGTTGATGTAACACCTCTGCAAGGCAATGCACGCTACTGTATGTGGTGCGCAGACAGTGGAAGAGAATCCCAGGGTTATGCATGTCAGTGTGATAAGTGCACCTAATTATTAAGATGACACTTTAAAAGACTGATTTTACAGGAAGTCGGTGAGCGGAAAACATCTCCAGTCACGCTGTGTGATCCCTGCAATCAATACGTAACAATTAAGTGACTCAGTGCCTTCAAAGTCGTCAAATTCGCCAATACTCGCATACTTTCAAAGCGCCAGTTCATGGGCTTGGAAATGGAGCTTCTAAACTTCCATTTTTTGGGGAATTTGAGGATATTCTCAGAAACTGTTTGAAATTCTGCGAACCCTTCTGCAACACAAGGGAGCAAAACTACAGAGCGGTTAGCCCCCGGCACACTGCCAGCCAGGAGGATGCATGGTGCGCCTCTAGTCAGCAGGAGACAAATCGTCCCCGCTCCACCTTCGTTATAATTGGTATAAATGAAAAGAGAGAGAGAGATGTGCCCGCCACTTTCAGAAGTTATCCCAGATTTTTGCTGAAGCTATGCAGCAAAAGAAAAGGAGAAAACAAAAATGCATATTTTCACGTCCTCATCCTCGTGGAAGAACGTGTTGTATCGAAATGGTGATTTATCCCAGTTTAGGGGATACTCAGGACCTGGCACTTGGATGAAAGGAAGTTAGACAATCTGATAATCTGTTAACTCTTTATTGGCCATGCCCCAAAACAAAGCAATTGCATAATTTTCTATTTAATTGGAGCACTAACAAAACAAATTTTCAACTTTTCACTAAAAACAAGCTTGTTTTCAGCACGTTTTCAAAGCTGAAGTGTTAATATTCATGACTGATGTTGCTTTTGTTGATCTGCTCAAAGGCTTCATTGTAGGAGACACAACGTCCCCCGGCTCTTGTGGTGGGATTGAAACGAAATAAAAAGGAAGGAAAAAATAGGAGAATCCACATCAATATGGAAGTAAGAACTCACTTCTGTCTTTCACCTCTCACCCAAATGTCCAATTAAAAGAGCTGCTCATCCCTGAAGCCAAACAAAGGTTTCTCTTCTGTGACTCATTACCGTATTTATTAGGAAGCCAGAAAATAGAATTACACATATCGCACTCAGATCTGCTTCCTCCACCTCCGCCTGCAACCCAGAGAGAGTAGGAGCTTGTGTAATGACACGCTCGTCTTATAGTCGAGCGATATTACAAAATCTTCAAAGAAAAGTATCAATAAAGCAAAGTGCCTGAAAAATTGCCTTTGATTTTTGCTCTAATACCTGAAATAAGAGGCGCTCAGTCATCACTAATCCATCCATCAAACAATTTTAGATCTTTTGCACAGTTCTTTGTGCCCATAATCTTCATCTAGATGGAAAAATAGACAATTAAAAATTAAATAATCAAAATGTTTAGAAATGTTGGATAATGGGGCCACGATGTAGTTGAAATTTAAAAAAATAAATATTTTTAGATTGTATAAAACGAAACCTTCTTAAACAATATTTTCTAGCTCTTTTAATGATCCTTGTATGACTAAAACTTTCAAGTTATGTTGCTCTTTTCTGAAATTTTATAACAATTGTTTGCTCTGTCCAAATAAGGTAACTAGGATTATTCCAGATGAGGTCAAATATAATTGTAATACATTATTAAAATTAATTATTTTGATAATATTCTCTAATGTAATTGAATTTATATAACAGTCATACAAGCATTTCTCTTTCCTACATGCAACACTTAGCTAACACTCATTTGACCATGACCCTGTGGGACTCCACTATTAAAAATTCAGAAACAAGACTTTGCACTATTAATGCCTATTCTCTGCTTTATACCTCTAAGAATATTTTCATGGAAACCATTTAGTTTACCATTAATACCATATTTATGTAACTTGCCCATGTATGATGATCACAGGATCAACAAGCAAACTGACTAATCTACATGATTTCATAACCCTGACATAAAAAAATCTAATTCATTAGCTTCGCTTGGTTGATCTAACCACCCTTGTGTCTATAAATAATTTAAACAATTTAAAAATCTTCTCGTTTTAAATAGTATGAACAAAGTAGATGGAACTTGTACCAGCTTGAGAACCATGGGTCTGTTTTTTATCATCACCAGCATGTAAATGTGTGTGTGCATGGGTGAATGACTGGTTAGTTGTAAAGCTCTTTGGGGAGTTGTAGAACCCTAGAAGGAGCTATACAGGCCATTTACCATTTTAAAGGCACTGAGGAACCAAATGAACCAAGAAGCCAAAGGAACTGAGGAACCAAAGATTAACGACCCATTATTCATCACACACACTGATGTGTGGTGAAATGTGTTCTTGGCATTTGACCCATCATCTGGGGGAGCGGTGAGCTGCAGACACAGCTGTGCCCTGGAACTATTTGGTGGTTTAACCCCTCAATCCAACCCCTTAATGCTGAGTGTCAAGCAGGGAGGGATTGGGCCCCATTTTTTCAAAGTCTTTGGTATGACCTAACCAATATTTGAACCCCGATCTCCCAGTCACAGGGTGGGCTCTCATACCACTAGGTCACTGAGCTGGTCAAGGATCTGAGAAGCCAAAGGAACTGAGGAACCAAATGGACCAAGAAGCCAAAGGGACTCAGGAACCAAAGGAACTCAGGAACCAAAGAAACTCAGGAACCAATGGAACTCAGGAACCAAATGGTCCAAGAAGCCAAAGGGACTCAGGAACCAAAGGAACTCAGGAACCAAAGAAACTCAGGAACCAAATGAACTGAGGAACCAAAAGATCTCTGAAATTGAAGCTTTAAGTCAAAACCTTACAGAAACCTAACACAAATCAGCTGGTATCTACTTTTTGAAAATCACAACCCACTGGACCACAAACTGTCAGTCATCACTACTCTACAGCATTAAGTCAAACAGGTGCCCTTTAGCACACTCAACAACCTCAACAAAATAACCTGCATCTGAGCTGATCTATAGAAAATATATTGTTGAAGAGAAAAACTCAACCCTGCACAGAGAAGAGGAAAACACAGCAACATTTTGATCGATGAAATCTGGGAGATCACATCCTGTGTTTGAAGTAATGCTTGACTGGGGTGAGATTTAAACTTTGCCCATCACAAAACTACAAACTGAAGACACCGGTGCATGAAGTGTGCAAGAAATAAACAGTTTTTCCTCAAGCTGTGGGAACCAAATGATAGCTGACTGAGAAATGCATTTAGACAAATAAATACCCAAATGTCCAATTTCAACACGGCACAATCGTTACAGATGGAAATAATCAAAACAGATAAAAGATCAGCATCAGAGAAAAATAACTCCATGGACACCATTCAGCTTCACTTTAATAAAACACATATCAGCTCGAGACATTTTCATTAAAAGCACTGAGTGATGTGAGGGAGTCGCATCACCAGTCATGTTTATACCGGGCAGTGAGGCAGAAGTGAGCATAAACCCCTCAGTGTGATTGAACCAGGAGATATGAGAGCGGAGACCTTTCAAAAGATGATATCAGATCCCAGGAGAGTCATGTGTGCCTCTCTTCTTCTGACATCTGAATGTTTAGTGTGGGCTCTTCTTTCAGTCAGGAATAAAATAGATGCTGATATGCCTTAAAAAATTACCTCTCTTGCTGTTTTCATGAAAACACATGGCTTAATCCAAAGACATCAGATCAAATAAGTCATAAAGAGAATTTAATCTAAACACCACTGGTTGCATTTAGTTCAGGTTAAAGAATTAAGAGGATTAGAGAGCGATAAGAACTAAAGCTTTCATGCCCACTATTTTCCAACCCTACCACTGACCTAATAGTGTTTCTGCAAAGATAAACCCATAATTAGGTCTGAGTTATACATTTTGTGCCCTTGGAAAGGATAAGTGAAGATTATAAACAGCAGTGAGCCTTGTAAGAATATGAAAGGTCATTTCTATGGAAGCAGTTTGGCAACGTGTCAAGGAATAAATTCAATATTCCCATAAAAGTATCAATTTCTTTCTTTAAGGTAGCAGTAAAAAAAAACTACAGAAAATAAATCTAGTTTCACTTTCATGATGAAAATGGTGAAAATGTTCATTTATTTCAGTAACTGACCGTAAAACATGAAACTAATAGACTCATTACATGCAAAGCCAGATATTTCAGCCTTTATTTGTTATAATTGTGATGATTATGGCTTACAGCTGATGAAAACCCTAAATTCAAAGTCTCAGACAATTAGAATATTGTGAAAAGGTTCAATATTCTAGACTCAAAGTGTCACACTCTAATCAGCTACAGAATCCAAAACACTTGCAAAGGATTTCTGAGCCTTTAGATGGTCTCGCAGTCTAAGTTGGATTACTGAAATAAATGGACTTTTGGTCTACATTCTATTTTTTTTCCAAGTTTCACCTGTATATCTATTCCTCTACATGCAAAACACCCTGGACTTCATGTTCTCTAAATTTTATGTTTTATAAAATCCAACAATAATTACCAAGGAATTTTGAGTGCAATTAGTCTCAAAGCTTACCAAAATGTGCAGTTTACTGACTCTGTTAAAAAAAAAAATCATGGCTCCTGACAGCAATTTTCCTCAAATTTTCCTCTGATTTGATTCCTGATTATAAAATTAGGACCATTTAGATAGAAAACTAAAAAAAAAACTCTCAATAGAACAGAATTAGGGACAGTGTGCAAGGCAGCACACATTAATTTAACTGAGGTAGCTGCAGCACGAACATCTCATAAATGCATCTAGTGGAGCCACTAAAGTGGATTGTGTAATACATTTTCTTCTTTCTCAGGAGAAGACGTCTCAGCTAGAACATAAAAGTCCTGTTTATAAATTTGATTTGAGCAAGATGCTTTATTGCCAATTTTGGAAGCAGATGATCAAACTACCGAGTCCTGCATCACTGGGCTGCTGCAAGACAAACTAATGATTTATAAATCTGTACGGTGGTTTTCTTGAGGCTAGAGGTCCTTGCTAATATAATAAAAAACATCATTCAAATTCTGTAATTTTTCATAGTAAATAGGGGCAAAGTCTAGAAAATTGAATAAAAGTATTGGTGATATGTAGAACAAATGTTTAATTTTTACTATCTGTGTGCAACAACAACTGCAGCTAAGTATTTTGAATGTGTTCCAGGTTCTGCCAGTATCCAGCTACTTCACACAGCCGCTAAAGAAGAGTGGACCACCGTTCCACAGGGAAGGAAAGAGAGGTGTCGCCCTGCATGAGGCAAATTGTGGTTACACCAGATGCTAACCAGCATTTGAACCCACTCAGCATCTTGATATGTCACACCTGGCAGGTAGATGGTTTATCTTGGCCTGGGAGACATGTACACTCATATTTAGACTGATTCATGAAAAATATGAGAGAATGAGGCCTTTTGGCTAACACTTTACAATAAGGGTCCCTTTATTAATGTTACTTAGTGCATTATTAAGCATTAATAAACAAAGGATCCCTTTATTAAAGTTCTTGATATTGTTAACTATTAAGTGTCCTTAAGGTTAGGACAAATGGAGGGAGGGTGTCTGCTTAGTAATGCATTACATAATGTTAACATTAGTATTTAGTAGTTGTTAATACTTTACTTAATAGTTTATTAATGCTTAGTAATGCACACATGTGTGTGTGTGTGTGTGTGTGTGTGTGTGTGTGTGTGTGTGTGTGTGTGTGTGTGTGTGTGTAAGTGCATGCAAACTTTACATTTAAATGAACTTTTTCTTCTTTTTTTAAACCAGCGCTACAATCAGTGAAACACAATGTGACCTTTTTTTTAAATTCCATTTCATAATGTCAACAAGTTGCTCTTGAGACGGTCTAAGAGAGCGAAAGAAATAAATTACAGGGATTCTGTGTGCTTCCTCAAACACGGTGACAGGATGGCTCAGGAGCAGATTATTGAGGGTCACCTGTGTCACCGCTTGTATTGGGCAGAATCACCTGAAGAATCCTGACCTAAGCAGCTTTTTTCCTCTCGTAGCTGCATTAAAACAAAATAAGTGAAGCAGTATTAAAAGAACAGCAGCGCTGAAATGAAAGTGTCAAAGGTCAAAGTTGTCTCCTTATAATTACATGCACCTAGATTATAAAGTGGGAGGGCTAAGAGAAGATTACTTGTTATTGCATTTGGAGGTGAGGACTCAGAGCGATCGACTGATGAAATAGTCATTAAGTAAACAAAATTATGATTTGTTGACTTCAATGAGATGAGTCTTCTCAGCCTGGATATTAATTACCAGTGGAAGAGATCAATTATTAATGCTTATTTCTTACATGATCAGGTTTTGATTTCATATTTAATTTTTATTGCAGTATTAAATTGATGACTAAATATGACAACGTTTAAGATTTGTTTGTTTTTCTATCTATAAATCACCTCTGGGGACTTTTTACTTTCACTTAGACAGCTTTATGCTTTAATTCTGACTTTATTTCCCTTTAATCTGTAGCTGTTACAATAAAAATTCAACAACAATAATAATAATAATACATTTTAGGTACAATTACAAAATATTTCATGGATGGTACATCTCGTAAAGTAACGATTTAAACTTCTAGAAAAATTTTACTTTATAAATTCAAATGTTAAATCAGCTATTTCTAAAATTCTCATCTCTCTAAGAGCTATTGTATCAAATGCTTGCATGCCTTCTCTGATGAAGGTATGACTGCAGTTGGCATATTTTTTTCTATATCTTTTTGATCGATTTATTGTTATATAGTTACATAATAAAAGTAATAGATTACTTTACAAAAAAATCTGTTTTGTTAGTGAGACATGTTTGTAAGAAAATTTACAAACATGCCTTTAGTTTCACATTTTAGTGAATAATCAAGGCAATATAATATCAGCAATTCAGTTACAATTACTTTAGATACAAAATTGTTTCAATTGGTTTCTAAATATCTAAATCTAACTTTGCAAAAAAGGTAATCATCTCTTTTCAATTTCAGATTCACGTGCTTTGGTTCCACGTCTTGCATTATGCTAAATTATAACAAAAAAGTCAGTACTTATTATTGCATAGGATCTACCCTCAGAAGGGGGTGACATGGGGGGGGTCCAAGCTTGCTGTCAGGGTGGCACTGGCCCACCCTGGACCCCCCCTTAGAACCACCCCTGTTGGTTTATTTGCATCTAAGTAAAATGGACAGTTTTAGTTTTATTCCATAACCACTGGTAACATTTCTCCCAAATTCCAAATGAAACATTTATTTGCAAAAACCGAATGATCAAAATAAATATTCTGCAGTTTTCTTACCTCAGATAACAAAGCAAGCAAGTTTTTATGCATTTTAAAGATGCCCCATAAATACAATAACTCAGGAGTTTAGAACTCAGTCTTGACATTCTCTTCCTGAGACGTTATGCCTCCTTGTGCAAAAAGTTCAAGCAGCCCAGCTTGAGAGCATCCATCTTCATCTTCATCACTAAAAGAGGTGTGAAGATTGCTTCTCTGGAACGTTTTTATTTCCTTGGTTTAAGGATCTTCTGGTCTTCTTCTCTCCAGAGGGAAGCACCAAATCCCCCCTGTGAGGTGGGAGGAGCGAGCTGCGCTGGGACGCAGCACGACGCAGAATCAGTCCCATCAAAACCTCCGGGTCCACCTCCAGCAATCAGACCGCCTGTACACCTGTAGTGTCACTTTCCTCCCAACGCCGCTTGGATTCGGGAGCAAAGAGAAGAGGAAACAAGCAGACCAGTCAAATATGGTTGGAGAGGCTCGGAGGCAGAGCACCGGGACGACATAGGTAAATCAAATGATTCAAATAATGATGTTTATGAGGTGGAGATGTTTTTGTAACGACGCGTTTTTTCCTCTTCTCCTGCATGCCTGCGCGTAATGGATATTTGGCGCAGACGCATATGGTTCAGGTGCGACACTAATTCCCAAGAAGGAAGCGATTAATTACAGCAAAATTCAAAATAAGCTTAAATTCTAATATTATTAAATAATTAAGCTTAAAAATGATCAGCGTTTAAAATGCATGTATTTCTCCATGTTTTTCATAGAAATAACTTTTGTCAGACATAATTTTCGGAACCGTGCGGAACTGTTTGCTCTCCATGCTTCGCAGGACAAAGAGGGTCGTCTTCCCTGAAATTACGATGCATCTCATCGGGGTGGTCTTAATCCTGCTCGTGACAGGCATGGTGAAAGGTAATCAGTGACTTTGATCAGACATCCGAGACGTCTGGCAGCGGCAGAGTCACAATTACATCTTTTTACTCTCTGCATGAAAATAAAGAGAAGAGGATGATATTTAAATGCTATTAAATGTTTCATGTGTTTTTGATTGCTCTTGCAAAAAAAAAATCTGCTGCCTCTGGTTTTTCTATTTGTCTCATCAGGTTGGGAATGCAGCGCAGGGTGCAGCAGAGAAAATGGGTTTTGTGAGAAGCCAGGGAAGTGCAGGTGGGTTTCTAAAATTACCTCAGATTCCTGCAGATGATGGCTCATATCCTACGGGCCTTTTAGACCTTATTTCCATAAACTGTTATGGTAAATTGTTCCTCATTCAGAGAGAAACTGGATCTTTTTCCATTTTTATTTTCATCAAACCCACATTTTCCGCACCATAATTGTTCAAATAGAGCAAAAACTATTTAATTTACTTGGCTTTTTAATCATTTTTAAATGCAACTTCAATATTTTCTTCAATCAGGGACAAGAGGAGGGCGTGACGTGGGTGGGTTATTTATAGTTCAGGTTGTTCTGATTTTTTAATATTTATTTTTATTCCTGTTTCCTCCTTGCAGGTGCAAACCAGGGTGGCAAGGAGAGAACTGTGACCAGTGCCTGCCTTTCCCCGGCTGCTTGCACGGCACATGTGAGAAAGCATGGCAGTGCATCTGCAAACAGGGCTGGGTGGGCAGCCTGTGTGACCAAGGTCAGTCCCATTAAGGTCCCTTATGTTTATCTGCCTCCACCTTGGATGTTGGAGCAAGTCACCGAGCCTTAGGGGCAGCTGATCAAATATGGGGAGTCAACTATGTCTATAAATAGGTGAAAGTCAGTTTAAATTATACATAAGGGTGAGGCTGAGGTGGGATAAAACAAATAAACGGGAATAATTATAAATTAAAAATGCTGCTGCAAACTGAGTAACAACAAAGTGCAAAAGGAGGAGGTTTCTCTCCCAGTTTGACCCACTTATCCTCACATGCACCGCGTTTTGTTTTCTGCTCAAGCAGATGTGCTGATGGCCTGGTTGTGTTTTCAGTCTTGTTCTTGATGACAGGATGCTGTGATGTGGAGAGAGTGGGAACAAAGGAGGGGGTGCAGGCACAGACGCACAGAGAGACATGCAGAGAGATCTAAAAACGGCATCCTCTTTTTTCATCTTCTTTACAACAGATACTCGCCTCTGCTCGTCCAGGCCTTGTGCCAGTAATGCCACCTGCATCGAGACGGGAGAGGGGGGATACCTTTGTGTGTGTCCCCAAGGCTACACCGGGAAAAACTGCCAGCTGAAGCAGGAAGTCTGCTTTACACACAGGTACTACAACCTTTTTATGATTTTTTCTCCCTGTTTTAATCCTTTACAGCTTTATGCTTTATCCTTAAGTGCCTATCGATACACACTTGAGATGTTTCAGTACCTTTTTGTTGTTGCAGAAACTGCTCTGGTAGTTTGGGGCAGCAAGCAGAAAATACACTGATTTATAATTAGATGAACATGCAGCGGAACGTTCTTTTCTGAGGATTGGTCTGCATTTTAGCTGTTTTATTTCTAATGTTTGTTTTGGAGGCTTCTGAAATGTGTTGCACTTGTGACATAGAAAAAAAGGTGATTGCAAACCTTTGAGCACCAAAAACGTGAAATTTCTTGCAAGTCTCATTAAAATTGTTTTATTTTTTAGCCCTCATAGGCTATTAAAACTCTCAAACTGCATAAGAGCGCCTAAATTAGATTAAGTAAAGTGGAAACACAGTTTTACACAAAAAAATGAAAAGTTACACTGAGGTACTAGCTGACATCAGCACCAGGTGAACACTTTGAATTTAAAAAAAAGGCATTTGTTTGAATTAATGCTGCAGAAGCTGAAGTGAGTTAAGTTAATTAAGTGATTATTTTTTGAATTTCATAGATGAAATCAAATTGTCCTGTGGGCACCAATTAAATGTAGCTTTCATGTTTCTAAAATCATCATTTTTCATCTTGAATTCAGTCGTTCTTCTCTTGGTAAAGAAGTAGATGCATTTATCAGTGGCTGCCAGGCTGAACTTGAGCAGTTTTATAAGCTACATTCCTCTTCAGAGACTTCAGCCTTTCAAAGTCAACATTTGAAGATCAAATTCACCCCTAACACAGCTGTCACTTCTCAAAGCCTTATAGAGTTTGTGGTCAGAAAAACCAGACTTCCTTTAACAGCAGGAGGACAGTCGGATGTTCTAAGTTTCTGTCCGTGTGCACTTTTACATTAAAGGGGACATATTGTGACTTTTTAAAGTTATAATAGTTCTATGGTTGATTAAATAAACTACATAAAGCGATTTCAGCTGTTTTATTCTTGACATTTTTAGTACCTTCCAGAATGAGCCATTTCAGGGCTCTGTCACTTTAAGAAAACAAGCTGGAGCTGGCCACGCCCCCCAACCCTTGATTGGCTGCTATTAGCTGAGAAGCTCCAATAGGGGCTCAGAGTAGAGCTGCTGCTCCTCCAGCAGCAACTCTCTAGCCTCAGAGGTGGTTCTGTTCAATTTTCCCTGTTTGTGATGTCACAAATGGGGACTTTTGGAAACGCCTTGTTTTAGCCACATCATTTTTAAAACCAAACACGGACAGAAATGGGTGGATGGATTTTTTTCACGTTTGAAGTGTTTATAGAGCCAGAGACCCACATGGCAGCACAAAAATGATACAAAAGGGAAGTTGTGCACTATGCCCCCTTCAAGAATGGTCTAATCCTCTCCATCATTCATTTAGGCATAAACTAATTGGTAAAGTGACAGATCCCTTTAAATTTGATCAGATTTGGAAAACCACAAGACAGCATCTTAGTTTTAGATGCAGAACTCCATGGGTAACATTAACCATCTCTATGAGATGATGATGAGAAAACTTTCCTTAAGTTTCTTGCTGATAAACGACAGTTTTGAACCCTTTTGTTGGAGCACATCTTTAAGCTACAGAAGTGTTCTGCTTCTGGATTACAGATGAATCCGATTCCCACAGGAATCCTCCTCCTGCCCGTCAGACTATAAAAGGCTCTTTGGGGATGCAGCTAGATGACAAGTGCCGTCAAACTCTGAACCCCTCCATAGCTTCCCTGTCAGGCAGCCCTGTTACTGACCTGAATGTCAAACCAGAATTCACTGGCCTACACATAATTGATGGTGAATTGTCAGCTGTCCTCTTCCTCTTACAGAATAAGCTACTACACTTCACAGAGGAACAACTGGAGCAGAGCTTGTTCTTGTGCCATTAATCAGCTCCACTACTTGGCTGTCTAAAAGTGTGCCAGGACTGCTTTCCTTTTGACTTGCTGTGACAAGGTGTTAGGGCCTTGTGTAATTGTCCAAAGTACTGTTAGAGATATTGATTGGTTTCTGTCCCGGGCTTTTATCTTTGCATGCAGCTTGCGAAGCACGGCTGCATCGATCAGTCACGCCGCACAAGTTGGTGCTGGTAGATTGTTTCAGAGGCAAAGCCAGGACTTTTTATTTATATCTTGTCATGGGTTCAGATTTTTAATTTGCAGAAAACGAGGCATACTGTTTTTCATTAGCGTCGGGAGAAATTACCAGCTCCGCTCAAGAATACCAATGAATCAAACAAGATGGGGGGGCGGGAAATACCCGATCGATTGTTGGCAAAATTTAGAGTGAAACATCATTGCCAAGTTTGAACCTGCCATTTGGAAGATTTTTATTCTGATATGTTAAACTGACTGCTTGTTTAATTAAAACCAAGGATTGTCGCTACTGGCAACATAGATGGTAAACAAGAGGTGTTTATTCTGTTTAATGCATTGCATTTATTTGGGGGCTTTTATGCAAATATGGCTCCATTTTGAACAAACAGTGCTTTTTAAGACAAAATGTCACATTTAATTTGGAAAAATAGTTAAATTATTTACAGACTATTTTAAGGTAGAGGAAGAAAGAATTTTACAGTGGAAAAATCACAAAACAATCTCAATCACGTTGGAAGGAAGGTTACATTGAAATGGATTTTCTTCTCAGCTGGCTCCTCTTTGGTCAAAAAGACCAAAGAGGAACATAAACATTAATAACCTGTGAGCCCACGGGGTGGCCGAGTCTGCATCAGCTAACACCAGCTAATGCTGTTGCTGTAATTTAACACCAGCAGCAGCGTTTTGTAAAGAACCAAAGCCAGTAACAGGAGCGACCCAGAAGTTATTTCTTGTACACCTAAGAAGCCACGGAAGCTTTTTGTTTTACTCTAATATCTGGTGAAGCAGGCTAGAGGCTAACATTGAGCTAACAATGTTAACAGTGAATTAGAAAGTCGTCTCTAAATAATCTCAAACTACTTTTTCAATTACCAGCAACTCAATATTAGAGTGAAATATTTTATGTACTAATTAACTCAACTGTGTATGACTCGTCTTCGCTCGTCATCTAGAATCTTCTGGTACTGATGCTAGCTGGAAACAGCCATGAAACTCTGTAGTGAGAGTCACTTGTTTTGAAAATGGGCTGCAGTACCCAAATTTGACCAGTGGATGTCAATCTTTCATATTTTACTTTTAATTTAATCTTTATAATAAAAACATTTTTTAGATTTATAAATTCAGTGAAATAGACAGATCTTGATTTTCTTGGATAAAAGTTTTATTTTGAGAATTGTTTCATCATAAAATCAGCTTTGGAGCAACTTTTGACTTGATCAGTAAGTTTGACATCATTTTGGTGTTTGTTGTCCCATCAACTTTTATCGTTCGCAATCTCCGTTGCCTTGAATCCTCTTTAGTCTTTCTTTGTTTTATAACGACACAAAGAGGACAAATGTGTCTGGACTGAACTTAAATAATAAATAGCGGACCATATTTTCTCTGCAGTGGATTTACATTGTGCTGCTCTTGTCCTCCAGCTCTCCTTGTCAGAATGGAGGCACATGTATCGATGCCGGTGACTCGGCAGCTTACCCTTCCTGTTTGTGTCCCCCTGGATTTTCCGGAGACTTCTGTGACATCGGCGTTGACAGCTGCCAGCCTAACCCCTGCCTCAACGGTGGCAACTGCACAAACCACGGCCTCGCTTTTACGTGCGTCTGTCCACGCGGATTCACCGGTTTCACGTGCAACGACACCACCAGCCTGTCTCCCTGCGCTGGCGGGCCCTGCGCCAACGAGGGAACTTGTGTCGGTCAGCCTGATGGAACCTTTCGCTGCATTTGCCAAAAGTGGTTTACAGGTCCCACGTGTTCCCTTTATCATAGACCAAAGACCAGATCCAAGCCAGCTGGTGCCAGGCCAGTGGACCACAGAGTGTTCGCACTGGCGCCGCAGCACTACTCCCTCCCTGCTCACGCGTTTCACAAGCTGCTCAGGCCACCAGAGAGAGACCTGCTTAAGATCACCCTAAAGGAAACCGTGCACCCTTCTGGCGTCCTCGTCACCCACGGTCAGCTCATCTGCTTCGGCATGCTGGCTTTGCTCACCTGTCTGGTTATCTTGGGCACCACAGGAATTGTGTTTTTTGGCCGCTGCGAGACGTGGCTCGCTAACGCCAAGTACAGCCAGCTTGTTCGGCAGCAGCGGGAACACCTGCTGAAAGAAGTTGGCAGCGCAGGCCAGGAAGAGCCCGAGCACTCGGTAAACATCATCCTGCCAGAAAAGATTAGACTCTCCAGCTTTGGGGGACACTACACCTCCATCTGATTACCATGCCTCCTCCTGTTATCTGCTCTCTGAGGACGGCGTCCAAATGAATGTCCCTCAACGCTGTCCCTGTTGTACAGTTGTGATCTGAAGACACTGGACTATGTGAATGTATTGTTCTGGATCAAGTGGATAAAGGCGTTATGCTGGATTGTAAAAGTGTCCATCATTCAGGCGTACCGTTATAATAAAATCCATTAAAATGTAAATGAATAAAACATCATTGTGTGATGTCTTTTAAGCCCATTTTTGGATTTTAGAAGCTGTTTTCTCTACTTTCAGCTCATGTCTGCACAAAGTAACAGACTTTTTAATTAAAAGTTGGATTTAAATAAAAGATAACAGTGCATGTGACCTCTACCTCTTTTTAGTTTTGTAATTTGACTGTTTTACTTTATTCGTGCTTAGATTAAAAACCCGTTCTGCAGTTTGGAGAAAACTCATTTTAACTCGGCTTTGGGATTTTAATTGAAATGGTGTCCATCACCATGGAACATAATAAATGTGACCTTTGTTCATATATGTGGTGATTATGACACCTTAAGTGGTGTCATTCATTTTCTTGGACACTAATTGCCTCATTAATTTGATCATTTCCATTGTGAAATCTTAAGACGTATGCTTTAGACATTGACTTATAAAGTGAGTCCTCCCAAAGATGTTTTTGTACTATTCTGTATTTTTGTTTCAGTAAAACTCATTTAGCTTTTAAACGTTGATAAATCTGCAGATTTAAGATCTATATGTTCCTGCCAGTGTTATAATTGTGTTATTAATGTGTTGGTATGTACATCGTTGAGCCCTGGTGTACTTTTGCGCCTGTTTTGCATAATTAAATTATGCATTAATAAGTTGGCAATCCATTAAGATGTGAAAATGTTTTTTATTAAATATATGGTACGATCTGAAATGCAAAAGCCTCTTATGTGATCATTAGACTAAAGTGGAATTTAATAGATGGAAAATATTTAAATTGGTTAAATGTAAAAGTTTTATGTTGTATCTGTTTAATATCTATAAAACTCTGATTTTTATACAGTTTTGACCTACATTTGACAGTATATAGTTTATATCATTAGTATAAAATTGTGTTAGGATTAGGGTTCATGATCTGTTGCTTTCAGTAAAATATAAAAGGTTTTGCATTAAAATGTAGTTTTTTTTACATATATGAGGTTTTCACCACATAAATCATCGTCTGCAGAGTTCATAATAGCTGGTTTTTTAACGTGCCCTGAAGAACCACCTAAAACCTGCTCAGAAAACAGAACATCTGCTCTTAATTCTGCATTAATAAAGAATCCCTGGAGCCAAATTCCTTATCTGCTAAATGTTAACATGGAGGCACTTCCCTGATGTCCATAAAGATCTGATCCAACAGTCTTTGTCTCCACCTTGTGGTTCGGCTGCCTTCTAGCTTACCCTTTCTATAAATACATACATATTCATAATTCTTTTTTCTCTTTACCAAGATGTCAAATTCTGAGTGAGAATAACAAAAATGAAAAAATCTACAAACTATTTACAGTATTAAAGATATTTAGCTTCTATTCAGTTTTTGTTGGTTTTACGTTTGAGGAAGAAACATTTGAAACATCCAACATTAATATATTCATAAGTAGATCTACCAGAGATGAGCAGAGATGTGTATATAATATAAAAAAAACAAGGAAGGTCAGTAAACATAAAACTAAATAAAAAAGACGAAGAGAAAGAAAAAATATCAATAGGGACGGTTATGAAGGAAAAAATCACTTCAATTGTAGATGCATAATTTAAAATGACCACAAAATTAAAAAAAGTCACTTGTGTATTTGATAAATAGGCTGCAGTTCCCAAATTTGACCACAGGATGTCACTTTTACTTCAGGCACCTTTAATATGTCATAAAGTAAAACTTCTGAATGATATTTCTCTTTCTGCAGCATGCATACCCTGAAACTTCAACACTTTTCTCTCTCTTACAAATTTCCTTTGCTGTTAAGCTTTTCCAGCAGCAAGAAATCAGTTCAAGTGCAGGTTTTTGTGTTTGGTGCATTTCAGCGTGAACTAATTAAAGCTGTGCAGCTCTAAATGCAGTCCCAGAGTCCAGCCACAGGGTGTCATCCATCTCAAAGTGGAGCCAGGAGCGGAGCAGGAAGCCATTATTGGACGGAGTTTTGTTTGTCTTTATTATCTGACTATTTTATATATTTAGCCTGAACAAAATCCAGACTGGAACGTTGGTTTGTGTCTTATAACAGGAGACTTTTCATCTTGTCTCTGGGTGAAAATGTGTTTTTTTTTTTGCTGAATAAGGTTTTTTGGACTTCCAACTTGTTTTACGGAGCGTCGAGTAAAACAAGTTTTTGACCAAAGCTACTTTTACACATAAAAACACCTCTGATCTAAACAGAGTCTTTATTTTTTTATCAGATTGTTTCTAAACATGGTTTAAGTGTTTCACTGAAAGCTTTTTGTGTGCGGAGGCCCCATTCGGCTCCCCACCACCAGACATTCATTTGTAGAGTTATGACCCTGGGGAGAGAGGGGCCCTCACCTTCAAAGCTGACCAGAGAGGCAGAAAAAAAAACACCTCAGCAGAACCATTCTGCTTCCTTCGAGTCATAAAACAAACCAGAACAGCAAAAGTTAAACCTCTCCTCCCAGCTCGGGACCCTTAACCCTCTGTACCCGTCCGCTTCTCCACAGACAGATGAGACTTCACATCCGTGGAAAAAATCACACATGGAAAGAATCCAGATCCAACGAATTCCAGTTTGGGGTTCCTAGTCAGGGGTGCACATTTGAGCAAGTTATATTTCATTTAGGCAGGTACCCCTCGGTCAGCTGTCAGCTCCACATAAATACTCAGTGTTTCTGTGTTAAATGTGTTCCAGATGAGCAGTAAAGTCAGGTCACGGAGAAGACCCTAATGGTAGACCCTTAACATGGTCTTCAATAGCTTAGGGCCTTTTGTCATAGTGGAATCACGTGGATTTAGGTGTTTTTAATTGAATATTTCACAAATAAGATGCTCTAAAGCATTGTTTCAAAATAAAAGCTCACAATAATTCATTTAGAGTCACAGGAAACAGGGTGAAGTCGTAAATTTTCACCAAATTCTTCCTAATAACCGTTAAGATCATAATCCTGAAGCACATAAAGGCTCACTGTTGAGATAAACTAAAGCATGAAATCTGAACCTGATTTATGTGGACTGACTTTATTGTGTGTGTCACAAGAGCTTTGAAAAGCATGAATATTTCAATTTTTAAATGCCGTCAGAGTCTGATGAAGGGCCAAAAAGCACCATGCTGTTTATTATGACAGCATGCAAATTGGCTCTCCAACGCTGGAAACACAGAAGCCTGGAAGGAGTTTCTTCTTCCTGATATGATGCATTCAAATCAAATTACAGCTGCAGCTTGCAAATATTAAATAAAATCTTTTTTTAAATGATCTTCTGAGCATTATTTGCTGTTAAATAAGCATCATTGTGTCCCTTCTCCTGTAAAAGATGGTTTTATTTAAAGTATTTATGATAATGTCATCATTTCCTGTCATTCTGGAGCTGATTGGTGCGTTAAAAGCTAGACAGACCCAAACTCAGACATGGACAAATAAAAATATATCACACGTCCACGTAAAGGTTCTGTCAGCTTTACTGTCTGGCTTCACGACTCCTCCGAGTCCTGGCTTCTGTTGGAGTTTTCATTCGGGCCGTATCTGCAGCAGTATGAAGGAATTTTCCCTCCAGCTTCGGCAAAGCTGAATGAAATCCCTTCTAGGAAAAATAAAAAAAGATAGATTTGATTTACTGCTCCCCGGTTGTTTGCAGTCTGACTGGAAGCGAATGGATACTTTTAGATTCCAAGAACTCTGTTACGTCTCTACTCCTAGCACTGTTTTCCTGGATATGCAAAGATGTGGAGACCCTTTATAAATGGATATATCCCTCTGGCAAAGTGGGATAAACTGTGATTATCCTCATTCAGAGGTCAGCGGTTCGGAAAGGAAGCAAAAAGGGCTTCTGCACTGCTGCCAGGACTTATAATCATTATTCATGTGCTATAAAATAAAAACAAAATTAAAATGTGACCATTTTTAGGCTTTAAATTTTTGACTTGATCAGATTTAATGCTTTCCAGAACTTCAGCAGCTGCAAAAAAGATTTTATTTTCAAATAATCAGCTTAGAAAACCTAATTTTTCTCCTTAAAACATCAAAACATTGTAAATATTAAAATAAAACGAATACAAATCAATATACACCATGCAAAATGTACAGTAAATTCGGATTGACACAAAATGAGTGGATCAAAAACATTTATTGAATGAAAAAGAGATTTTCTTTAACAAAACATGATGCCATGCAGAGAGCTGCACATCCAGCCTGATCTCCAGTATAAAACACATCAGTACCGGTTTTCTGGACTCTTTCCTTTTAAAAACCGCACTTCACAACTATACTGAGGAGAGAAGAGATGCGCATCTCTGTGACTGACTGGGAAAAGGGCTGAAAAGAAAACCAGTTTGACAATAAAAGTGCTTTTAGTGTGTGAAGAAAAAGACCGAAACAAACAGTTGATGGATGAATGAGTGAGTAAACCTCTAAATATTCACATTAAAGCTGAATATCTGACAAATACATGTTGGATAAATTCAGATGTATAAATACAGTGACTGAAAATGTCTATTAATCAACATTAATGACCAGATTATTCGGTGTTTCCAGTTTTTTTCTGTGTTGGTCCAGCCAGTCTCTGAGCTCTGAGATCCGGTACCCCTCAGGTCCCCTGCCACCTTGGTAGACCACCTGTCCCTCCTGCACCACATAGAGTCTGTTAAAATACGCTCCATACGCGGCGCTGGAGGAGTTCTCCATGCTGTCAGCCACCACCAGGCAGCCGGGCACCTCCAGGTGGATCAGCTGCGCCGCGCTCAGCCTGTCTTCCAGACACCGGTGCGTCGGGATCTGATACGGCGCGTCAGTGCTCATCCAGCCGTCAGAGGGATGCGCTTCCTCAATGTACACCACCACAGAGTCTGCTATGTCTGCGTTCTGCTGCGCAACCCCCTGGAAAGCCTTCAGACGCGACATGAACGGCGGTCAGGTGCAGCTGCCAAAGTTGAGGATGAGCGGTCTCTTGTCCGTGGCGCACTCCAGGATGCGGCTGCGCCGCTGGTTCTCCAGCTGGACCACCTCGGTGTTTGGCGCACCTTGTCCGAGATGCGCTGCTTTCAGAAAGTCCAGCTTCTGCCCGTGCCAGACAGCCTTAAGGGACTCAAAGCTGAAGAGGCGATTGGAGTCCGAAATGCAGAGAGGAGGATCAATGGCATCACCTCCCTGCGCTTTCATTCTAAAGAAAACCCTTTTCCTTATGCACAAGAAGTCCAGCAGCCAGAACACAACGGCCGCCATCAGGAAGCGGGGCAGCAGGACCAAACATACTAGTGCATTTTTAATGGCTTTAATGGTGTTCATCATCACTTATCATGACAACCTGCGTCTCGCGCTGCGCCACGATCCTGTAAGTTGAAGTTGGGTTACTTGCAACTCCCGCCCCCCTTTTATAGCATCGGCACATTTGAATGAATTACAGCCCGCCTCCAAACTGGGACCGAGGCCTCATGGTGGGGATTACCTGTCATGTCAAAGGTTTAAGTCACACCAGAGCGGAGGGAACGGTGCGTCACGGCGGCGCGCCGTGCGTAATTACTCCTAAACGTAGGCTAAGAACCTGAAGATGAGTGGAAAAGTCTGATTTTCAAAATAAATTTAACTTTTTTGTTGCAAAATGTTAAATTTTAATGCTACATTTTCACTTTTTTTATTTTAATTCTCAAATTTAAGTCTCAACGTGAGTAGGGAAAGCGTTCCCACTTTTCTCCCATCACTGACTCATCGGTTTTCATATTTTGTGTTGTTTCTGTTAGTCATGCTTCAAAACTCAGAGTTTATTTGGTAAAGTGTTACCAGAACTCTTCAGCACTCAGACACCTCAACAAAAGAAAACCAAGCTGTGTTTATGGAACCACATTATCTGTCTTTGGTCATAAACTGATTTTTTTTTTACCACAGCAGATTTAATTATCCCTGTGGTTGTTCTGTGTTATAATGTCTCACAACGGTGGGGTTTAACTGCTGAAACACAAGAATATATAGGAGACGTCATAATTTAGATTTTTATTTTATCGCTCGTTTTTGCTCTCAAGGGCTGCAATCGCTGGCAAATGGATGGCAACACAAAATGTGCAAATTTTAGTCCATATGAAACGATGCAAATAGAAGCTTTCATGCAAATGTTGAGCAGATGACCTTGCAATTTAGTCGCAGTGTTTTAATTATTTTTCACTTTTTCGCAAGTAACCATTTTAATTTGCAAGGTTTTTGTGCTCAGAGTTTGAGATTGTTGTCCCGCCAACCCATCCAAAGGTTGCCTCACTGTTCTCGCCCTTTCTGAATCATATAAACAAAAATCAGAAAGGTTTTAGACTTTTGCAATGACTGAAAATATTGTGAGAGAAATTTATCTCACACATTTTTCAAACTTTTTCAAAATTCAAGCAAAACCCTATTCTGCAACTCGCACAAAGAATTTGTGAGCCTTTTTTAAATATTTCAAGACATCTTGATGAGTCCTTCACAAATGTGACGTGGGACGCTGGTTTTAGCTCAGACAACATCTGGAAAGTGAAAATCTGGAGTAGATCTATATCAAAAACTCATTTCTTATTAATGTTTGTAGTATTTTTTCAAATTCAGCAACATTATAAACTTTTTAAAACTTTGTTATGATGTTTTGTTTTGTGCCACACTAATAACATCCCTGAGGCTTATTTATTTATTTAATTCGAACAAGGTTAAATAATATTGAATTCACAAAGAAAAAGAAAGAAAACAACAAAAGTAGTTAGTAAAAAAATAAATAGTAATAATAATAAAAAATGGCCTTACAGTATAATACTTTCCAACTTATAGCAAAGTTTCAAGGGGGCTCGTCCGGGATCGTTGATCCCAAAGCCATTGGATGCATGCTCTACAGTTAGGTGTTTTGTTAACTTTAAGCCTCTGAATAAACTAATGAAAAAAATGTTTTGCTTTGTAGATAAAACTAGTTCAAACTCAAAAGCTGGTAGACGAACCTCTGCTGCAATCTGAAAAGTTGGCTAATTATCAGAAAATATCACAAATTCCAGTAACTCAGAAATGACTTCAAAGCGTGAATCCAGATCAAAACTACAACAGCTGCCTATTAAAGTATTTTTCCATTTGCTCTCTTGACTTAGCGTTTGATTTGATTTGAAGTCTCTGTTGCACATTAGTGGCCTTTGATATTAAAGCCTGAACCAAAACTCATCTTCTGATGTTTGAATAGAATCCAGTTCAAAATACATTTTTTAAAGAGAATTTTGTTTAGTTTTATGTTTTCAGACCAGGTGTCTCAAAAATAAACCAAATAGTCAGAAAACTCCATGGTTTTTTGTTCTTATCTTGTACAGAGTAGCAAAGTTTGGGTGTTTTACCTTGTTTGCTGACACTTTCGCCATCTTCAGAGCTTCGAAACTCTGAAGATGGCGAAAGTGTAATGATGAGTGTAAGTGAGTTTAGTCTTTCATTTCTCAAATGAATTGAATAAAGTCAATTTTTTAAATTATTATCTATTTTTCTCTCAATATAATTAATTTGTCCAGCGACCCACATTCAGTGAAACCTCTAGCTCGTAAAAGTTTCTATAAATCCTTATAAAATGTATTTTTGGAGAGAAAAAAACAAGAAGTTTTAAAACCGGAACTGATTAAAATTTGTTGAATCATCGAATCCCACCCACTCACCATTAACATTGATGACTGTGGTAAATCCTCAGAGAGATTAACCTAATGACTGTGTGGGTGGTGTGCGTTTTACATCTTTTCTAAATCTCTGTGGTGTCACGCAGACTCAACATCTGGTCAAGCATATCAACCATATCTGGCCCAAAAAAAAAGGCGTTCACTGCTCCGGTGTGGTGGGTTACCAAAGCTTTCCACGTCTTGTGAGCACATGCTGGTTAAGTTCTAAGCTCCTGTTACAGTAAATCCATGTCATATTTAAGCCGACATGTAAAGGAGACCTCGTCTCTCTGTCGGCTACAGTCGTTACTCAGACAGCAGATGGAAGGCAGTCAAAATGTAAGTTGATATTTCTTTTTATAGCTCCGTCCTATAAAGACGCCGATATGGTGATGATTTAATCTTTAAGGTATGTTTCTGTGTTGTTTAACGGGAACTTTCTTCTCTTTTTCTGTCTCAATATGAACTCATAAAGAATCTTAGAAGAGTTGATGGTTTTATTGAGTGAATTGGTTGGACAAAAGAGGTAATGATGGAGTCATTTCCTCAGATTTTACTCAGGGGAAGTATTCGTTTTTGTTGTCCAGACATTGTTGAGTCCAACTGTCTGCGATGGATTGTGACTCAACTGACTTCACAATCTAGAAGCTCCTTTAGATGTACTTGTGTCCATCTACATGAGTTCTTTTTTTTTTTTTTAAAACAAAGGTAGTACAAATGTTCTAATATCAGATTTCTGTCCATTTTCTATCTCTTATCCAAGGTTGGGTCACAGAAGATATACCAAGGCTCGGAACATCATCATCATCCCAACCCTCACCCATTAGCTTTGGGTAAGAATAAAATCTCGAATACAAGAGGCTGAAATGAGTTTCCTCCATAGAGTGGCCGGCCTCAGCCTCAGGGACATCTGAGCCAGCTGAGGTGGTTTGGGTATTTG
This sequence comes from Aphyosemion australe, assembly GCA_006937985.1. NCBI lineage: Eukaryota > Metazoa > Chordata > Actinopteri > Cyprinodontiformes > Nothobranchiidae > Aphyosemion > Aphyosemion australe. The sequence goes on along the minus strand of SSNS01000231.1, from coordinate 1,053,073 downwards.
ATAAGGAGGCCTCCTAAATGCTTCCCTGGGGAGGTGTTTAGGGTGTGTCCTGCTGGCAAGAGGCCCCTGGATCAACCCAGGATTATATCTCCATGTTGGCCAGGAGAAGCCTTCTGATCCCACCAGTGGAGCTGGTGGAAGTTGCTGAGGAGAGGCCAGTTTGGGCCTCTCTGCTGGATCTGATGCCCCCGTGACCCAAACTTGGATCTCATCTGCAAGACAAGGCTTGATTTGGTTTGATTCAGTCGATGTGACCACTAAGGCTGAGCTCCATCACCCTATGGAGGAAGCTTCTTGTATCCAAGACAATAGGTGAGGGGTTAGAACATCTCCTCCAGAGCTGACGTCTCTGGACTTTATGCATTTACTCACAGATGGACTCTAATTTCTTATACCTATCATTCAAGTTTGCGAAGAAAAGGTCACAAGTTCCTTTGCCGTGGCGTCCCTTACAGTCAGTAGGGATGGTTTTATTCATCCTTGGAACCAGAAACCGATACCAACAGTCAGATTTACATCTTCAGCTTTATTCCTAAAACATTTCAACAGAAGATTCAAATGATGCCACCGTTAAAGATACTCAATATCTTGTTCTCATCTTTCATTTCATTTCTCAAAACTTTATCATTTTGTATATTAATGGCAAGACAGACAGTTTGTAGATTGGCATTCTACATTTTTTGTCATAAACTGATTATTCGATGGCGAATGTTTTGATCTTACTTGTTTATCCGGCCTCTGATGTTTCTGTAATTGAACACAGTTGAGTTTATTCACTTTTGTTTAAATTTGTGAGCACCTCCAGCTACAATCATGCAACAAGGATATTTTCTACTGTAAACACGATCATTGGGGGCCTTTTGTGTTTGATGTGTCTTGTATTAATCACTAGAAAAATGTCCAGCATGTGATGACAGACCGCTTCATTTTGGTTGCAGCTTATTTAGATGGAAAAGCTTATTCATGGCTTCCCAACCTGACTCATGATTACTCAATCTGGCAATTTTTGGAAGCTAATTTGTCAAATCTGTCATGTTTATCAGCTCTTTTGCTAGACTCTTTCCTTCAAGTCATCTCTCTTATTCATTCATCTTCACACTTAAACCATCATTTATTTTTAAACGATTTAATGAGCAAATAGCAGCTTCTGCATTGAGCAGTTGTCCATATGTTGAAAGAGTCTTCGGACAGAACCAGAGACGTTTTCTAACCTTACCTCCTATAAACCATGCTGGATTCTTGGCCGTGGTTGCAGGTTTATTTGAGGATAACACAGATTGAGGAAAATAGCTCCTTTTCTGGCACTTACTTGTTGAGATGGTGAGGTTCCAGAAACCACAGCTGATGGAATATCAAAAGACTAACCCACAAAGCAGATTTATGAGAGCTCCCTTTCCTTCAAGTCGCCGATATCGCTCTCATTGCAGGGTTTTCTTATGGTGGATAAAATTCTACGTACTGTACTTTACCTCCCACGACCTTGTCTAAATCAAACAGCACTAGTGTTCATGCTCAACTCGAATGACTCTCCCATGGGCTGTTTGTGCTGCAGCAACTGGAGAGCCAGTAAAACCTTTTAGAATAATCTGTTTCATCTCGCTGCTTTCATTTTTGCACAGTGACCAAAACCCAATCAACTAATCGTGGGATGAGGAACGTTTGTGTGACTCATTGTGGGATGCATAACTAATGCTGAAAGGTAGCGTGTCTCCATGCGTTTGCTTAGAAACACATTTCATTTGTAATTCCCACATTTCAAAGTTTAATTAAAGCTGCGCTGCATAGTTTGCTGAGGGTTCTGCAGAGAGCGTGCCATGTGGCCATTAGAGGAACTGCAGTCAGAAAAATGCACACTCCTGTGACATTCAACCCAAATTATTTATCATTATTTAATACCTCCTTAAATTCAATTAAAAGAAAAAGCCATGTCTGGGGGAGAAGCATTATTGATAGGTTAATAGAACCAGGGAAATTTGGCTGCCGATTGCGGAAAGTAAGTTATACCGAGGACAGTGAGCCAAAATCGGAGTGCCCTTAGTGTTTTTCCCAGTCCCCGCCCTGATTCTGAAAAAAATTCAAAGTCCTGGAGCTTCATACCAGGAATGATGTGCAGCAGTGCAGGCTGCCTGTGTTGCACGACTCTGGGCAAAACCAGGAGGACATGCCTCCTCACAAATGCAGGGATCCAGAAAAAAAGGGGCTGCAGTGTTTTGCAGTAATTTGCAACCCTAGCCCTAACCCATATCTGGAAAACATTTTACGATACAATTTCCCTCCAGAAAATTCTTGTAGTTATCTGGAACACAATTGGGCCCCAAAAAAACACTCCAAGTGCAAGCTATGCACAACAAAATCAAAATGCAAACAAAATAAAAACATTTGTGGCTAGATTGCAGCACAAAAATTTGTACATTTTGCATGAACGTTGCATATTACTTTCAATTTTAACATATTAAAATGTTCCATAAGTTCCAATTCAGTGTTATTCCAATTACAAATCGCAATTTTGTTTTTAACTAGTCACCAACAGTAGCAGCTTAAAGATGTAAAGCATGAAAAAAAAGATAGCTTCAATAAATATGACTTGAATGATTCGAATGCTTTCCCAGATAAAAGTATGTGAATACCAAAATATTTTCGTACTAAAATAGAAAGAAAAACCTGGTGATAATAAGAAAACAACCCATAATGGGCTCTCGGTACAATGAATTTTACTCATCTGTGAATCTTTTTCCAAAAACCTTTTAAACAGACTGTCTATCTGTAGTTTTGACGTTTTCCTGGCAGTTCTTCACACAAGCTTACATCTCCAGCTGTCTCTGTCCTCGTTTTCACTCCCTGAGTGATGATAATGGTGAGCATGTCGCGGGATGTCCTCATGTGGCTTCTTTCACTGCTGCGTGTTTGAGCTTAGTGAGTGTCCGTCTGCGCGCTCGCTGATGCCAGACAGATGGTGAGCAGACCCGGTAAGTATGGGAAAACCTTTGACATACTTTTCTCTCTCTCTCCTTCTGTCTGCATTAATGTCTTCCGATCTCTGAGGACTTCACAACTGCTGCAAACTGTTGGGTGGAATAAATTTACAGTCAGTTTGGGAGCAATAACTTTGATGAGTTAATTGGAGGTGGTCTAAATTCCCCAAAAATATATGACTGATATTTATTTCAGCCCATAAAAGCTATATTTTATTTATTTATTTGTGTTGTAAGAGTGGAATGTATTAGTGTAAGGTCTGTTTGTTTCCTCGAATCCAAGGACTCCTGTCCTCATTAGGTTATTGTGCACTCACCAGTGTTTAATAGGATGTGTTTTCCACCCCGGAGTCGTCACAGCGGGACACCATTAAAGCAGTGGGACAAGCATCAACTGGCAGCACTTGTGATGCTGGACAGGAAGGTGCTGCAAAACAGCAAAGGCTGAGATCATGAGGTGAGCTGAGGGCAGAGGAGGTTAACAAACTGAGAGACTTGAGAGCATTAACCGGAAAGCCCTGTGAAACACTATTATAGCTGTAGGTCATCAGTGTGTTCAGCATTATAGCTGATCCTTTAGATGTAAAACAAAGATGTTTTCATTTAATTTGGATTTCACTTGATCTCACACAAGTTGCTTTTAAATACTGAAATATAGTTAAATATTTGATTTAAATTTGCTTTAGGGCTTTTAAAGCAACACTAAATAAGTTTCCCGCTTCTCCCTCTAATGGTTGAAAGTGGAATTGTCAACAACGCCGCTGCAGCCTGCTGTAGCTAGTGCTAGCAACGAGCTGACACTAACATGAGCCAAGTGATACTAAAATTAGCCACTTTGTAAAAAGATCTACATTGTTGGACAAAAATATATTACTGACAAGTCCAGTAGCAACAAAGCCAGGTCATCATCACCCTGTAATTTCATAGCCTTCTTTAGCTCCTTCAAACGAGTGTAGGCCAGGCTGATGTTCACTCTGGTTTTAGCTCTCTTACTTTTAATTCCAGGCTCCGCCATGATGCCAACAAAAAAGCAAAATCCTTCCTCTTCTTTATATTGACGGTCGTCGAACTGAAAAAGCTAACTGATAGCCTTTATATGAGCTACTGGCACAGGAAATTGCTATAAATCAGGTAGAGTACTCGCACTAGTGCTCCTACTTGAACCACAAAACTGTTAAGTGTAGTTTCTGGTCAGCAGAGGCTACAGAGCTGCTGTCCAATGTGAAGTTGCTCAAGTTTCTGACTCAAGAACCACTGAAACCAGTTTGAAAGCAATAGCTTAAAGTGTTAAAAACTGGGAAAAGTATTTATGCTTATTGAAAAAAATGCTCCAGATTTGAAAATTGCATTTTGCAAGATTATTAATCATGTTAGTAAAATGTGTTTGGTTTTGCACGTCAAGGTCACTGTGTTCCCTTCTTGGATTCCTATTTTCTTCTTTTGTTGATATTTTTTGTTTGACTATGCGAAACACAAAAATATGACTGTTATGTAACCTTAGAATTAATGAGGAACACCACCAAAAAGTACACACGCTTTTCTTTCCTGCAGGATAGCATAAAAGGCTGCTTTTGCTTTGTTTGGTGTGCAGTGCATGAATTATCTGACTCTTGCTTGCAGTGGGAACAAACTACTATAAATAAAACTCTAATAGTGCACACAAAAGTTCGTTTGAAACGAAGCCAGCAGGAGACTGAAAGTGGTTAAAATAGTTTTTATACTGAGGAAAAACAAAGTTGCAAACATGTTGAATTATCCATTAGATCCAGTTTGACATTTAGCTCAACACAAAGTCATTTTCAACTTCATGTGAACTGGTTGACACAGGTGTTTTATTAGATCATGTGATTTTTTAAAAACAGCACTTTTTTCCAATAACTTTTATATTTTGGATCCCTGTTAGCTCGTACTTTCTTGGTTCTCAATCTCACGCATGTTCCTCCTCCCTCTCTTGTAGCCCCTCTCTCCTCTACATTATAGCCTTGGCTTTGTAAGACCCCCCTGGTGAATCCTGGCATCTTGATCTCATTTATAGAATAAATAAAATCCACCACTGGTCAGTGCCACCCACTTCCTCTGTTCCACTTGGACATTTTAAGACAAGAAATTCTCTGCGTCAGCTCTCGCACAAATCCGTTCCAAGCCTCCAGCGGTAACGTGTACCAGAGCATTTCAGGTCAAGTTTCAGAACATAAAGCATCAGAGTTTAGGCTGGGGCATTAATGAGACGAGAGGGTAAAAGATTAAAGACACGGAGCAAAATGATTCAGGATTTTGATGAATAATTGTGCTTGATTCAGTAGATGCACAGAAGCCATCGCCTCATTCCGATCACAATCATCGCTGATTAGGCCCACTTCATGGATGATGATAATAATGTAGTGATGCTGGGCTAAAATCACAACTATTATTTGTGTCTTCATGAAAACTGATTGCAATGAATAATCTGAACAGGTCATCCAATGCAGACACGCATCAAGACGTTGGTCCTAAGTGATTATGATTTGATCAAAACAAACCCAGGAAAGACAAGGAACTGTTGAATTTATAATGTATGAAACTATTTGGAGTCAAATGAGGAGTTGAGGCAGAAGTCATCTGAAGGGGAAAGCCATCAATAGCAATCTGTCTCCTATAGACTCCCATTGAAGAATGTTCTGTGAAAGTCAGAAAATATTTTCTATCCATCTGTTTACTTAATGATTCAAATCATATGATGAGTTTCACAGTCCAGAACCACTCACTTGTCCATTTTAAAACAAAATATGCCTGGATGACCACCTTAATGGGTGACATCACTATGTGTGGTGGTGTTGTGGTTAAAATTGTCGCCTTACAGGAAGACGGTCTCTAGATCAAAAGCTGGGGCCTGTGGGGTTTGCATGTTCTCACCAGTCATGTATAGATTTAGTCTTAAATGATGACTTTTGGGTGAGTTGGTGTTTCTAAATTGATGTTTGGTCCATGCAAACATGGTTGTGACCCTCTCTACTGGCTCTGCTAGTGACCAGTCCAAGTAGATTTACTACAGGTAGATTCACTTCGTTGTCATCCGATCAGTGCAGAGGCCAGGGCTCAATGCAAAAATCATAATAAAGTAAATAAAATTTAAGTTACAAAATGAAAAGCTGTAAAATAATTACAAAAGAAAAATATTGCATTATGGAAAAGATATAGAATATTGCACAATTCTTAATTTTTAATGTAGAGGATATTGCTGTTTTAAAAAAAAATACCAAAACAGACTGTGTAAAGCAGGGGTGTCCAATGCCAAAACTGTCAAGTTAAAGGGACACTTTGCAACTTTTTAATATTTTTAAATCATTTTCTTGAGCCAGTATGTTCTAAAATGACCCTTTACAGGGTTAATGAAAGGCCACCCTGCCCCTGCCGCCCCCTGTGGCCAGAATATTCCACTTGCAACTTCACAGTTGCCGTTCTGGTCTGTTGAGCTGACATACCTGGATCTGCAGTCTGCTTCCAGCACATTTCCTGCATGTTTTAGATCATGAACACAGCTGATTTGTTTTATTTAGTGATGAATAACTCCCGTACAAACTAATAAAGGCTGGGGAGACATTTCAGCAGTTAGATTAAGGTGTTAAAAAGACGAACGCGCGGCGAGGAGATAAGTTTTACTTTTGGTTTCGCCAACGAACACTAGGGGGTGCTAAAAACAAGCCAAAACTGACTAGTGTCCCTTTAATGGTCCTCGCGGGCAATTAGAATTAGAATTTCTTTCCTGTTTGAAAAATAAATAAATAATTTGGGGGTATGTTAATTTTACTCATCAAAATAAGTCCAAAATAGACATATTAATAAAAAATTGAACATAAAAATGTGAGAAAGTACCACTCTATACCAACAGCAAGATGAAGACAAAATTCAGCATTCTCCAAATGCAATTGGGGGCCACACAAAATCACTCCAAGGGCCGCAACTGGCCCTCGGGTCACACTTTGCACAGGCCTGGTGTACAGTAATAAGAATAGATTTTATTTTGCACTTACACTTAAACATACAGCACAATCTGAACCAGATACGTTCATCTGGTGTTGCTATCAACACGTAGCAGCTGAAACAAATATCAAAACAACAGTCAGAGAATCTCTTTAAATTACAAAATCGACTTTTTTCCTGCAAATTATTACGTTCGTTCAAAGAAAAACACTCAGGCAACAAATGCAGTATTATCATATGTGTGGCAATAAAGAGCATGCTTTTCGTTTTCCAACAAAGCTTCACAGTATTTTCTAGCTGACATGAAATATTTAAAAAAATTCACACCATGAGTTTCAGTCTGGAAAAAGCACTCGTCAATGTCCTCAGCCTCCCACACAGAACCAGGAAACTTCTTGTTCAACCTGTCAAAACTAGACAGCTTGGTTACATAAGTAGTCCACTTTTAATTTTGTAATTCCATTTTTAATGTGTTTGTGGGGGTGGTGAGAGGTTTTTTTATTATTATTATTTGTCTTTGGGACTAAACACCTACTTGCTTACCACCCAAGGTGTTAGAGTTGTCTGAAAGGGAAGAAAAAGGAGAGATGATAACTCACAAGTTAGAACCTCTAAACACTGAAGAACTCAGGCTTATTACATCTATTCAGGGATAATAAAATACAGATAGCACTTTATGGGTTTAGAGGTTTTGTTACCCAAAATAGTTTCAAAGAACTTTGTGAACTGAGCAACAAAAAAGCAGGAATGATCTAACTGCTGCAGAACAATCATGTTCAGACATATTTAGATGATATAGAACATTTTCTTTTTGCACTACAGATAAGAATTAAAACAACTTCCTATTAGACGCTACAGCCCCTTGTTTATGTGAAATTTCTCCTAAAGTAAATGTTTCCCCCCTTGTGTTTAGCCTTCGTCTGCTGTGAATTCCAAACAGCGCTCTCCTCACATGCTCAGATCTGAATTTAGTCCAACTTGACACCTTCACTTCTGAGATGTTACTTGTTGACATGCTGTGAGCAGGCGGGTAGCAACAGAGCAAAGCCTTCCAACGCCGAGCGAAGAGAGGGAGAGAAGGAGAGAAGCTGCACAGCGGTGGGACTCAGCTGTGTGCTCGTTGTTTCATCAACCCAAAGTTCAGACGAGGACAGACTCACTGCTTCGAGATTAGACACAGTTTCTTAGCCACGGTCTTATATTGGAGGTACCAGACAGGAAAAAAATTGCAACTTTCAGCCTCATCAAATGCATCTCACATGTAAACAAGAAACTTTTTCTCACAATTCTTGTTTTCTGAATTGATCCTATGTTGTGTTTAATGTTTGCGCTGAATCTCTGGAGAACACTGGTGCACATAAAGGGTCAAACCGGCTAAAGGAAAGCCAAGACAAAGGTTCTCCATGGTGATTCGGCTGACACGAGAAAGAGGGACTTGAATCATAAAAAGCATAATGAGAAGCTGAATGTATATAGTCTTGTTTTTATGAGAAGACGCTCAAAATCAAGTCTTTTAGCTGATCTTCACCTGAGGTAGCTGCTTGTTTTCTTCTCTGTCTCATGCCAGTGTTTATTTGAAATATTTTCATTTTTTTGTGACAAATTAATTTATGTGGACAAAAACGAAACTAAAACTCAAAAATAATACTTCTATAAAAACTAAATGATGATGAATACTGGTTGATATTTTCGTCGGCGAATAAAAGACAACGAAATTTGACAGTAACGAAAATCCAATCAGAAAATGGGAAAGATGGGCAGAATGGACAAAAGAAGCAATCAGCAAATGGAATAGGCGGGACTAGACGAGAAAAGGACCAATCAGAGTCCAGAGCCGGCCAGTGTTTGAACAAGCTGCCGGTACCAGTTGAACAACTTATGTCTAAAAGTAAAAAATGTCTATGGCTGGGAGGAAAAGCATTAAATGTTTCGATCTGAAAAGTATTTGCTTGGTGAGTGCACATCCAGGGCGAGCGTTGGCGATGGTGGGGGCGGGAGGAGAGTAGCTTGCTGGAGACAAACCGAACCAAACATGCGAAGCAGCACATCTGGTTGTTTTTCTTTTCATGACACTGCTACGGCCGATATTATCAGCGTTCGGTGTTCTAGCCATGTTTTTGTGAGAAAAAAAACATTCAGGTGGCCCACCTTGGTTAATTAGTGAAGGAACAAGTCTAATAAATACACCTGAAAACACTTCTTACCTTTAGTTTACCTCCTTGCATTGTTAGAGTAACACCTTTTGTTGTTTTGATGGTATGATGTCATTTCCTGTCATGTTTATGAATATTACTGCACATTAGACAGATTTGTTTATTAATACTGAGACACAATGTTTCCAATATTTATTGTTATTAAGACAATTATAATTATAGAGTTTTATTGATCCAAAGTGTGAAATGTGAATTTTTCATATTGCTTTAGTGTCAAGGAGGTGTAGTTAAAATGAAAATGATTGCATCAGAAGAAGTGTAGTATATTTTATTCGACTAAAACGGCTTTGTATTTTAGTAGACTAAAATTAAAAAGAATTTTAGTCAAAAGACTAAAACTAAATGAAAATATCCTGTCCAAATTACAGTTTTTCTCCATTGGTTTGGCTCATTTCTTGAAACAGAAATTACATTCTCAAAATAACATGGACAAACCTCCAAACCTCTTGGCAAATGTTCACAACAGAATGGCATTTCTCATTCATTTAATCAAACGGCAAATGCCTTAGTACATGTCTCAAGTGTCTCAGTGCATCTTTGCAAATGATTAAGTACAAGTAGCCTACAGTTATACAGTTAGCCCACATTTAGCACATTTTCCAAATGAATAGATCTTGTAGATCTAAACTGATTAGTTGATTCTCAGTCCAATGATCATTCTCTCCAAAACATGTCAGCATGATTTCATTGTATAAGTACTCGCATGCACAACTGTCTGTTCAATTGTCAAAATTGGTCAAGAACATAGTACCATAAATACCATATATGAATTTCTTTGAATATTTGATACATTGATGACAGTCATTGACAGTCAGGTGAAACTAGACTATAAATATAAACACAATAAGCATCTCCACAATAGACCGGGTTTTGAAGAAGCATCAGATGACAATGAAACAAATCTACAAGGTACCATTTGAGAGGAACTCTGACAGAGTGAAGGAGCTGCGGTACCAGTATGTAAATGTAAGTCAGTTACTGGTTGTCTCTCATTATAACCTTACCTGTAATCACAGTAAGCAGTAGTTCACTTATTTGGTTTCAATACCTCCTTTACCTGATTTCAGAATCAGTATTTGCTTCATCTAACTTCAACAATTTCAACAGAAAACCGCAGTTTACTGTATCATACAATTATCATTATGATAGTTATTTTGTTGTCTCCCAATCAAATCTATCTAATACTGTAGGTTGTACTGTAACATCTCAGTAAGTCATCAGTATTTCCCACTCCCACCCTGCAGTACTTTCTCATAGGCCTATCACTAGTTTAGAACCACTGGAGTAGTTGCCTGTAGTATATTGAACCTGTGGGGGAGAACATGTAATTGTCTAACTGTAGTATATGACTCTTCTGTATAACTGATTTTATGCTCTTTACTCTATTTTAGAGAATAATGGCATTGGAAGGACATGAGACCCCTCACATCCTGGTGTTCGTGGATGAAGCTGGCTTCAACCTGGCCAAGGGCCGTAGACGTGGCCGTAATATTATTGGCCACCGGGCCACAGTGGATGTCCCAGGTCAGCGAGGGGGCAATATAACTATGTGTGCTGCCATTTCTGAAAATGGTGTGGCCACTCACATCCCCAGTCTTGGCCCATACAACACACACAAGCTCCTCATCTTCTTGGATCGCCTTTATACTGATTTTATCCCTGAAAATGAGAGAGGTCTCATAGGGCCTCACCTACCCATTTATGTAATTGTGTGGGACAATGTCAATTTCCACCGTAGCCCACTCGTTAGGGGCTGGTTTGCAACGCATCCAAGGATGGTCATGGAGTTCCTACCACCTTACTCTCCTTTCCTCAATCCGATAGAGGAGTTTTTCTCTGCTTGGAGGTGGAGAGTGTATGAGCACCATGCTCAGGATCAGCCGTCCCTGCTCCATGCTATGGACGCAGCATGTGACGACATTACAGGAGATCAATGCAGGGGATGGTTGCGGCATGCACGCCGTTTCTTCCCTCGTTGCATCGCAAGAGAAAGTATCCGCTGTGATGTGGACGAGAATCTGTGGCCAGACGGACAACAGCGTGTAAATCAGGAGGGTGAAGACAGTGGACAAGAGCGGGAGAATGAGTACAGCGACCACTGAATAAGTCCTTGTTTTTTGATTTTGTGTTTATTCAATTTATTACTGTAATGTACATTTACGTTTTACATATGTATGAAACTTTCTTTGCGTGTGAATAAAAGATGGTTATAATTTCCTTGGTAGTGTGAGTGCAATCTGTGTCAAACCTTGGAGGCTACTCTTTTCTGTTGTATATTGTTGGTCCTCTGCCATAGTGACAACACATCTAAACATTTTGTATGGCAGTACTCACACAATGCCAAAGGGACGATGCATTTTGGGGGCAATGACTATTCAGATTAGAAAGGAATGTAGTTTTGACACATGAATGAACTGTTTTAGGAGAGATATGAGCTTTTGCAGGTGAACCGTGTTGTTTTGATCAACCATCCAGGTTGATTTTGACAAAAGCACCAAGAATGATGAGAATGTCCGATCTGTGTGGAGAAATGAGCCAAAGCTATTCAGAAGGATCTTTGCCATTTTGGAGACACTGACTGTTTAAATGAGAAAGAGATTTGGATTGAAGCCTGACCTAACAGTTCTGGAAGAGATATGAGCTTTTGCAGGTGTGCTATAGTGTTGTGAACATTTGCCAAGAGGTTTGGAGGTTTGTCCATGTTATTTTGAGAATGTCATTTCTGTTTCAAGAAATGGGCCAAACCAATGGAGAAAAACTGTAACTCATGCATCTGCAGCGTTTTGTATTCTCCTTTGGTCTCCCTAAACTATGAGGCAGGGGCCTAACCCTAACCCTAACCCTAATCCCATTATGAATCTCCCCAGGAATCTTGAATCTTCTTAACCTTTCACAAGCCAAAAAAAAAAAGGTAGAATAACTTTTGAATGTCCCTTTATCAGTTTTTTCTTAAATAAATAAGCAAAAAGCCCAAATGATGGCCAATTCTCCTCAAAGGTGATTAGTGTAGTGAAAGATAAGACAACTGGTGCTATAGCCTTCCGTTTTGTGTTGGATGTATGTGTTGGGTTGATGCTGTCAAATTAAAGAGCAAAGATATATGTGCAAACGTATTTACAACAGGAAACCAAGACCAAAAGAGAACCCTGTCATCATTTGGTGCTGAAAAGCTGAGATCATTTTTTTCATGTCCAATGTGACATATGGTTAATGTCTTTCATCAACTCTGACTGTAAATTTGAACCTAACTTATGACTAACGTCTGGGGTAAAGATTTGCAGGAAGACTGGGGCGGGGGTTCCTAACAAGACCCATGCCTTTGTGATTTACTGTAGTATTATGTGACGTCTCGGCTTACTGTATGAAGTAGTGACGCATTTCCAGTAGAAGCCTGGGACTAGTTGAGATGTCTTTTACTGGAAGAATCAATGAATGGTGACCAACATGGTGACTCAAGCTCCAAAAAGATTATGCTGCGCTTGCTTAAAAGGGATGTGTGTGTCTCACTTTAGCCCACATTATTATGGCCTTTTATTAAAAGATTTAGCATGTGTATGCAGATGTTTATATATATATATATATATATATATATATATATATATATATATATATATATATATATATATATATATATATATATATATATATAAATCTGCTTGGGCTACCTGTTCACGATAATGGTGTTATGATAGTGTCATCTGCATATTTGAGGATGAAGACTGAGCTATGAGTAGATGTGAGGGTATCTGTATAGATGGAGAAAAGCCAAGGGGAAAGAACATAGCCCTGAGGGACACCTATACTGAGGGTTAGAGGTTTCAGATGTGTAAGTATGATGCATTCAAAATATTTAATTATAACAGATGTAAGAGATATAGGTCTGTAGTCGTTGAAACCAGATATTTAGTTTGATTTGGGTATTGGATTGATAACAGAGTCCTTAAAGCCTTAAGTCCTTAATGCAACACTGGATGGAAATAAATCTTGTAACATTGCAGAAGCTTATCAAAACAATGCCACAGCGAATGCGTGCCATAATCAAAGCTAAAGGCGGTGCTACAAAATATTAGCGTGTGACCAAAATTTATTTCGTTCCCTTGCCAATTTTTTCTGAATTTGCTCTTTAGTCACAATATTTTTTTTTAATTAGCAAACAAAGACAAAGATAACCTAAGTAAATACAAAATGCAGTTTTCAAATGATGATTTTGTTCATTACTTTAATACAACATTCCACTCCTACAGGGGAAATGCAGCTTATGGGTCCATAAAGGCCTGACTCGCGTTTCCCAAAAACTAAATATTCTGGAACGTTTGTGTCCTCTTACATCTGGTGTAAAACTAACACTACTTTTCAGAAAAGGATCATCATACCAACAGCCAGATATGGTGAATGTGGTGGTTTGGGGCTGCTTTGCTGCTTTAGGACCTGGGCAACTTGCTGTATTGATGGAAACATGAATTCTGCTCTCCACTGTGTCTGATTTCAAACAATTTTGCAAAGAAGAGCGAGCCAAAATTCCACCAGTGATGTGAGACAATGACTACGTCCATCTTTGGCCTGTTTAAAATGAGAAAAACTGGCAACCACCCAGCCAGCTGAGGACATCCTTCCATTAGACTGTTTTGTGATTATCGTTCTGTAAAATTCTTACTTATTGTACCTTTAAGAGTAAACATAACTGCACAAATAAAAGACCTTCATAAGGAGAAAACTTTTATTCGTAGCATTCATAACAACGCTTCAACAAGTCAAGCCTTTAGCAGAACTTTGGTCAATTTTTTGAGCAATATTAACAAAGGGTTATGCTTCATCAGGTTTAAACTTGTCATAACAAAACTCAGTTAATCTGGCATGTCATAGAAACTAATAATAAAAAAGAAATACAGTGATGTTCTAGTACGAGTGCTTACCAGAGCTAGGGGTCATAGCCAGGGCTTAATGTAATTCTCTGGCACAACAGGATTTGTTTTAGTTTCAACGGGTCAGCAAGGTTAAGAGTTTCTAAGTAGTAGTGTTTAAATCCTTCCTAAAGTCAGTGACCACAATACACCCCCCTCCCCCCCATGCACGCAGGCCCCCTCTGGACTTGTTTCACCTTATGGTCTGGTTTAGACAAATAGAAAAGCAAAACGGGGAGATTGCAGCAAACACATGTGCAAGTCGGTTTAATCCTTTCAGGATTTCCGGAGGAAATAATCAACCACACTCGTGGTTTACGTTCCATAACCCTTAAGTGTGGTTGGCTTGGTGTTGATGCTTTGGTTTTGACTTAATTACTTGTTTACTAGAGATACAGTTTCAAAGGGTCAACTTGATTTATGCAAATTCCTGGAGCTTAGCTGTTATACAGTAACATGGGCTTCTGGGAACGCTTCATCAAGTGGTTGACACCACTAACTGAACCATGTAGAACATAACAACAAATGTTTAAATGTGTTTATAGTTGGCATCTTTTTTGTTCTGCAGATGTTATGTTACTGCTGACATTTGTGTAGTTTGTCACACACTGACAGACACAATAACAGGTAATTTAAGGCCATGACCGAGTAACAGATCAGCTCAGCAAGTCACTTAAGACCAGGAAGACATATGTCCCGTTAAAGCTGTGATGATCCATGGTGACTGTACAACTTTTATGTTTTCTATTTGTCTTGTTACTTGGGTTTTTGTTTTTTATTTGGTATGTGGCTACAGCACTGGTCATCCTTTTTGGTTACAGGAAAGAGCTTTATAAATGATGATGATGATGATAATGGAGATGATGATGATGATGTTGATAATGGTGATGATGATGAATATGATGATGGTGATGATGATGATAATGGTGGTGATGATGATGATGTTGATAATGGTGATGATGATGATGATGATGATGATGATGTTGATAATGGTGATGATGATGAATATGATGATGAGGATGGTGATGATGATGATAATGATAATGGTGATGATGATTATGTTGATAATTGGTGATGATGATGATGTTGATAATGGTGATGATGATGATAATGGTGATGATGATGAATATGACGATGATGATGATAATGGTGATGATGATGTTGATAATGGTGATGATGATGATAATGGTGATGATGATGAATATGATGATGATGATGATAATGGTGATGATGAATATGATGATGATAATGGTGATGATTATGTTGATAATGATGATGATGATGATGAATATGAATATGATGATGTTGATAATATGATGCTGATAATGGTGAATATAATGATAATGATGATGATGATAATGGTGATGATTGTGGTGGTGGTGATGATAATGGTGATGATGATGGTGATGATAATAATGGTGATGATGATGATGTTGATAATGGTGATGATGATGATAATGGTGATGATGATGATGATGATGATAATGGTGATGATGGTGATGATGATGATGATGATAATGATGATGATGGTGAATATGAAAATTGGACACCTGAAAGAGTAAAACTGTAAGGCTTGTTTTCAGCACTCAGACATCAATTCTGATTGCTATACAGGTCACGAGAAAAAAAAGGGCAAAATCTCACCACAGGTCGAACTTTTGTCGCTGGAGTCTGCTAGTGTGGAAGTGTGTATATAAGGTAAATGACGATAACATGATAAGCAGTGTTAGTTGATTATTTACCTGTAGTATTAACAGGAGAGGATATGCAAACACTGCTGCTGCTGCGTTGAAATCCACTAGTCCGCATCAACACCACATTAGAGCAGGTGGCGGGAGACTAGGGGTCTTCTCACACCCCTGTTCTCAGTTCGCTGCCCAGGGCTGGAAGCTAGGAGTGGGAGCTGGCCGTCTGGTTGGAGTCTGGGGTGGTGGGTCGTTTTGCTCTGCGTTGGGTGGGGGTTTCCTGCTCATCATTACCCCAGTTAGAACGGGACCATCTCTGAGTCCGGTGATGGTTGTGCCCTCTGTGCAGCAGTATTGGACCAGAGTGTGTAGAGTGTGTATGGGGAGTGTGAGTGGGCGTATTACATGCATTCTTGTGTGTCTGCAGTAAGAGTGTATTACTCCACAGTTTAACGGTTACTGACATTACAGTACGTGTGCAATACCTGGATGCACATTTGTATGTCTGTGTCTTTTATGCTGTTTCTCCTAGGAATGCAATTCTCTATTTTCTATTTTTATTCATATTTTTGATTGCTGAAGGTTACGGTAATAGCCTAATGCCCTTGTGTATTTACCTGTGTTATTTTTTCCTATTCTCTAAGTGTATGTGCTGCCTTAACGGGTGAATTTCCCCACTGTGGGATTAATAAAGTCTATTCTATTTCTGGCTTTAATAAAGTCCAGGTAGTATATTCAGAGTTTTGCAACCCAGGTGCACACAAACCTGTAAATATTCTCTCATAAGTGTTTTTTTCTCGACAAGTAACGTAATTAATTACTTTTAAATGGCACTGATCCTGTAATCTGTTTCATCACTTTTAAAAATTACCCACAGCTTTCTGCAGCTGTCTGTTGGAGAAGCTAATTTCCAGGAACTGTTGGTATTATGCTCCCTTTCTCTCTCTGTTTGCACCAACCGTTGAAGAATTAACATGTGGTGTGGATTATATATCCCACATGGGATATATTATTCCCTGAAAAACTATACTCCGAATCAGACAGACAAAAACATTAAGAAAGTACCTTGGATCATTTGTTTTGAATTTATTAATAACTAGATTCCAGATGGTTGTAGTTTAGTTATTTGTACCAACAAATAATCTAGAAAGATTCATCTCCTGCTTGATTCCCTGCTGTGCTTTAAGAAGAGTTTTAGATTTGAGATCCAAATATGAATATTTTATCAGTTGTAGCACGGTAAGCCGTCAAATTACTGCTAACAAGAAAAACATTTGAATAGTAAGAAATGTCCAGTATTATTGGTCTATTATCGTTCGATATTGGTATTAAAATGTCATTTTGGAAATTATCAGTATGGTTTTTACTCTTTTAATGACACAACGTTTACAAACTATTCATATATTATACATCAAACTCTTCAGCTACTTCTCCTCTCACTCAAAATGTCAAAATATTACAGATCTGAGGTTTAGCGTTTGATTTATTTTTGTTTGTTTGGCACAACTTGTGAAAAAGTAGACATTAGCCTTGTGAAGTGATTGTTTGATGCTGATAGGAGATATGTGCTGTTAGTGACCAAAAATAATTTAGTTTTTCTTGTTTTTACAAGGGGGGGGGGGGGGGGGGGGGGGGGGGGGGGGGGCTGCATTAATAGCATTGGAAATCAAGAATTAGACTATATCAGTAGATATTTATAAAAAAAGCCAATATTAAACATCCCTCATTCATTCGTTTGTTCATTTTCCTCCGCTTATTCGGGTCCGGGTCGCGGGGGCAGCATCTCCACGGCCACCTCCACCAGCTCCTCCGGCAGGACCCCAAGGCGTTCCCGCGCAAAATTGGAGATGTACTTGCTCCAACGTGTTATTGGTCGACCCGAGAGCCTCCTGCCAGCAGGACATGCCCGAAACACCACCCCAGGAAAGCGTCCAGGTGTCACCCTGACCAGATGCTCGAACCACCTCAGCTGGCTCCTCTCGATATTGAACATCCCTAAATAAAACATTGAATTTCACTCGATAAAACAATAGTTTCACTTAAATAATCAGCATCTCCTGCTGTTCACAAAAACAAATTCTTAGTGCAACACGACTTCATTCAGACAAAGAATCGTATTCCTCAAAAACAAAACCAGAAAAGCTAAATAGTGTTTCTGCGGAAAAACTTTCAAAATAAAAGCCTGTCAATCATCGCTTCACCTAAAAATCAGCACAATGTGTTCAGATGAGTAAATGTTTTTTTTATAGAAGCTACTTATCATCACAACTTATCATCAAAATTACAGATTTACAAAAGATACCAGCAGCGATTTCCATTTTTTATTTTACTCATTTTGGTTTGCTACACTGATATTAAAATATCACCTCCACCTCTATCCCCAGTGTTACGTTCTCTTTAGTCCTGCATAGACGTTACTAATCCACCGTGCAAACTCCAAGACCTTTAGTTTCTTTTCATGTTAATTAAAATTTATTTGATGTGCGCACAGTCAGCTTGTCCTCAAACGTCAGGTTAATGTAGAGGGAGCTTTTTTGTGTTTGAGAGAACATTTCAAAATCCCTGTCTAAATTCCCTCCTTTATTGTGGTGACTGTTTATCCAAAGCAGATTTACCTTGGATGAACCGAAGTATTTGGCTGCGGGTAGACGTGGGCGAGAAAAAGAGACAGATAGGAAAAAAGAGGTAGAGAGAGAGAGAGAGAGACGACTGTGAGCAATCTGAGCTGGCGAAGCAGGAGGTTGATTTATAATTAGAGCGAATGTCTGTTCAATACCCCCGCTGCTCTGCTGATGGATCCATTGCATAAAGAGGCGTCTTTGCTGCTGTGAAGTTCATTTAAATTCTGAAGCACATCCTCCAGCTTTTGCAGATGATGGTGGCTATCTGGGAAAGTGAGGATGTGGATTCTTTTATTTTTAAATAGACCAGCTCTATGGGGCCAAAATGGGCTCAGCTCCATGTAAACTCGAAAAAATAAATTGTAAATTCAAATAAAAATTGAAAACTCGAAAAAATAAATTGTAAATTCGAACCAAAAAACTTGAAACTTGAAAAAATAAATTGTAAATAAAAACAGTAAATAAAAAAAATAAATATAACTTTGAACCTAAAACTGCAACCAAAAAACAAAAGACAAATTTCATTAAGGAAAACTAAATGAAACAAAAGTTGTGGCCGAGTTTACGTTTTTCTTTCTCCTCTGCTCTCAGGCCTGAGTTTACGTTTCCAATACTTTCTTTTCGTTTACAATGCTGAGCCTGATTTCACATGGGGGGGCAGGCTTTGGGCTTATTGGCTGCATGGGAAATGAATGACAGCTGGGTGAAAGCGCTTAGGTTTGACGTCATTTCCGCTCAGGTCGTGTTTCTGCTATAACACTACATCTTTGTCTCCATGTGTTTTTCAGGCTGACACCAACTACCTTGCCCCTCAGACGAGTGAACTTGTAGTATCAAGCACACCAAAGAAGTTACTTTCAGGATATTCTGACTGAACTTGAGGTTATGTATTGACATTATCCAGTTGCCTACTAAACAATATAGCAAATTATAGTTATTAAATAATAGCTACAGGTCTGAGGGGAATGTCCCTTTTTAAGCTTTTTTGTCACACTGTAAAGACTAAATAAAAACAAAACATTCTGATACAAAACTAATCATGAGTCATGCTTTTCTCCCAAGATAACCAGCCAGCCAGCAGAGATGACCAGCTGACTGTCCTGAAGGTCATGCAGTGGTTCCCAGGAGTCACATCGGCACCTCCTACTGTCAGAAAGATGATGGTTCAAAATTAGTCTGTTTTCCTGTTGTGAGTGCATGTTCACACACTAACATTTCCAACTGCTCACCTCTGCACTTATGAAGAGTTCATACTAAACTTGACAACTGCAGTTACGTCTGGCAAAGAATCACATATGATCTGAAAAGATTTGTAGTTTTGCATTTTAGGTCACAGCTCTTTACTTCAAACTTTTTGTAATGCTGTTATACACAAATTATCGTTAACTGGCCATCACTCCATTCCCGCAGGTTGTTACATTGGTATCAATTTATATACAAAACAATCATCAGTAGAACACCGTCATATCTTCGCTCATTACTCATCACGTCCAACAACCAGCGCAATTTACGTTCCAGTAACCTAATCTCTATGGTTATTCCCAAAGCTCGCACCTCCTTTGGCCGCTCCTCATTCCAGTTTGCTGCTCCCAATGACTGGAATGAACTGCAAAAATCACTAAAGCTCACTACCTACGTTCCATTATCTAACTTCAATAATTCATTGCATTCAATAGTTTCTGATCAATGTGTCTGCTTCTGAGTACTTAAAGATTGTTTTAAGTCTGTTTTGATGGCTTGTACATATTATATATGAGAACAGTCCTTTGTATTTGTCTAGCTGTTTTATCTTATCTTTATCTGCATTTTTTTTTAATCTTATCTCTTTTTTATCTTACCTGTTTGTGTAAAGCTAACTATGTCTCTGTTGCTGCTGCCTCTTGGACAGATCGTCATAAATGAGAATGAGTTCTCAATCAACTCATCTGGTTAAATAAAGGTTAAATAAAATAAAAATAAATAAAATTTAACCTGTTATTGTATTGAGCTTGATTAGTTGTTTATTGTATAATAAAGCTTGTAAAATAACAGTCATGCTGTTACTCCAAAAAGGTGAATGAACCAAATGTTTTTTGGTCTTTGCGGAAGCCAGGCAGAGTCCAGACCGCATCTGTACTCGATGTGAATCAGATGTAATTTGGCATTGGCAGACGCAAGTCCCCTAGCCAATCTGGCATCCTGAGCACATCTGGTACGTTCACCGTCACTGACTAATAAAACTTTTCTAAAACGTAGTAGTAAACATTAGTATATCTTACCTGTATAATATACAATGGTAGCACACATTGATGTAGTAAATTATATCATCGGTGTGTACCTATTAAAGTAGAACTCCGGATAATTTTTTATCTGACGGCACCATCTAGTGGCTGACAAATGTATCGCACTAAGCCGTGGTTTCCACTTCCGTATTTACAGCCGAAAGCAACGCCTCTCATTCATGAATGCACTCCTCTAGCCGACAAACAGCTAAAACACATTGTTTTACAATTATTATGCTCATGTTATGTTGTGTATTCATATATTTATATTTTAAAGACTTACTTGTCCATGAGAAAGGTCACCAACTCTGCAACAGCCGAGGTACGTCCTTAACACTCGAGCACGCTCTGTGATTGATCTCTGTATGTAAGCGGTAGTCTAATGCTACCGGTGCTCAGATCATATTGCATAGAACTGTATGAGACAAGGGGTGGGCTTGGCAAAACAAAAAGACACATTGCCTACATTATATCACAATACAAGATAAGACAATTACTTTTATGGCTTTCTAAAGAAATCATACATAATTCCTGAAAGAGGAAAACTCCGTATTACAGCTTTAAATAAAGTGATAGCACATTGCTGACTCAGTCTGCAGGGCAGTGCGTTTGTTTGCAGGTTGTTCAGAATTCAATACCTGGGCAAACAATGTCTTTTAGACTTTGTGCGAATACTTGACAGCATGAAATGCTCTAAAAATCTAAGCAGTTATGTCCTTGTGTAGCTCAGTCTGTAAGGCCTTGGCTTGGACATTTGCGAGAGAACCACTTCATTGTTTTTTTTAATCCCTACAATATATGTATAGCTATACTATGTTGAAACATTGTTAAGAGGCATGAAAAAGAGTGTTTTAAGCTAGCTTGTTTTGCAGATTTGCCATTGTAGCGTTAAACCAGTCTTTATTATCTAATCAAGATGAAGTATGGCAGTTTGTGTTTGAGGTGGATAGCTCAAGCAGTAAGAAAAAGAGTTGGAGAACTTGGGTGTGAAGAATCAAATCCAACAGTTTGATTTAATCTCTTTCTAAAATGTAAGAAGCTAGAAAACACAAGTGTCTCGCATGAAAGTCAAGAGTCAGTATCGGTAAGACTTTTAAGAATGTTTACAAGGACTTGACATTTCTGAAGCAGCGACAGAAGGAACTTTCTGACAAACTTTATGAGATTAAAGTACTTCAGGTTCAGGTTGTGGGTCTTGGAAAAAGTTTGAAATTTCTGAGTTTTTAGAATTGGGGAAAAGAGTGCAAAGGTTCAACGAAGAGTAATTTAACATGGTTATCCCAAGTGATTAAAAACTGGGTAGTTGAAGTACTGAATTTTAAATTTAGTTTTCGGAAGTCAATAAATGCTACCAGCAAACCACAAATGGGGTACTGAGATCACAATTAATTTTTGTTTCAAATCTTCAGGACACATTGAGTCATTGTCTGTGTGTGGTAGCTCAGTCTGTAGGGCATTGGGTTAATATGCAGGTGGTTCAATACCTGGACAAACAATGACTTTTAGGCTTTGTGTGAATTTCTGGACCACATGAAATGGTCTAAAAAAGCAAATGAGTGTCATCTACTTGTGTAGCTTGGTCTGTTGGGGCATTGGCTTGGTGTGCAGGTGGTTCAGGGTTCAAACCCAGAACATAGCAATTTTAGGCTTTGTGTGAATTCTGGACAACATGAAATGCTCAAAAAATCTAAGCAGTTGCATTCTTGTGTAGCTCAGTCTGTAAGACCTTGGCTTGGAGTGTGAGTGGTTCAGGGTTCAATCCCCAGAGGAATACTTGTGTTGTGGAAATTGAGACTTCAAATCTTATGACTGACCAAGTTTTTAAGTACAAAAGCTAAAAACGACAACTAAGAGCAAGTATGGCCAAGTAACTTAGGTTGGACCAACTTACTTAAAGTAACTGGACTTTGCAGTTACTAGGCCCTTAAGTAAGTTGGCCATCTCTACTTGCCATGCAACTTAAGTTTCTTGGTGAAATTTAATTAAGTTGGCCAACTGACATATCCATATAACACGTTTCACAGCGTGTTTACTCTGAACACACATGTGAATGAATGTGTGCACCACGCGCCGGTTGGTTTGAAGGCTGCATCCATGGCCACCATTAGGTCACTCTCACCTAAAAAACCATACACATGTTCACAGCTGGATTTCAGAGAATCCAGCTGTGAACATGATTTCAGAGAATCCAGCTGTGAACATGTGTATCTTCCTGCACAGAAAATGTCTCATTTGTTAGCCTTAACCCTAACCAGCCTATAGGGGGCGCTTGATTAGTTTTAGCTTCAAATTTTGGACTTTTTTTGCGGTCTAGTTAAAAGTTGAATATGGAACAATTTAATAAAAATCTATATTTAAAATAATAAATAAGACCTCCATGGAGTGTTTAAAGGTATGAGAATGAAGGTTCAGTATTTCCTTTAAAAGTTATATTCCTGCACAGAAAATGTCTCATTTGTTAGCCTTAGCCGGCCTGTAGGGGGTGCTTGATTAGTTTTAGCTTCAAATTTTAGACTTTATTAACTAGACCCCAAATAAAGACCAAAATTTGAAGCTAAGGCCCACTCTGACCTGAGTGTCACATGTCAATCGTGTGCATGAATGCATGCACGCACACACACACAACTTCATGTTGAGTTTGGTCTTTATTTTTCCATTTAATTTTTACATTACATGTTCATTTCGTAATACATTTTCAGGGCCTATTTGTATTTCTAATGCAGTAATTTAGAAGCAACACCACATAAGCAAAAGTGCAAAACAAATAAGCCCCCTCCCAGGGTAGGTTGCACTGATCCAGGCCCAGAAAGTAGTGGGACTTGAACCTGCTGCCTCACCACTGGGAACTTCCCAACAATCAACACTTCCACTACACCACTAGAGCCCTTTACACCTACACATATTCTGATGGAACATTTGAACTTGTAATTTTTAGTTTTTTTTTTACTTCAAAAGTTGATGATTCATAATGTTTAAAGTCATTGATTGATTTTGTGAAGTGTAACTTCAAGTATTGATTACACGGACTCAGGTACAGTCACTAGTGGGATTTGAACCTGCTGTCTTATTATTGGCAACTTCACAACCAAAATTTGAAGCTAAAACTAATCAAGCACCCCCTATAGGCTGGTTAGGGTTAAGGCTAACAAATGAGACATTTTCTGTGCAGGAATATAACTTTTAAAGGGGTCAGCACCTGAAATCTTCACTTTTCCACTTAAAAACATGTCTATAATGGTTTCCTAATGATTTTTCACTGGCTGAGAAGCCGATATTTAACATTGATGTGTTTGTTTAATCTTGCCTTCTTCAACCAGCTCACACGCACCCCACGAGCACGCGCACTCCAACACGAGAACTTGAGTTCTGGCCGTATATGTCGGCACAAAGGCAGAATATAAACAAATATGAACCAGCAGCGAACAAACCAGCACAACAAAGCTCATTTCATAACGTGAAACGCATAAATGATGTCTTACTGTTGATGACTCGTGTTATAATCCGTGTTACAGGAGACAAAACTCAGATCGGTTTGTATATCCCATCTTCACAACAGCATAAGAGCCGATGCCTGGATGAGCTTGCTTCTCTCCCAACTCAACAACAAAGGAGGACGCCATTACGCACAAGGCGAGGCCCGGGCTCGTAAATACACAGTTAGATCCCGTAGGTCACTGCCAGGTCGGATTCAGTTATAACTTTTGTTGTTTTGGAGCGAGACGCTGAAGCCGCGTCCTGCTTCCTTCCACCAATGAACGCGCTCCTCAGTCCCGCGCGCGTCCGAGACAGCCGAAATATCACGTGTGAGCTCGCGAGAAAATATGTCCTTCACAATAAAGGATTAAAAAATCACATTTTTTATTTATTTTTCCAATACAATTTATTTTAATGGTCTAAAAGACTATAATAGGATGTAGATAGCCACGGTATTATAGGTGATGACCCCTTTAAAGGAAATACTGAACCTTCATTCTCATACATTTAAACACTCAGTGGAGGTCTAATTTATTATTTTAAATATAGAGTTTTATTAAATTGTTCCATATTCAACCTTTAACTAAACCCCAAATAAAGTCAAAAATTTGAAGCTAAAACTAATCAAGTGCCCCCTATAGGCTGGTTAGAGTTAAGGCCAGGGCCAGAGTGGGACACATTTTCAGCCCTGGAGTTTCAGACCCCAGACTGGCCCACTTCATGACCTGATGATCTGATCATCTGATGCTGAGTTTCTATAAGCTGAGCTGAACTTTGATGGCCAGACCATTCAGGTGTTCTTGTTATTCTACTATAAATGAGCCATCAGAAGCAACAGGGAGAGCTATGGTTCACTTCTAACTTCAGTATCGACCCTGTTATCACCAGAAATGCATCATATTAGCAAATTAAGATTTGTTCTGACAACTGCAATTACGTCTGGCAAAGAATCACATATGATCTGAAAAGATTTGTAGTTTTGCATTTTAGGTCACAGCTCTTTACTTCAAACTTTTTGTAATTCTGTTATATATATTTTTTTTTATTTACTGTTTTTATTTACAATTTATTTTTTCAAGTTTTTTGGTTCGAATTTACAATTTTTTTTTTCGAGTTTTCAATTTTTATTTGAATTTACAATTTCTTTTTTCGAGTTTACATGGAGCTGAGCCCATTTTGACCCCATACAGCTCCGACTAATTGGATATCAGTTGTTTAAAATATTTGAAATGAACAAAAATCATAAAATTAAGGCCAAAAATTTAAAATATAGACTTCAAATGTGATGTTTCAGTCTTGTACAGTCAATATTATCAAATAGTGAATAAGTAAAATTTTAATTTAGCTTTAGATTCTTGTTTTTATGGCTGTAATATAATGAATAAAGTTCTAAAAACCAGATGAAAATTAACATACATGATGCAATATGAATATTGCACCAATGCATGACTAAAGTGAATAAAATGTAATTTTCCTAATCCACCACCGTCAGTCTGAAAAAAGGTCTTTAATCATTCATTCTAGCAGCAAATACCAGAGCATATGCTCCAGTCTGCAGAGGTATTTATCAGGGTTTGTCTAAAGAGTACAATGTAACGGATATGAAGGTTTCTGTAAATGTATGAAATGGTTTCACCTAAAATAAAATTAAAAGGCTTTGCTGTCACATTTGCAAGACTGAAAAGTAAAAATATTAATTAGGAATAAAAGCTTCAAAACATAAAAGGTATAAACAAACATATAGAATACAAATCAGTTTTAAAATGTTGCTTTTACTTCTTTTATTCACAATAATTTAAATATGTTTGACTTTTGGAATCTTAGATGAATAATTTGAAGAGAAAAAAAACGTTTTTTAAATATTTGATGGTATGTTTTCAAACTTAGACAAAAATGTAGATCGACGAAATAAAAACATGTTTAGGCTGCCATAAGTATCACACACTGACAAAATCTTGACTTTCAGATTATGTCATCGATCAAATATGAGCCTATTTGGAGGTAAATGTGCAGAACAAACCAACAAAAACAAGACGGTGTTCCTTTTCCTGCATAAGGAAACAGAATGTTCTTTTTGCACCTCATGCATGCTTTAGAATCTGCACATCCTAACAGAGTGAAGACAGAAAAACGGCAGCAGCATGTACGTTTCTGTAGATTGTTTTTTATAAAATGTAATTATTTTCCTGCTTTGAATCATGAAGTCTTTATTTAGTTTATAACCCAACCATGTTTTGCCGTTTTGAGTGTTTATCACTTAGATGTTGTTTTCTACAGAAACCACCTGTTACCCCTGGCCACTTAGACGGCGTGGGGTGTAACAAATGGGGGCTCGTCCGGGATTATTGATCCCAAAGCTATCAGGGGCATGTAAAAACATTTTATTTTCATTTATTCCCTGATCAGTGCTTAAATTTTACACTCGATTAAATTATACTTCTTTTTATTATTGCGTTTTATTGTGGTGTGAACAGCGTTTTGATATAGAATGGATTCATTTAGTGAAAATCTGCATCCAATAACGACCAAAGATCAGATGTGTTTCCAAGTAACACATTTGTAAAAGTGGAACCATACATGTGCATGGCTTTATATGAATCAGGCCTTTTTGGCTTGGTGTGTGTGTGCACCGTTTTAACTACAGCGAGTTTTATGCATCTGGCCCCTAGAAGTATTTAAACTATGCAGGTAATTAGATGCAGGATGGCTTTCAACATGCGTCTGAGAACATGCTGAATTTTATTAGGAGTTTACAACCAGTCGCGCTCATTTGTTTGACATCGACTTGCAAAACACCAACGAGTAAATGTTTTGCTGTCAGTCCTCCGAGCCTTTATGCCACCCAGGAGGCTTGTTTGTCTGAAACAGGCAGTCTCGTTCCAAACAACTTCCAAGCGTAAACTGCCAGTCATTCTTAAGTGGCTTTCTGTATGTCACTGTTTGTGTCGGGATTTCAGCGTGTAAACATCGGGAATATACATTCTCTGTTATTATGGACGTGGGAGATTATTGCCAAAGCTGCAGCAATTATGGTTTGTGTATCTATGCTGTCGGAAAAGTTTTCCTTCCAAGCCGCCACCTCTTCAAAGAGGTACATAAACATTTTAATAACTACACCAGACTTGGAAAGACAGTTGGGGGATGGATGAACTTTCATCCCTTCCATCATTAGGTGCCTTAAATCTGACTCAAACCTACAGGATATTTGTCTCATCAAAAGAAGAAAATGGTACCTCTTTACGTGTAATAAAAGACACAAATCAACCCACATCCTCGTACGTCAGGAGAAACAGCAGGTTGTGGAGTGACATCTGATTCCGTCATCCAGTTCGACTTTCACATCCAAACTTAAATTATCGGTATGTTATGCTGTGTAGGATGTGGATGTATATAATTTTCCAAACACGGTCATTACTGAGGTGTCAGGATGCCTTCTCATTAACATGAAAATGAAAAGCAAAAGCCATTAACTATACCCGAGGAAGTTAGAGCCATCAGATGCTTGTAAAGTTTACAAGCTTCTATATGATTACAGACGGTTTATGATCAGGTTCTCCTTCAGCGTTTTGGTTTAATCTCGTATGGACGGCGATGAGCGAGACGTGCGAGGAGGTTTTAGAGCGGAGCATGTGCAGCGACTCCGTCGTGTAAACCATATGGAGAGATCAACCTAAACACAGGATGCGGGGCAAATGTCAGAAAAGCAGCTTACATTGGAAAGGAGTTCATTCAGCGTGTTTCTCCGGGACATCGTTGGAAATCATCAACAGGTTTGTGAGGTTTTTGTGACTGAGACAGAAACCTGCTGCAGCCTCACTGTTACATAACCCCCACATCTGTGCATGGAGATACTGACGTCAGTGGAAGATAAAAAATATATAAAAAACTGGTCTGTAGCCTTTAATGCATCACTCTTTTTTCATCTTTTTCATTAATTTACTTATTTAAAACTTCTCTATGTAATAACAGATAACAGAAAAGCCCAATGATTTTATCAAAAGCGTTAACACTAATGTAAATGATTTGAATCATTCTTTTTAAGAGTGCAATAAACGCCTTATATTTTCAGTGTTTGTTACTTTTAAAGTCAATTTAACCCTTAGAAGTTCCTCGTGCATTTTTTTGTGCAGGCAGTGTTTTTTGTTTCTTTTTACAATGCAGATTTTTTTAATTA
The DNA here is from genome assembly GCA_006937985.1 of Aphyosemion australe. Classification (NCBI taxonomy): domain Eukaryota; kingdom Metazoa; phylum Chordata; class Actinopteri; order Cyprinodontiformes; family Nothobranchiidae; genus Aphyosemion; species Aphyosemion australe. Next base: position 1,024,812 of record SSNS01000231.1, on the reverse strand, counting down.
AACCTGACATTAAAGGGGTTAAATCTAAAAAAAAACCATATATTTTATTATGTTTAGTGAGTGCTGAAGCCAAGGATGGAATCTGTGTAAAAAATATCGGACTTATGAAACATTATATAATTTTAATTACACATTTTTATCAAGGACATTTTTTGTGCTAAGGGTCCCAAGTGTTGCTTTTTTAAAGGGACCAACAAGGATTAAAAAGCCCAAAGTAACTGTCGCACTTATAAAGTACAAATCCGGAGCTGGTCATGCATGCATAATTTTGCAGTGCAAACATGAATGAAATTCAAACTAAACATTTGAAGGTGTCTATTTGTTAATTTGTCCAAAAATCTCAAAAACCTAATTTTATTTTATTTTGATGAAATGCACATGTTCACACATCAAAAGACTTCATAAAACAATGTTGCAAACAAATTTTTAAATAAAACAAATATTGCTATTCATGTGTTTTTATATATGTGAGAAACTGCCATTTCACCAGGACAGGTGGCATCAGTGGTGACCCACATACACACAACTTGTTTGTCTTCTGCTTGTTCGTCTCTTCATACCTGATTGAGGATAATGAAATGGGGCACATCTCTTGAAAACGGGGGATGAGCTGTTTTCCATTCCTAGAAAATGTGAGCGACGCACAGTCCCGAGGTAACGTCTGAAACAGCTGATTAGATTACCCTGCTGGGACCGCGGTGACACAGACACTCACCTCAGCTGCCCTTTGCTCCATCTCTCATCGTTGCTCCATCCCAGCTTGAGCTTCTGTCCCTGCAGAGTCACATCGCCCCCTGTTGGACTGGGTCAGAACATCCCTACTGCATCAGATTATTCTTAGAATTCTTCTTTAATTTCAGATGATTTAAACGTAATTAATTGATCTCATTTGCTGCTGTTGATTATTGTTCATGATTTTTCTTTAATTCTCACATATTTTTTCCACATGGAAATCCTAAAATTTATTTCTAAACCTTTATGTCTCTTTAGTGAAGGAAGTTGACAATAAAATATCTTCACATGTCAGTTATCGTAAAATAATTTGTTAACAATTTAATCATTTTCTTTTTGCAACACTCAACATTAAAGGAGATTAGTACACAGTATGAGTATTTTCTTTTCTAAATGCTCCCAGAGTTACCACAAGAACTTATTTTATGTGCCACCCAAAAATTTTCATTGGCCCCCCTTATGTAAATTTTCTAGGGGCACCACTGGTGATTGAGTGTGAATCTAAGCCGTGTATGTATCTTTATTAAAACACCTCACGGCAGATATAAACAGTGACTAACATCATCCAGCTGAACAGAAAACAAATGGACTTCTTCAAGACATTTCTTCTCTCAGCCAGGAGGCTTCTCCAGTAATCAGATTACATATTTGACACTTCTCTCTGTGCTCGTTCACAGCTCAAAAACCTTCAAAAAGCTTCACATCTTAGGACCGTTCTCCTTTCTGTTGTCCTGGTATAACTGTAAACGTCAGACTAAACGTTAAGTATAAATATTGTTGAATTCCTCTATACGTGAGCACATAAAGAGAGCAGCTATAGCTGTGGCTGTTTCTGGCAGCCTGCCGTGTTCCAGATGGCTGCAGGTTTTCTTTTCAGCGGTCTGTGAGTCTTGGTCGTGAGCCACGTGTGAGAGAGGCAGGGCAGGTGAGGACAGCTTGGCAACCATACATCAGGATACACTTTACAAGGAGATGCTGAGGGATTTAGGAGAGCAGGATCGTTGCTGATCTCAACCAGGAAGAATTCATTTTGATTTTGTTTAAAATTCTCAAACGTATGCCATGCACGCTAGCAGCCTTGAGAATTAAAGCTATGTTCTGGCATTTTGTCTCCGTTTCTGCTCCTTTTATGGTGATTCTCTTTGTTGTTGTTGCCTGCAACGTCACTATCAACCTGCTCCAGCTCTGTAAATATATACGCTTGAATTGTAGAAGCATATGAACCCTTTAATTAGAAGGTAAATTACTTGGTGGAGCACGTTTTAGCCTATATGTCTTATTAATGCACATACTGAAATGAGCAGAAAACAAAACAAACTAAAAAAAAATAAAACATTATATAATTATAAAAAAATGAAGACATTTGAATGGGAAGTTCCATCCATCCATCCATTTTCTGCCGCTTATCCGGAGTCGGGTCGCGGGGGCAGCATCCTAAGGAGGGAAGCCCAGACCTCCCTCTCCCCAGCCACTTGGGCCAGCTCCTCCGGGGGGATCCCAAGGCGTTCCCAGGCCAGCCGAGAGACATAATCTCTCCAGCGTGTCCTGGGTCTTCCTTTGGGTCTCCTCCCGGTTGGACGTGCCCGGAAAACCTCACCAGGGAGGCGTCCAGGAGGCATCCTAATCAGATGCCCGAGCCACCTCAACTGGCTCCTCTCGATGTGGAGGAGCAGCGGGTCTACTCCGAGCCCCTCCCGGATGGCCGAGCTTCTCACCCTATCTCTAAGGGAGAGTCCAGCCACCCTGCGAAGAAAACTCATTTCGGCCGCTTGTATCCGCGATCTCGTTCTTTCGGTCACTACCCAAAGCTCGTGACCATAGGTGAGGGTAGGAACGTAGATCGACCGGTAAATTGAGAGCTTCGCCTTTCGGCTCAGCTCTCTCTTCACCACGACAGACCGGTACAACGCCCGCATCACTGCAGACGCAGCACCAATCCGCCTATCGATCTCACGCTCCACCCTTCCCTCACTCGTGAACAAGACCCCGAGATACTTAAACTCCTCCACTTGGGGCAGGACCTCGTCCCTGACCTGGAGAAGGCATTCTACCCTTTTCCGACTCAAGACCATGGTCTCGGATTTAGAGGAGCTGATTCTCATCCCAGCTGCTTCACACCCGGCTGCGAACTGCTCCAGCGAAAGCCGGAGATCACGTTCTGA
>SSNS01000231.1:880483-1020541 GCA_006937985.1 Aphyosemion australe | reverse complement strand
CCGCAGATCAGATGAAACGATAACAAAATCGATCATCGACCTGCGGCCTAAGGTATCCTGGTGCCAAGAGCACATATGGACACCTTTATGCTTGAACATGGTGTTCGTTATAGACAATCCATGACGAGCACAGAAGTCTAATAACAGAACACCACTCGAATTCAGATCAGGGGGGCCGTTCCTCCCAACCACACCTCTCCAGGTCTCACTGTCGTTGCCCACGTGAGCATTGAAGTCCCCCAGCAGAACGAGGGAGTCACCCGAAGGAGCGCTTTCCAGTACCCCCTCCAGGGACTCCAAAAAGGGTGGGTAGTCTGAGCTGCAGTTTGGTGCATAAGCACAAACCACAGTCAGGACCCGTCCCCCCACCCGAAGACGGAGGGAGGCTACCCTCTCGCTCACCGGGGTAAACCCCAACGTACAGGCACCAAGATGGGGGGCAAGAAGTATGCCCACCCCTGCTGAATGGGAAGTTAAACTTTGTTATCTGGAATTATTATTTAAATATATATTTTTTTCTTTTTACATTATTATCACCCCAAATAATAAAAGTTATGGATAACTAAATAACTCCAGATCATTATCTTTAGGGAATAACTTGTTACAGATAAGTAGAGAAATTAAAGTTTGCCCTACATAAAACAAATAGCAGCGTAGGAATTTTTCTTAAAATTTTTGCTTAAAATGACTAATTTTACATTTTACATAAATATTTGTTTATGCTGTGCAGTTGTACAGTGATAAAAACCCTTTTATTTAAAATTGCTTTTGCATAAATCTTTTGTTGGTTCATTTTTATTGAACTTTTGTTTTTGATCTGATTTTTTTCTATGATGGGTTCTATATAAATAAACTTTCCTTCCAGCGTCCTAGAACCCCCCAAGGCACTTTACAACACAGTCATTCACCCATTCACGCACACCTTAATTTAATACAAAATCCAAAAATGTCCCTGGAGAGCCCCGAAAGGCACAAACATCCAGGTGTCCACCGATCAGAGCGGCCTAAAGCAAAAGAGTCGAGTCCTGCTGGAAACGGGCAATAACAGACCTGGGCACCATGAGATCATAGCTGATATGCACCAAGATTGGGAGGACTTGTTCTGTTTGCTTTTCATCACCGCCGTCGTCACAGTTCAATAAAACTGTCTGTTGGTATCTGATTGGCAAAACATCTAAGTCCTCACAAAACAGGAGAAAAAAACTCCTTTTTGAGATTTAAAATAAAATAAAATTTCACAGTTTCTGTTTGTTTCTCTTTTATCAGCATCACTTTTTATTGAGTTGGCATAAACCTTCAATTTCCTGAAGTGACCCTGCAGGATCACACTGAACATTCAGTTGGATACCTTTATGATAAAAACGATGCTCCTGTGTTCTCTCTGATGTGTGTATACCACACTAGAATAGATTATTATGTTTTCACATCAATAATTCTAATTAATAATTAATGTGAGCGTAAAGAATGCAGGTTGTATAGACTGATCTGATTTCATCCATGCTGAGTTATTTTAACTAGTCTAATTCTTAATGACAGTGCTGCCCTCTACAGGGGAAAAAGAGGGAGTGAAGTCTGAAACAATACAATTGTGTGCTATGGTGTTAATCTAATTAATCAACTTGTCTAAATTTCAAAGTTACCACAAGTCTCCATTTAATTTAAAGACTAATGAAAGAATTAAGTCAGGTAGTCTTCAGTTGAAGTCTTTTAAATTTGTAACTCAGTGTTGAAATGAACCTGAAATCAAAGGGAAAACTGAGAAGACCTGACTGAGGCAAACGTTTTAAAATCCCTAAAATAGTAATGGGTTTTAATGCAATGAAAACAGAATTACCCCAATAGATCATTAAAAACAACATAATGAGCCTTGAGCAGTTTTGCCCCATTCTGGTCCTCTTGGGCCACCATCCTGCATGTTGAAGATGTTTCTCTGCTCCATCACACCCAGTGGCGTATCCAGGCCTTTCAAAATGGGGTGGCCCAGGTGGGTCACTAATTTCTTGGGTGGCACCTATGGCAATGCTTTTTTTTCTTTTTTTTTATTTAATTAAATTTAACCCCTCACAAAATCATTCTTTTTTTCATTTTAGTGAATTTGTGAGCTCCAAATGACCAATTTCTTCTTCTTCAAGCTGTTTTGTGGTAGATAGCAAACCACTTCTTGGTGCATTTCTGCCACCTACTGGAGTGAAGTGGGTATGGGACTGGGATTCTAAACACTATGTCAGTATGAAAAAATAATAAAGGATAAAAATAATATTCTGTTGACCTGGGGCTGGAGAAAACAAAGGTGTATGCTGGGTTCTCCTGAGTGGTGAGTCTGCTGTGTGTGTGTGTGTGCTCGTGCGCTTTTTAACGACTCGTTTTTTCAACTGAGAAACAGAGTGGTGGGTTGAGGGAGGTGCTGTCAATCACTGCCTTGTTGCTGCATTCTCGGTCTGCCAGGCGACACCTCCTTTAGGAGCGTTTTTCTAACAGGAAGTGTGTGCAAAGAACGTCTCCACCAATGGTGTGCCTCATCCTTTAGAAAGCAGCTGAAAACTCATCTGTTCAGGCTGGCTTTCACATGAACTCCTGCTCATCCTCTTCTTCCTCACTAGCTTCTTTTCATGCTGGTGTTTCATATTATTTTATTCATATTCAGTCCCCTCATTTTCTTTTTATAATCCTATTTTTTATTTGATCCATTCATTTATTCAGTGATTGTCTAATCCAAAGGGATAGCACATCTTTATTTATATGTCTCGCTGTGAGGCAACTAGGCCACCAACTGCACCACTATGCAGACCTATTGGAATACTCGAGAAAAATTAATCCAAATGCATTCAACTGATTCAATGTTTTAACCTTAAAAAATGAAACTCGATTTGATTATATTTGTTGAATTGCTGCAGAATAATTTCTTTTTGTTGTATAAGACAGAGATCTGCAACCTTTATCTGACAGCCATTCCCTCTACTAAATATAATCTGTATCGAGCCACACAATTGATGTGACTATTTATAAATGAGAAAACATGTCTTGTTTGGCTATGTTAAATATTAGTTCTTCAGATTAGTCAAAACTGACTTTTTTTGATGTCTAGAGACAGAAGTAATAAAAATGACTTTTTTGCAGCATATAATTTGGGGGCAATAGAGGCTAAAAAATATTGTAAATAAAAAAGAATATTCATTTTTCATAAGCTGTAAGGAGTCAATTTGACTGAAAAGCAACATATACAAATATGTTTAATACATATGAGCACTCGGAGTGTCAATTACAGAAAATATGCAGAATCAAAAAAGTAAAAATATAAAATTTTTTAAGCCAAAATAGGAGGAATAAATGAACATTTGGCAGGTTTTCTTTTACTTGCTATTGATGTTTTATTCTGTACAGAAGGGACAATTTGTACAAAATTAATCTAGATATATAACACTACATGAGACAAGGTAAATCATATATACAATAATAAATGAATCATATAGTACAGGTCACATACAAAAGGACACTTAAGTTAACATGTTTTGGAAATTATGTGTTAAAATTAAAACGACCTATAAAGATCTTGTGGAAAGAGAACAAGCCACCAAATGATTTCTAAATCATCTCTTTCATATAATAGATGTCTTGTTTTTTTCAGCACTAAAAGAATCCTCCAAACGGCTCATAAAACTAAATACATTTCTCCCAGCAGGCAGGACCGTTTCATCACCCGACAACCGAGACGACGGAAAATCAGTTTGTTGGAAGGCATTCCTCCAGGGTAAAAGGTACATGTTTAACATGGTAGTATTCATTTACATCTTTTTTTAAATCTTTTTTCTTTTCTTTGCATTCCAGCAAATACAGTATTAATACAGTTAACAAGCCAAGTCACGATGTCATTTTATTTTTATTTTATCTGGCATTTTTTAAGCCGTTTTGCACCAGTTTCGGTACACTGGGCGTGTCGAACAGCCATAAAAATAAAGAAGTCCACAATACTAACCTTTGGAGAAAATAAAGGAAACATCAGATTAAAAAAATAAAATATATCTAGCAGACCTTTTTAGTTCAAACAATGGTACCGACTGTAAAGGCGTTGAACTTATCAAATCTTTCTTACAGAGATGAGTTTTTATAAAATCCCGCCAAAAATGGAAATTTGGAATTTGATTTTTTGTGTTTTTCCTCATCGCTGTGGGAAGTCGGTTTGAACGGCTCTTAAAGCAGAAGAAAAGACATCTGATAATTAGAAACTGGTACTTTATTATAATAACTTAAAATCTTTAAACAGTACATGTAGTGGTGTATTTTTAAACGATAAAGGGCTCTAATTTAGTCACATTTCCAAAGGCAGACAGGATGTAACAGATCAATTCCTTCTCTTTAACATAAAAATCTCCCCCAAAGGCAGCAAATCACCTCAGATTTTAATAAACTTTATCTAAAGCTGATCAGAAGTACCATTGTTGGAACCGCTGGTGTTGCTATGGTCTGTTTTTTTTTTTTTTGTTTTTTTAATATTGCCAATGATCCTACGGAAGCAAGCACAAAGAAAAAAAAGAGCGACATATGGCACAAAACGATAAAATGGAAAGTGCCAAGATGTCCACAGGACAACTTCCCCTTTCCTCGCCATCTTTCCTGAACATTGCAAGGCTAACAAACAGGCCTCAGTTTAGTCGTAAGTGTGCTGGAAGAAAAACAAAAAACAAAAAGTGACCACAACTAAAGGCAGGTGATTAAAAACAAACAAACAAAAAGAAAAGCATAACAGTCTTGGCACTGACAGGACGTCTGTTAGAGCAAAACTAATGAAGAACACGTGGTGAAATGAAGTCTTTCGTCTGAACTGGGTCTGCTTTTGTTCCCTTTGGATGAGAAGAAAACCGAGACGAGACCAGGACACAATCCTCAGACTCAACGTCAGGCAATTCCTATGAGTCCAAGTCCGATTTGCTGTCAACGCGCTCACGTGAATGAATGAGGAACCAGTATTGTGCTGTCTGTACTCCCAGGGTCCATGTTTACCGTGAGAGGTGAGGAGAAACTACAAGCTTGTCGCACTCTTTGTCAAATAAAGAGGAAAAAAAAACCTGAGAGCAGAAAACGGGTAATGGATGAACAGTTTCTGCACTGGGGCAGCAGGAATGGAGAAGAAGGGATTCTGAGGACAACCTGATCACAGGGATGGGATGGAAAGCCCAGCATGGTTCACCGGTGTCGTCAAGGACACCGGGCAGAGAAGATGTCCATGGCTGTCGAGGGTACAGAGGGGGCAGTAGGTGCGGTCTAGAGCCCGTCGTGGGAGGTCAACATTTCTTCAGCTCTACGGTGGACCTCCAAGGCTTTTGCGGTGTAGATATCCTGAGGCAACTCAGATTTGCGTCTCACCATGGCCCGCTCTTTTCGCGGTTCGTGCTGCAGCTGTGAGATAGAGAGAGGGAAGTGAATCTAACACTGTTCTAGTTAACCCTGAAAAGGTTTTAATCAGTCCCTCCAAGATTTGGTGGAGAATTTTGTCATTAATTCTTAAAATGTCTTTGTTTGAAATCTTTATTTTTTTCACAGAACAACAAACAGCAATAACAGCTATAGTTTCTATTTATTCTAAAGGTTAGTGAAATCCTGGGATTCGGTCTCCATTTACTGCTTTTTTCTGATCATCATCTTCTAGGATGGTCCATTTGAGAAAGAAGTATGACGTCAACATTTCCCTAAAAACATTTAGCATTCATCAGATGTAATAAAATTTGTAAAAGCAAGCCACCCCCAAATGAACCCATTTTGCTGATAAACCGTATAATTGAGTATCTATTAGTGCTGCAGACCTGTGTAGTCATTATTTTGGCATTTTAATGCATTTTATTTAAAATGTAAATATTCTAGCCTAGTGAACTAGACCAAATTCTTGCTTTGCAGAGTTTGGTCTAGGCACGCTTCATAGGAACCCTCGCTGCCTGTGGCTGTCCAATCACAGCTCGCTATAGTTTTGGTTGGGCCAATCACAGCGCTCTATATTGTGGGCCAATCACAGAGCGGGAGTAGCCGATGACGTCAGCGCTGCGGCCGCAAACCCAAGCAACATGGCGGCGGTGCAGGAAACACGCTCGTTTGAAATGGCTTTGTCATCAACATTGGATTATTTAGACTCCAACGTGTGTAAGTCTGTCTGATATACTTAGCGGCTTCTTATTTTTATCAAAGTAGTGCAATGTCCCAGTACACCTGATATTCACATGTTTTTCATACAAAAACGACAGAAATCATTGATGTTAGACGCCATAGCTGCCTCCCGCTTTTCCGTCGCTGTGATTACGTCACGTTGTTCGTCACTCTGATTGGTCCTAGCGCTATCCAATTGCGTGCTGACATTTTGAAAGACAACCGTAGATCCCGCCTCACGACTGAGAGCCGTCAATGGTTCGTGGCCAGACTATATATTCACATATATAGGATGGCTTGCCAGGCTATAAATATTCAGCTTAAAACTAGCATTATTGCGCCATCTTCTGGTTAAAACTCAACACTACCAGCTCCGGTGGCCTAATGGTATGAGTGTCCGCCCCGTGACTGGGAGATCGGGGTTCAAATCCCGATCGGGTCATACCAAAGACTTTGAAAAAATGGGACCCAATGCCTCCTCGCTTGACACTCAGCACTAAGGGGTTGGATTGGGGGGTTAAACCACCAAATAGTTCCCGAGCGCGGCCACAGCTGCAGCTCACTGCTCCCCACCATGGGGATGGGTCAAATGCGGAGATGTAATTTCACCAGTGTGTGATGATGACTTGGGACTTTAACTTTACATTGAATTTGAATCAGTCCGATGGAGAAACTCCGAGAGAGTGTATGTGTGTGTGTGTAGGGGGGGGTTGCTACGAGTCACTGCCTCAGCAACAATCTCTCTGTCAGCCAGGTGATGCCTCCATTTATCCCATAACTGTCGGATCCTGAAGGGACTGTTTAAATATTTGGTAATAATGGTAATTATCAATAATTTATTAAAAGCAACATTTCTTAAAACACTCAATGTAAAAAATCTTAGTTTTGAATATTAATGGATACATTTATATACATTAAGCTAAATTTGCATTGAATTATTTTATTTCTACATGTTTTTTCATAAAACACTGTGGTTCAATGATTTCTGTTTATTTACCTACGTAAATGTTTGACTTGTGTTTAGTTAACAGTCAGGTTTGTTTCTGGACTATAGCAGACAATAAAAAAAAAGACAAATGTATATATTTACATTAATCACTTTTAGAGCACTAAAGCTTAATGAGGAAACTCTGCAAGCGTATTTATCAAAATGCACAGAGAGTCAGGTTTACCTGAGTTGCGCCCTCCTCAACTGTCTTTTTTAACCTCTGAATATCTTCTATCAAAGGGACATCCGTCTCCATTGCTACAGGACTATAGAGGTCAGAGGAGTCATGCGTACAGAACTACGTTGAAAAGAAGGGGAAACAAAACAAAAAAGATGGGAGAAAAGATTTTCAGTTGCAAAGAAGTAGTGATTATAATGTTTTTACAGCCTGAAATTTATTTATTTATTGATTTGTAGTACAGTAGTTATTGATCTGTGAAGAAACAAATGACTCCATGAGGTTTTTTGAGTTAAAACAACCCAAAAAATTATGTTCGACTTAAAATTATTTTAGATGGAAATAGAAAAGTGGGATTTTTGTGCATTTGGAGGATTAATGTATTTGCTAACATGTACTTGAAAATGAAATAAAGAATAGAAAAGAGTTTCCTAAAATGTCTAGAAAGGTGGAAAAGTTTCCTTTTTTGGGGTCATAGTTTACGTAAAGAACATGAAGCTCTTAAACATCTAAAATAAAACCACAGTGGGAGTATTTTATTAAATCTGTGCAAAAAAGATATTTAAAACTTTGCAGCTTGACACTAGTTGCTGCTTCCCCCCCCCAGAAATTTGAGTCAGTATTGTGTATTTTACAAATTAAAGAACATTTTCTGTTGGGTTTCAGTAGATTACATTTCAATGGAAAAAAATACATAAAATATCAAGTTTTGTATCAATAAACTTGTTTACATTTAAACTATAACGAGTTAAAGGTAACAACTGAAATAAAAGTAGATCATATTTAACATTTAGCTCTCTTTAGATAAATATCAGGACATTTTTGGGTCCCTCTTTTTGTTTTTTTACTTATTTATTCCATTTCACCATTTTTTTTATCCAATATTTATTCATATTTGCATTAATTAATTATTCTGACCTGTAGTAATATAAAGCAGTTTCTCTTCACATTGATACTTAAATGTTGGTCGAGTTATTTGTGTTCCTTAGAGCATCGTGTTCTTCTCATTTTCACAGCATGGCGCTAAATACCAGCAGTCCCATTATCATCTTCACTTAATGCACAAGGACATCTGCCCTCGGTGTAAAACCTGGAAGCTCCATTACCAGCTGCTGCTTCTTCATGGTGAAAAAGAACACACCTGCAGAAATGACTCACCTGTGGATTTGATTTGGCGAGATTCTCAATCTTGATCCAAGCCTCTTCACGCTCTTTTGACTTTGCCTTCTCTCTGTTTAACAGAACATCACAACTCCTGTCACTCATCTGATTTAATGTCACCTGCAGGATTAACTGCATCATTAAAACCCATAATGGTAATAAGCTAAAAGACTGGAGCGTACTTGTTTTTCTCTGCTTTGAACTGCTGTGTGCAATCATCAAAGAGCTTCTGATTCATCTCCATGAAAAGCTTCAGAGCGTTGTAGATGAGGCCGTGGATGGTCCTGGGAACACACATTTTATAACAGATATTTCAAATTAGGTACATTAAAACATTTAAAAAGGGAAAAAATCAGTTCTTTGCATCACAAGGTCTGCTGATGAGACAAACATCTACTGACAGGTGATGGATCATCAGCAGAAGACCCACCTGGAACATCAACACACCCCAGTAAAGACTGAGCCGTTTGTTTTCCTGTCAGAGTCTCAGTGACAGGAACACAAAGAGCTCTCACAGACACAGCTGAAGTCAAGCAGCTTACTTGTTCCAGTGCGTCTTGGAGTTGCGGTACAGAGCAGGAAACATGATGGGCAGGATTTTGGCCGCGTTGTCGCTGATCAGACTCATGATGTACTCGTTGTTCCAGTAGTACAGCGCTCTCTCTGCCACCTAAAGGGAACACAGGAAAAGGAGATGTGAAACGATGACGTGGACGGGCTTGGAGACGAACGCCGTCACTTCAAATTAAAAGCCTGAATTCTATTTTTTTGGTCACTCATATTTGAATATTACATCAGTCTAAAATAATTTGCTCATACAAGATTTGCATTAAGCGATGTCTGGATTGCATCACAACTAAAGCTGCACGACTTGAGCATCGGCATCACACTTTATGTGTGTGTGTGTGTGAGGTCCGACTGTGATGTCACACTCGTATTGTTCTGACGCACAGCGATTCACCAATCACAACCATTCTTAGTCAGTTTGAGGAAGCGGACCATGAGGAGTTGGTTATGTGACATTTTGGCGATTTCTGAATTATTCTGGCTTTTGATGGGTCAATCCTCAACATACAATTCAAGTCATCTCTTAAAAATTCCTGTTTTTTAAATATCGCAATATAAATCGCAGTGTTACAGAATATCGCAATGTGAACACTTTTCCAATATCGTGCAGCCCTAATCACAACTAATCCCAATTTCAGTTATTTATCAAGAAAACATTTGAAATGAATTTTTGTTTTATTTGCATTATCCTAAAACTTGATTCATCTAAGAAACTTTTGTTATTTCACACATTAGAAAAGGTTTTTCTACCTGGAAGTGTGGGCTGGACACACACTTAGCCAGCTGTCTGAAGAGAGGTTCCTGCACTTTAACGAACTCGGATGGCTCGATGACGTCCAAGATCTCCTCCAGCTCGTTGAGGAACATCACCTCCTTGGGACTGTGAGTCTTTGGCCAGTACTTTAGTAGAGCCATTACCACCTGATGGGAGGATAGGTGGTTATTAATAACCAATCAGGGAGGATAGGTGGTTATTAACCAATCAGGAAGGATAACAAGACGGGAGCGACGTTTTAATGACATACCGGCTCAGTTAGAGTGCTGTCTTTTTCCAAAAACTGCACCACACAGTAGGCCAGCTGCAAAACACAAACAAAAACAAGCTTTAAATCTGAAAACTAACTGAGGACGCAGAATGCTCGAAGTAAGGAGGAGGCTTGCAGGTTCAAACAAAACAGCGAATCCAGTCGTTCTGAAGTAAATGTAAGTCGTAAACAATTTACTGGGTACGCCTTTAAGATTCTACGTTAAAGATCAAATGCAGCGTTTCTCATTTAATTGTAGGCTTAAGGGCATACCTGTGGATGGTAGACACTGAGTGATTTGACTTTGTGCAGAGGCAATAAAACCTTCAACAGGAAAATCTTGTGCTCCTCCTTCAGTGGTAAGGCAAACCCATTGATTATGCTGCACAAAGAAACACAAAAAGAGCCATCAGAACTTTTGACAACAGGAAGGGAATTAAGTTAGGTAGTTTAGGAACGTTTTCTACAGAACAAGAACTAAACAAGTTGATGGGTTTGATTATTCAGGTCTGAAAAAGCATAGATGACATAGATCTAAGACAGGGGTCTGCAACCGTTAACTAATAGCCGTGTTTCCTTCCAGTCCACCAAAATAAAACTTGTTTAGGGCTTTTTTCTCAGATATCTGAGAATTACGAGAGAATTCCGAGAAGAAAAAAAAGTCATAATTATGGGATAAAACTCGGGAACTCATTTATTCTCTTTTCTGTAACAAATATTAACAGATTTGTGGTCATTAAAACCAACACCATTTCATTTCTATTAAATTTTGAAACTAGAAAAAAAAAACACTTTTACAAAGAGTATGGATTTTTTTTTTGCTCAGATGTGGAACATAAAAACTGAATCATGTCCGTAGATGTGCACCTTACCTTCCAAGTATTTCCAGTAGTTCAGCTATACCGTTATGGTGCTCCGTTTCATAGATAAACCTGTAAAAACAAAGACTCTCGCTCAGTGAGGGCGACCTAAGTCCACGTGGACGATCTGTGTGCAACATGTGTGTGTGTGTGTGTGTGGTGACAGAGGACCAGCACTGACCTATAGAAAATGTTATTGATCTGTTTTCTGATGTACGCTCTCAGACCCAGAAACTTCCCATAAATCCGGTGAAGTGTCGTTTTCAGGAAGTCTCTCTCTCTCGGATCTTCACTGTCGAACAGTTCTAGAAGCTGTAGTTTGGGGGGGGGGGGGGGGGGGGGGATATGCACTTTTTAATCTAAAAACATCACTAGCACTGCTGTCTCTGCAGGGACTTACATTAAACTATTTAAATAATAGTGAGGATGTGATATTTTTGTACCTGCATAACAAATTTCTGGTCGATGTATTTCTTTGCTATATTAGGTTGGAAGTCGGGTGATTCTAAAAACCTAAGGAAAAATTCATAGACGAGCTGCAAAAAGAGAGAAGAACCAGATGTTGGAAAGGATTTCAAGGTTAAGATGCTCTGAAACTTCTAAGTAGTAGAAGTCTGGGTGAACCTGGAGGTGAGGCCACGCAGCTTCAAGTGTTGGCTCATCCTCCTCAGGATCAAACTCTGCTCCCGTTGGGTTGGACGATGGAGGCAACGTCCTAAACATATTTACAGCAAACTGAAAGACAACAAATAGAAAAGACACTGTAAGCATTTTACGTTATGCGCCAAATTATGCAGAAGTTAAACAATACCTGCAACTATGAAAGAGCAAAACAAAGCTCAACCTGATATCTGAAATTTCTTTTAGGTTGAAGTTAACTTTGTCCTCCAAGCATTTGTCCCTCAATTATTTAAGAGTCTTGTGTCTCTGGTGTCTCAGTGTCAACTGACTCCCCCGTGGGCCGCTGGTTTCTGCTAGGCGGATCACGGGACAGTGCAGGTGGCCTACTAAAACACTAAAAGCCTTGTCTGGAAAAGAGGAAAAGGCTACAAGGTAGACCGAGCTGCGCTGCACTTGGGTCTATTACAGCTATGAAGACAACAGAGCATCAACCTTACAGAGGGAAGTCTACATGGAAAACATGAAGATACAGGTTCAGTCTAAGAGCATCATTATAGTGAGGTTTTTTTTAATTGCAGATCACTCCCCCTCATTAATATGTTTTATGAATTATTTGCAAAGAAATCTATTAAAATCTATTTTAGTGTTTCAAAATAAAAGTTGTGAAAATGTAAAGTGCATCATTCTGTCTGTACCTGGTAAAATTTCATGTTATTTCTTTTTTAACTCATTCACTGCCAGCCGTTTTCTGATCAGAAAGCCCCTGACTGCCGTTTTTGAGCGTTTTTACTGTTTTTTAAAGAGTCACAGAACATTGTGCTCTATGACCATGTAAACGCGAAAACTACCAAAAGAAAGAGTAGACTCACTTCTTACATCAGGAAGAATTGCCGTATTTCTAACTTTATCCGTTCTTTCACAATCTGTTGCCGAAGCGTGAGCTGCAGAAGCATTTCCGGTTGGCGCATTGCTTTTTTTCACAGCAGCGTCCCAAAACGATCTCCCAATTCATTGATTTTCCGCTCCCTGATCACGTGACGCGTGACATACACGAATGAAGATCCGCTTTAGACACGTGATGTTTATTCTCACGGTGCGGGGGCTCGTTCCAACGCCCAACCCGTAAAAAAATGCAATTGACAACTAAAAAAAAAACAACTAAAATTTTCTATAAAAGCTTATGATTTACCCATTTTAACTGGACAACTATTGAAGAAAGACATTTTTGTAAAACTTGGTGTTCATTGTTGCATCTGTTTTTTTTATACCACAAACAAATGGGCGGCTTCTAATAAAGTGAAAAAATCACCAAAAACCATAAATGTTCTCAATAAATAAAAGCATTCTTGATTTTTTTTACTACAATAAAAACGTAAATGCATAAAATAATAATAATAAAAAAAAATCATTTGAAACTACATATGTTCGTTTTCTGCAGACACTCGTTCCCACTGACCATGTGCACCACCTCTGGGTAGATGGGCTCTGTGATGACGTTCCTGTTGTGGGTGATGTACTCCACCATTTCGCTCAGGGCCGCCCGCTTCACTTCCTTCCATTTCAGGTCGCTCAAAGGGTCGGAGAGGAAGTCAAAAAGAACGCAGCACTGCCGCAGCTTCTGGATGAAGAGCTTCTCCTGTTCTGCAGGAGCCACATCTAAATCAGACAGAAGAGATGCTCATTCAAAGGTGACCCGAGTGGAAATCAGAAAGATTTAAGAGTGTGGAGACAAACTGGAGAGCTGAAAGGGGCGACAATACTGATGATTGCATCAAAAAGCGAAAATGGAGGGATAGAAATAAGGGATGCTTGCTTTAAGTAAAAGCCACCTATTGATGTCTATCACAGTGACGGTTTCACACATGGTAACATAAAGAGGAAACCGCTGTTCTAGACACCCTAAACTCCTACTTGCTCACTGATAAACTCCATAATTATTCAATTATGGAACACAACCATTACTCCTCTCATGCTTGTCATTATGACAGCTAAAAGGACCACGTGGCTTTTCTGCAACACTTCTCAAACAGCTAACAGTCTATGCAGTCAGAGAAACTAAACCCATACAACAGTAATGCAGATCTTGGCAAGGAATCATGATGTACACGATGCATCTATTCAGCAATTTACCCACCACACATATCCATTTCAGGATAGACATTATGGTTGGGAGATTAGATGAATTTATCAACCATCAGCGATGGGCCAAGCCCTTCACCGAACGCTTTTTAAGAGGGATATTTTTTATGCCTATGAATTAGTCACTCAGATGCAACATGTAGCCTCACAAAGGCCATGGTATTTCATCACAATGAACTAAGTTACACTTTTAACTTACAGGTCACTGCAACACGATACCAGAGCGTCCTGACCTTACGAACTTGCAGGTTTAATCAGTGTCTTGTTTAGCTACACCGTGGACGATCTCGCGCGTGTGGACCCACAAACTGATCAAGAATGATATGATTGGTGGATCACTACGTGTCAGGCCCACAAAAAGTCTAAACCTGCTTGAATTAGGGCTGGACAATAAATCGCAAATTTATCGTTATCGAAATTCCTGACTTTAACAAATATAATTTTCAATACCAATAAAAAACGAAAAGACGTGTGTAGGTTGGCGACATTCATGTCCCTTTAAGAAGCTGTACCACCTTGAGTCACATGACAATGTGACTCAATGTAATACACGTGGCAGCCCCATCTAGTGGACACCTTTTGTTTTTGTTCATACATGTAGTTATCGTCCATTCATCGTTATCGAGGTGAACTCCTCAATATACCGTGATATTGATTTTAGGCCATATTGCCCAGCCATAGCTTGAAGATTTCACCCATTGTCATTTGTTGGACTGACGAACGTCAGCTGGAAAACATTTGACATATCACCCAGCCTTAACAGCCCTGAAAGAGTTAAGATGTGAACAGGTATTATTGAGGGTTGTGTTACACCTTCAGCAAAATACTCAGAAACTTGTCTTGCATTCATTTGGTTTAAAATAAAACTAAACGACTAAAGGAAGAGGTTACCAAGGAGATCTAGTCAGTCGGAAACAAAGACACCTTCATAATACACACACTTGGCTTTAGGCTCGACTTGATTGGTTGTTAATTAACAGGACGGGACAGATACTTAGTTCATTTTTTAATTAATACTTATGGTATAATTTAAAAACCATAACATTTTCTCATTAAACTCTGGTGTGACTAAATCGTACCAACAGAAGCAGCTACATTCTCTTGTTTGGTTGCTGATTTGCATAGCCTCTACAAAATAAGGCTGAAATCAGGTTAGCTCAGTTATTACCGTTGCTGCTGTTTCAGTATGTTCTGTATCTGATGGAAGATAAGTGATATCGGTGTTTATACACACACACACACACAAGAACATGGCACCTGACCCTACAGCAATTTCACTAGGGGTTACACTTTAATCTACTGAAATAACTGCAGACCCTTAGGAGAGAGGTCATTTCTATAATAATTTTAATATAATCCTGTCAATTTTACTCTCATACCATAGCAAAAAGGCTCAAGTGACAATTAAATGTAACATATATCTCCAATAGCCCTTCTAGTCTAGTTTTGCACATAAAACAGACGTAACATGAACATTGGTCCATCATCTGCATGCAGTTGAAGGTCATAACTCTAGATGCAGTAGGCTCTGCAAAGCAAACTACTCGAGTCCATCTGAACCAAAGTGTAACAATCCTTTCTAAGGTAGTCCCAACTGGCGTTTACAAAGGTCACATTCATCCACCAACACGTTCCAGCCTTGACCTTTTATGATTTCTGCAGACTCGCCTAATCTTTTCACAATTTTAAACAATGTCCATACAAGAAGATGAGTTTGTTATTTTGTCTGATTTTGCCTTTTCTGATCGCATTAGTGTTTTTGCCTTCCATCAATTGTTGCGCTGTTTTCTTGAATCAAAATGTGATTTTTTAAGTACTTTATGAAATTCAGGTTGTTGCTTAGACACTAAAGTTTTTGTTGAAGTGTAGAAACTAACTTTCCAAGGAGTAGGTTTTGTAATTTAAGGCTGCATGGATAAATCTAAAATAATAATAATAGAGTTGATTTCAGTTTATATTTTATTGTGAACTATGGCGAGGGGGTGTCTAATTACTAAGACGCACAAATAAGGAAGTGGGAAAAAGAACGAGTTAGAACAAAAGAAAAAAGGTGTAAATAACCAGCTGATATGGACAAGCTGACCAGCACAAAGTCTTTATTGGATCTAGAGGTGGGCAATATACCGAAAATTTATCAATACCAAAATTCTATTACGATTACGAATAAATTCTCGATTTAAGGGCAATAAGCGATGCATAGCTGACAGCTAAACCTGAGGATCCATATCCTTGTTCTGAATGAGTCAAAGCATTTTAAGTTTATTCTTGTACGACAAGTTTTAGATTCCAGGTCCAGGCCGCCGACTGAAACGTGATGGAAAATTGGCTCCTCGTTCACACAGTTTCAGTTTCACTCCTTTTCTGTACTGATTACTCCTCTTCAGGGTTGCAGGGAGCTGGTATCTCATTGGGCGAGAGACAAGGGACATCCTGGACAGGTCCATCACAGGGCCACACTCACTCAATCACAACTAGGGATAATTTAGTCACCAATTAACCTGACATGCATGTTTTTGGTCTGTGGGAGTACCCGGAGGAAACCCACACATGCATGAGGAGAACATACATAATATGATAATAACCTAACCATGCAAAGTCCAAAGAAGAACGTGATTATTATGTATTTCATAAAACAAATAAACAATATTTAATCATGATGACGCTGCTAATATCACATTAATATGATCCAAAACCAGATCTTTTCCTCGGACCATGACACACTTAAGTTGCTCCGATTACATAAGTTTGTCTGTTTGCGTTATAAAGTTTTTTGTGCACTCCAAAAACACCCAGCGGGCTGTTGTTCAGCAGATAAAAGGTCCAGTGTTCTGGTACTAAAACTGATGTTTACCACAATGTGACTTCTATTAATGCAGCTCATACAAGCCTCAGGTGGAAAACAAACAGCCTCGCTCTCTTCTGTAACACCCACAAACACAAGCGAAGAATAGAAAAGGGTTTAATTTTATTTAATCCAAAACAAAGAAACTAAATAAGTGGAGTCACATTGGAAACCACAGCCTCCTTGGTTTTTGTGTCTAAAAAGGGTCAAATGAACAGCTGATAGTCTGGAGTTAGGACTGGTTTAGCAGCATGCTTCATCAATGATCAGTATCATCATTGACCAAATCCTATTTATAGCCACGTAGAGAGACAGTGTGTCACACATTTGAAAGCAAGCAACCTGTTTGGCCACCTTGACTGATAAAGTTGGTGTTTTAAATGCATTAAAAAAAGGAATAATGCATCACTTACAAATAAAGCATGGATGTTTGCAGGATCTACTGTTGCTGCAGAAGAGAAGAGTTCACATCACTCACTATAGGGATTCAATAAGACCCCCTGAGTGAATCAGAGTTAATTTGAAGACATTTTAGGTTATGACTTATATGAGACACCAGGGATCCTGAGTCATTTTGGTGTAAATGAAAGCCATGCAAACAGAGTCAGAGAGAGACTCTGATTGTTCTGAAAACACTGAACTGTCATTTAAGGTCTCCACGGCTCAATAGAGTCTGATCAATAATTGCCTGAGGATTCGTCAATCGCATGGCTGTGCCCAAGTACAGTGGTAACAAACCAGGCCTTTCAGACATGACTGAGTGCATTGTGTGCACGTTTGGAGGCCCAGTCAGATGTTATGA
This sequence comes from Aphyosemion australe, assembly GCA_006937985.1. Taxonomy (NCBI): domain Eukaryota; kingdom Metazoa; phylum Chordata; class Actinopteri; order Cyprinodontiformes; family Nothobranchiidae; genus Aphyosemion; species Aphyosemion australe. The sequence goes on along the minus strand of SSNS01000231.1, from coordinate 1,003,226 downwards.
TCCTAAAAGATCGCTGATGAAAGGCGGCCAGGGTCATGGAGACTGAAAAGCTTTGTTTGTTGACAAAGATGTCTTCCAGCTTCCTGTTTTGATAAATCTCTTAAAAGATGCCTGTATGTGAGAGGATGTTACCAAGAAGGGGGGAAAAAGCAGTGATGAGTTGGAGAAAGGGGCTGCTGCTTCTGCAGAGGAGCATCTGTCCTCAGCCTACACACTGTGACCAATTTGTAGGCAGACTAGCTGCTGGTGTGTGACACAAATGATGAGCTGAGCGGATGTGCTAAGAAAAAAAACCCAGAGAGCTAAAGGATTTCTGCTCCTTATAACCTACAACACATAAAAGCCCAAAAATAAATAAACACAATTAAAATGTAAAGAAAAAACATTCAAAACTAAGTAAAAATTTCCTTTGGATATGACGTCACTTCCTTTGACATCACTAGCATCGGCGGGGGGATGGGCAGAGAGCAGTTAGCTAGTAAAACCAGGTTTTTATGTAGCTCTCATGTAGTCATACACAAAAACGCCTCACTACCTTTCCGTTTCCTTTCGAAAACAACAGAGCTGCTTCCCAGAACATTAAACTGAACGTGAAACGGCGGAGTGCTGCCTAATGTAGCAGCTACCAGAGGACCGGGAGCACAGGAACACACTGCTCCTAATTCCCCAGGACAATACTGGAGGAATAATCACATACCTCTGAAGTGCATAAGAGCCACCGGCTGAAACGGCCCGTTGGAATTAGGTGCATCCACGACCATCCTGTCTTCGGATTTATTGCATGTCAACATCTAAACCTCAACCAGGATGGCGATCGACTCAGGGCGAGAGGCCAGCCTCCATTTTAGCACAAAAGCAGATCAGAAAATGAAGCTCTTCTGCTGCTGGAGGGAACTGGCTAGTTAGTGATGTAAGCGGGAGCGGAGGCCGCTGATTGGCTGAGATCATACTGCTCCACACCAATAGGAGCGCAAGCTGATGTGAGGAAAGGAAGGTGATTGGATGAAAGAGGGCTGGGGTTATGCCTTGTGTTTTTTCTTTCCTCTTGTGCTTTCTTTTCAATCACTGGCCCGTGGTGGCGCTCCGCGAGAAAAGCCCTGCCACAGATCTCAGATCAGATTGACTTAAGTCTTCTTCTCCACACATTTGTCATCATCATCATCATCATCAGCTTTATTTGTATAGCACTTTTAACAATCCAAAGGATACCCAAAGTGCTGTCATTAGAGTTTCAGAATAATCTGATTTAGGATAAGCAGCTGGATATAACTTACAGAGCGAGAGAGACTCTGACTAAATCTTCTTTCATTCTTTTATTGGTGTCTTATACAGTTTTTAATCTAAAAGAGGTGGAAAAGAGGGTCAGAGAGGGCCTCAAGTCTACAGATTCAACAAAGAACAGATCCAAGATAAAACCACATGAATAAAGGGTGACTAAAGGCACAAACTCCAGCAAGAAAAGCCACAGAAATTTAGCAAAAGCTTTGCTGATATTATTTATTGCACGAGAGGAAAATGTGCATGATGGGACTATTTGATCCAGCCTTTAACAACAGTTTAAAATATATGAAATGGACGAACAAAACCAAATCACATCAGTCGCATTAATGCACAGATGGTTTAATGAGTCACACGTTATTCAGGACAGTGGCAGAGTTTGCAGGATTTTTTTTTCTTGCAAGTGACGTCTAAGCAAAATTAGCTCTGAACAGGAAATGAAAGTGAGTAGACAGAAAATCAATCGGAAAGGGACTCGGCACAGGAAACTGCTGCAGCAGCTCCATGCTGAAGGTTTATCTGATTGCACAAATGCAAAAATGACACGCTATTGTGATTACATGCAATGCATCAATCAAAGAAGTCATTTTATTAGTCCCTGCTATGTGGCTAGCATGGTGTTTGGGTCATTACTTCTTGGATGTTTGCAGCATATGCAAAGACTCAGAGACACTGCTCAGCTTTTCATCTTTGCATAATGAAGTAGCTGTCCTTTTCATGTGATTTATCAGAGGACTTACGTAGCAAAACCACATTCACACCACAAAACAAAACAGAACTTTTTTATGACAGCGTGGTGTGCACAAAATCGTTTTCACAGTCATTTGAGGTCCTTGTTGTTTTTTTAACATTAGACACAGAACAAAAATGATTCAAATGCAATAAAGAGTCAATTTTAGCATCTTTGTTTGACTCTTTATTGCACTCGGTTTAATTTTTGTCAGATTTTCCTTCCTTGTTTGTTTTTTATAACACTATGGATTCAAACTGGCAAGAGAACAGGGAAAGCAATTAAAACGGGGACCAGGATAGAGATGAGAGATGCATTCCTATGCTTTACATTCTCTCACTGAAGGGCCAAAACCTCTTCAAGAGGTGCCATTACATTCCACAGCCATGACAACAGGCGTCTGCGTTTTCTGAGCAGCCACTTCCATCTTACTGACTATACAAAATCATGCAATGCTAAAGACAAACCCTGCAGATATTTATTTATTTGGTAAAACATGCTGTTTTATTCAATATTTGGTAATGGCATCAATCTTTAACATTTCAGCTAAAAGCTGTTTTTGTATTGTGAGTGTGACACATCTCTGCTCTGAAGACGTTATTTTTTAAAGTCAAACACTAAAAATGTACAATTTGTAAAAAAAAAAAAAAAAAAAAGATCAGGATAATACAACAAATATATAAAAAAAAACCTATGTGTCCACCAGGGGGCAGCAGAGGCAGCAGAACCATTTATGAGACCTTGGAAACACAAACCGGGCTGTCACTAAATGTTTTACCAACACCTGACGAAACATATTGTTTAATCCTCTTCATCAAACATGCATGAACTTCCTACTGACAACATTTTGTCCACGCAGCAGCTTCACACACTATAAACCTGAAGCCATTTCATTTAAATAAACATATTAACTCCATAGTTTTGATGAACTTCTTGAATCATGGATGAGTCATTTGTCTCCAACTCTTATGAATGCACACAAAAGCAAACACTATGTAGTGAAGTGCTGACAGAAACAGCTCCTGTTTGTAAATTTGGAACATTTTGATCATATAGCTCCAGTTTCTTTTACCAAACATGCAATAAAATAACCTAATTGAACCACATAGGTTCCTTTTTTAAAGTATTAGCTGTTTTGCTGTGCACTCATTTAGATGTGCAAGTATTAGTTTTAGAAATGAAAAACTTATTATTCCACATTATTTGTCAAGATTATTTACCTACTTAAAGGTGCAATATGTAAGAATGAAGTAAGACTGACATCCTGTGGTCAAATTTGGGTACTGCAATCCATTTTTCTAAACAAAAAGTGACTCTCATGGTGCATTCAATTCCGAATAGAAAAAAATCCAATAAAATGCCCTGCAAAGTCAGACCTCCCAGTCAGAAACCTGGAAGTTTTTCAGAACTCCGACCTCGAGATCCAAGATGGCAGCTCTCCGCATCATCAACAGTAAGTTTTGATTGAAGTGTGTTTATTTTACAAGACACACATATACTAAGAGTGCGTTTAAAAGCAATGTTACATGTAGTGCTTGCATCTCTAAGCTGAACAAACTAAAAGTGTTATTTATTAGTCGTCTGTGTTCGTTGAGAGCTACCAAAAACAGCAGTTTTTGAGGGCGCCGCCATATTGGAATTCCGACTTCTCCGACTATAGTAACCGGAACGCTGTTAACTCGGGTGTGACATCATTCCTAGTTCCAAATTCCGACTTGCTGTTTACGGATCTGCGCCAGAAGATTCTGAATCCAACTGAAAAATATCAAAAAGAAAATGTTTTGAAATAGAATAAAAAGTGCTGAAAACACACCAGCAACCTGCTAAAATGCATAAATGTATTTATTTTTTTGCTTTATAATAATAATTCCTCACAACATTGTCATGTAAACTATAAATAAAAACATTTAGTGCTCTTGACTTAGCAGAAGCATCATAACAATTAACCCCTCAATTGCGAGACTGAATTTTGAGACTTCCTATCTGGGTATCTGCAGATGTGCCTGACTTTAAACTGGCTCTACCAATGAGGTATGTTGGCCAGTGCCAATATATATTAAAAAAAGAAGTAGATATCCACTGGATATATCAGCAGAACTGATATTGCTCTAGTACTAAGGGGTCCAAACTGGGCCATTACACCACCAGAAGTCTGAACCATTGCTAGAGGAAAGGACATATCCATCTTTTCATGTCGTTCACACCAAATTCTGACCCAAACATCTGAATGCTGCAGCTGAAATTGAGAGCATAAAGATGGTTGTGGGTGAAAATCCCAGTAGTTCAGTAAATTCTGAAACAGGCAGACCAGCCCTTTTGGTACAAACACATTTAAAGTCCTATAAGTCATTTTTCTTCTCCATTCTGCTGCTCGGTTTGGACTTCAGCAAGCCATCTTCACCACATCCAGAGGCCTGCATGCACTCAGGAAGCATCATGTGATTGGCCGATTAGATATTCATGTAAACAAGTAACTGGACAGGAATCTAATTAAGATTTGCACCATCTCAGATATGTGAAATGTGTCTTGTTCCTTGATACTAAACCTACACACCATCAGCAAATGAAACCCATGTGGAGTTAGCATAAACCACACACACACACACCCCTGCAGTCTGCAGATCTGCTATGCTTGAACTCCTCCATAACGTCACCCCGCTCATCCAGGTTTTCAGAACAAAGCTGCGTATAGTTTACAGGAAATCACTCAGGCCAGATCCTGCTTGTAATGCTGAGTGTAAACAGAGGAGGCATGAAAGATTGATGCAAATGTTCAAAACCTCAGCCTCACTGTCTCGCACAAATATGCATCAGTGTGATATGAACTAATTGAGTCAATCGGTAATGCAAACGCTAAAGAAAAACCTAAACAAAGCTGGCTGTTCGGCCAGCTCGCTTGTTTAATTACGATCAATTAAAGCGATCGATTCTCAATAATCGCTGATTACTTGTACTGCTGGAGCAGACTGCATTGAGACATCAACTTGTTCAAGATTGTTTACCAAAGATGCCTAATGCTTGATTTGGAGTTTTTTTTTGTAGGAGTTATTATTGGATGGCCCAGATTTCTCTACTGCCTCCTGGTCTCCTGTCAGTTCAGCGAGTCAGAGAAATCTTGCATGAAAGAGTCATTCGAGGAGGTGGGGGGGTATCTGTTTCTCTCAGGTAAGGATGGAGATGCAGCTGATTGCACATCATTTGCATTAGAGACCAGGCTGATGGGCAGTTTTTGTGTTGCCATCAATAATGTAGGAGGAGAGCTCTGGAGGTTAAAAAGGTGGTTATGAAGATCCACCGACATTATGAATTGTTAATATGACTCTATACAGGTCAAATATGAAATATTAGATTAAAAATATCATGTATTATAGGAAAAGTCACTTACTTCTGCTTATTAGTTAAACTTGCAGCCGCGTAAAAGTCTGTATGTGATGCAGCAGTTGGAAAAAAAGATCAATATCTTCTATTAGATGCACAGTGAAGATTGCATACCTGCAAGAGCGGGTAGCTTCTGCAGCTCTCTGTTAGCACTGAGAGGAAAGGAGGAAGTGCTGAACCTCTTCTCCCTCTTCACGGCTGAGTGTGACCCCGGCTGCTTCACCCTCAACAGCTGAGTCGCTGGGGGTGCTTTCTTACCAGAGCCCTGCAGAAACACAAGGTTTTTTTAAGACACGGCTTAAAGGAAGGGACGCTGTTACAGGAGACAAGTGGGGCAAAGTAATTCCTGCACTCAGGGAAATAATGAATCTAGAGGAGTGGATTCAGGAAAGGCAAAGAAAGAAGAGGAGGTTGTTGTCGAGGGTCAGGTTCCTTTCCGAATCAGATCAGGTGATTCTTCGTAAGGCAACACGATCACAGCCGGAGGTGTACTATACCACATCTGTTGAACCAGAGAGAGCTGATGAAGATGTCACTGGAACAATCAGTGCTCATCTGCATGGGCTCTTCTTACCATCTCTGGCTACACCCATAGATTTCAGCATTCTGATGTAGTTCAGGAACCTGAAAGGCTGATCATATAGTGATTTTTTAACATTGAATTAACAAAAATGATAATTTTATAATGAAATGACAGTAGAGAAAGTTGACTGAGTTCATCTTTTACATACAATTCACTCCAGAAATATCACAGGCAAAAATAACTTCTACAAAGCCTCTAATTATAATAGAGATAGTGTGTTTTCAAAGAAAATAAAGTCACAAGATCATGCTGCGTGTCATGTGAGCAACTTTCCCAGAATATTAGCAGGAGAAACATAAAAATAAAGTGACTGGTCAGAGAGAGCATGAGTAAAAGCTGAGCAAAAACAGAATTAGACTGCAGCTTAAGCACGGTTATAGTGAATGTTTGCAGAGAATACAAGTGCAATTAGCATGACAGTAAAAACAGAAATATTAAAGGTTGTCAGGACTTCCTGACTATTTAAAGTATAAAAAAATATATACGAGAACATTGTTTTAAATAAATACCAGAGAAAGCAGATTTTTAGATCCACAAAGGAACAAAAAGTTTACATTTTATAGTTTGGTGCTTATTGATCTTCGTAGTTTGTTAGTTATTATGTAAGACACGTTCAATAATAACCACTCTGAACAATAGAAAGTTCAAATAAACTTACTTCTTGGTCATCTGTGGGTCCATTTTTACCTCCAGATTTTTTGGATCTTCCAGATTTTGAGGAATCCTTTAAAAAAAACATAATTTACATTTAATATTACATTTAAACTTTTGGACATTTCCATTTTAAACAAATACCTTTTCCTTTTTGCTCTTGTGAGGCATCCTGAGAGGAGAATCCCTGGAGTCAGCAGGTGGATTTGTGGTCTCACAAACAGACGCCTGGTTAAATCGTCTCCCCGAACTCTCTGATTATGGGCTGATTATCCATCCGTTTGCCACCATGTGACTCAGTTAGAGCCGCATGAAGGTGTCAGCCCATTTCCGCGGTGGCTGCCCGCTACTAGTCGCGCCTTTTTAAAAAGAAACGGTCCTGAAGTGGAGATAACGCGGCTAGTCCCCGCTGTGAACATCCAACTTGCTGCTGCGGCTGCACTTTGTGGTGCCTCGGAGGCAGAGAGAAGGTTGTAATACACAAGCGCCGCCACTGGGGGTCAGTGTTGTTGCAGAAAATAGGCAGAAGCGCTCAATACTGTTGTGTGAGTTTCTCCGAAGGGAGAACCACTCAGAATAATGTAAATATAGAAGCTCTTATTTATTTGTTTCTCGTTTTTTAATACCTCAAACACCATGCTTAATAGTGTCCCCTGCTGGTAGGAAGCTGAACTACATATACAGAGTTTTTATGAGCACATTTGGTGCTGCAATAGATAAATAACTTATAGTAAATGTTGAAAAGAAAATTATTCAAACATGTTATTTATTCGTACTATGAAATATAATAATTAAATGCCTAATAAAAATTGCATGTAGTCTGATTAAATAAAATCAGCATCTAGTTTCGTTGCAAATTTTTAATTATTTATTGGTACTTTGATAGTTTGGGATATATTATAGTTTGCATTAAATGCTTTTTGTTTGTTTAGTTAAAACATTACTTTTTGATGTTAATTTAAAATAGATCTTTTTGTATTTTTTTTGTTTTCTTTCAGTTTTGCACCATATGACCTCACATATATACAAATAATAGCATAAATGACAAATATATAAGAATATTTAAGAGGAAAAATGCAAAATCATTTATATCATACTGAAAACCCCTTTTTATGTCAATATAAACTTTTGCACAACCTGAAAGAGAAATTGTACCCATTGGTCACTATTTGCAGATGCTAAAGCTTAATAAATGTTTTACTATCCAGAACAGTTAATTCCAAGGTCAAGGCTATGGGACGAGCTCCAGAAATAAAACAAAACTGAAAAACAATTACTAATAGACTAGTTTTACTATTATTGATGTAAAAGCTGAAAAATAAAAGCAAAAGTTGATAGAAGAAGTACAATGGATTAAAGCTATATGCTCTTCTTTATGTAGCATTGTCTGGTGCTGATCAGGGTCAGACGTCATTGTCATTGTAAATTTTTGGGGCAGAAACTAAAATGCATTGAAAAGTACTCTACGTCTTGCAAATAAAATTTCTGGGCTCAATAGCAGACTTGTCTTCAGTAATTGCTAAGCAGTGGATTAATTCTTGATAAGGAAATTGATTAATTAGTAAGTTTCTTGTTTGGCTCTTTTTTAAGCTGCTGCATTTGATTATTGTGTCCACAGGGTGGCAGTGTTGTATCATTTGTTTTACTTTATTTCATCACTTTGCCTGAAAGCCATTTGTTTTCATGCAGTTTTGATAAAAAATCAAGCAACATTACAGCCAAATCTGCTGTTGTCTTTATTATGAAAAGAATCATTCAAATAAAAGTGATGCCACCACGTTTTTTGACCCCAGAGCGATGTGGACAAAAACCCATGAACTCTTGTAAAACCAAGAAAGTGAACACAACTCATCGGTGTTGAATCATATCTCTTCCGAACTCGCAGCGAGCTTCATCACCACTGATTGAAGAAGAAAGTACAAATTGACAGAGACGGCGTGTGTGGGCTACAAACAGAGTGGGTTTGTTTTCCGTGCTGGTCGCTGATGTGGCACACTGGTGTGTATTGATCAGCCTGTGAGTGTGTGTGCTGGCTTCTGATTCATTGTGTCTCCAACTCTGCCTCTATCTATGATCAGAACTTCATCATCCAACTCAGTGTTATTACTGTATGATACCGATGCTCTTCATTTCCTGTCTCAGCACAGCAGCAGCACAAAAATGCAATAAATGCAGCAGCACAAGGGGGAACGAGTCCATCTGCTCATTTATTTATTTACTGTTGACTTAAATCTGCTGAAATGAGGACAAAATCATGCAAACTCTCTTCTTTTCCCTTGAATATTCATCAGATACCTCTTTCTAAAAACCACCCCATGTAACCTTTGTTTTGATTTGTTTTGCTGTGCCCACTGAACTGGTTTTACACAGGTGCTGTGTAGCACAATCAGTGAAGCGAGTTGGCAAAACACCGGCCTGCTTTATACAAAAAGCCGTGCAGCCGATAGAGGTCTAATGAGTGGGGCAGCTCAACAAGAGCTTGTTTATTTTTCCAGGAAAGGGACTGAAAAAAAAAACGAAGCATGGATGGTAGGTAGAAACGAACAGCTTGTTAGAAACTGCAGCTTTGACATAAGAATGACTTGGTTAACTGTGATCACTGTGTATAGTGAGGCAGGTGCTCGATTCCACATGATAAATGTGTGTGGACTGTGTCACTTCTTGTCATGCGTGACCTGACAACGATTCCTCTGTTTACCCTCTCAGGAAACAGCAGATTGATTTTAAGGGTTATTTTAAACTCTTTACTCACTCAATCATTAGCTCGACAGCTTTAGCTCAATAGGGTTGAGGGAAGATGGTGCTCGACTACAGCATTCATTGGGAGAGAGGCGGGGGACTCCCTGGACAGGTCACCAGTCCATCACAGTCACACACTATAGGGACAATTTAGAGTCTCCAATTAAACCTTACATGTGTTTGATTAAGATTAAAGCCATCAGTTGTCACACAAACTGGTGTGTGGTGAAAATTGACCTACACATTTGACCCATCCCCGTGGGGAGTGGTGAGCTGCAGACACGGCTGTGCTCGGGAACTATTTGGTGGTATAACCCCCCAATCCAACCCCTTAATGCTGAGTGGAGGCATTGGGTCCCATTTTTTTCAAAACCCGACCAGGATTCGTACCCTGATCTCCCAGTCCCTGGGCGGACACTCATACCACTAGGCCACTGGAGCTGGTGGTTTGGTCTGTGGGAGAACCTGGAGAGAACTCATGCATGGCGGGATTTGAACCTGCAACTTTCTTACTGTGAGTCAGCAATTCTACCAGCTGCACCACTATGCAGCCCACTCTTCACTTTAAAAGGATTTGTTTGTATGACTTGGAGGATGTTGACTGGTAATGTATGTTAGAAAAATTTATGTAATCATTTTTGATAATGTAGTCATTTAGAAATTTTCATTTATACACTTATGGACTACATTTGGTTGTGAGAGCATTGACTGTGAAGTTGGAACCAAAGTGAAGCAAGAGTATCAAATTACAGCAAGTAAAAGCGTTTAGATTTAAACAAGAGTGTTTTGAGTCTTATTTGGTGAAATAACTTTGTTAGTTATAATGTAGTAAGAATTTTCCTGACATTTTGGTCCTTCGAGCCGGATATAATATCTGAATATCTCTTCGGGGAGTACACATTTTTTCTAACATTGTAAAATATAAATATCCTTTCAAAACTTGGGTTTCATATTTTGGTGTAATAAATCCATCCATCAGTCCGTCCATCCATCCATCCATCCATCCATCCATCCATCCATCCATCCATCCATCCATCCATCCATCCATCCATTCCATCAGTCCTTCCGTCCGTCCATCCGTCTGTCCGTCCGTCCGTCCGTCCATCCATCCATCCATTCGTTCATCCCTCCATCCATCTGTCTGTCTGTCTGTCCATCCATCCATCCATCCATCCATCCATCCATCCATCCATCCATCCATCCATCCATCCATCCATCCATCCATCCATCCCTCCATCCATCCATCCATCCATCCATCCATCCATCCCTCTATCCATCCATCCATCATCCCTCTATCTATCCATCCATCCGTCCGTCCGTCCATCCATCCATCCATCCATCCATCCATCCATCCATCCATCCATCCATCCATCTATCCATCCATCCATCCATCCATCCACCCACACATAAATCCATCATCCATCCATCTGTCCCTATTGTAAACCAACCTCCTCTAGCAAGAATTTGTCACATTATTCAAGCAAAAAAAATATTTTTTTGTTTGCCAAAATAAAAATAAAATGTTTTTCATGTTAAACCCAACAACTCAGTTTAAAATAATCAGATGAAAGATTAAATTATTTTCAGATGACAGAATCCCAGATGCTTCAGTCCAGACCTGTGGGATGTGTATGTGTGTTTTCCCCAGTCAGTGGGCTAAAAAAAGATGTCTAGTTGTTTGACTTGTGGAGGTTAGCAGGGGCAGAAGTAAAGTTTAGACTCTCACTACACCCTTGTGTGCTGACATGTTTATGTTGAACATGATTAAGTGCTCTCTCAGCTTCCTGCTGCTATTACCTTGCTCCTGGACATGTCTTGTCTGATGGGTCTGGGAAAACATCATGTACCACCTGCTGCTGGATCATCATCTTCTGGGACTCCAAATTTCAGCTGCTTCAAGGTGTTCCTACTCTCTTTTCACCTATTTTCCACAGCCTACTGTCAGCCTCACTGTTTTGTGACAACACTATTGAATATCACCTCATAATCTCCAGCTTACACCTGATCCTGCGCCAGCTCCAACCTCTGTTTCATTCCCCTGGGTGTTGGAGTGCTCCTCCCTGAGCTCTACCCTTTGCTTCTGATTTCTGCCTCTTACAAAGATGTTTTACTTTCAGACTGCTTTTATCTGTGAGCCTGAAAAGTTCACAGACGTGTACATCAAAAGGCATTCAGCTTAAAGGAAAAAAAAAGACATCTTTGTTGTCTTGCCTAAAAAACTTAAACTTAAAAGTTAAAAGTTAACTCTGGATGACACGAAAGTCAACAGATTAACTCTGATTTCTCTTTCTAACTAACAAAAAATTAACCCATTTAGGAAATTCATGGAAAAATACACAAATCATTTAAGGCGACGTCTGTGGATAATTTAATTTGAAGTTGAATATTTTTTCTAGAGATCATCCTGGGTATAATCTGTTTGACCCTGATCCATCGGAACCATCAGAACCGTCAGAAACAGAGAAGACTAAAAACAGCTTTTAACCAATGTGAAAAGTGAAAGGGAAAGCTGCCAGTTCTGTTGCTGAAAAGCTGCTAAATGTTTTCAATCTTGGCCTCAAATGTGCAATATTCCAAGGATCACATCTTAAAATGTTTTGCACACAGTACAAAATACACAAAAAGACAATTAAAAACCTTTATTCTATTCTGTCACCTGTATTTTAGCAGTTCAGACAAACAGCAGCAAATCTATTGCTGATTCAAATAACTAGCATTTAACTTTAACACTTTATCTCACTGAGTTTGTTTGTGTTTTTGTCACAAAAATACATTTTAGTTGCTTATCGCTTAGACAAGGGTCTTCATGGGCTACAATGTTTGTAGATGATATTGTGATCTATAGTGAGGGTTATGGTTAGGGTGCAGGTAGATGAAAAGCTAGAGGGGTGGAGATATGTACTGGAAAAGAGAGGAATGAAGATTAGTCGCAGAAAGACGGAATCCATGTGGGTAAATGAGAGGAACCGTGATGTAACAGAGAGGTGAGACAGTGATTACATAGAAGGATGCTGAGGTTGGAGACACCAGACAGGAAGCTGGGAGGAAGACTAAAAAGCATTTATGACTAAATAGAGACAGCTGATTCGCTGTGGCGAACCCTGAAGGGACAAGCCGAAAGAGAAAGTACAACCAGAACAGGACCTGGGTCACTCTTTCTTCAGTAATCTGCTGCTGTATCTGATCAAGTTTTATGAATGCGCTCACAAATCTGCCAAAGCATTACCACTGAGTCAAGGACCACACAGAATTACTCAGACAACCACAAACAGCCTCTGAGACACATTTTAGATATCCCTGATTTATAAAAAATCAAATTTACTTTATAAATAATTACCAGTCACATATTTAGCCTTAAGTGTTACTGAGACAAACTGCAAAAAGTGCTTTGTTAAACAACGTACTGACAGTCTTTTATTATTTAAACAGCATTAATTGGGTTCAAAAGTCTCTGAGACTTTTATTTTGGTGGTAAACAGCTGAGCATTATGGTAACCACTGATTTAAACCTTGTTAGTTTCAGGTACAATAGAGGTTTTTGGATCCCAACAGTGCATTCAGCACTTTGGTTGATTCACTAGAAGGTGTTTTAATCCATAAGTTCATTATAAATAGCTACAAGCTCAGTGAGTTTTCAAACACACATAATGACTATTGACTTGCTGACTTTTTTCACTTTGTTATTCTACACTTTGCACCAACATGCATTCTTTTCTTCTGCCAAGCTATTAAAGGCCTGTTAAAACTCAGATTGTACTTTGATCTGGGAGCCAGAAAATGTATTGTGCTCTTTTTATTCAGGAACAGAAAATGTTCTTGTGAAAGAATTTTTAATCAGCTTTGCTAGCTGGTCCAAAACGTGTGTCTGAATTAATGTAGATTCAAACATTTAGACTCAGATATAAAAAGCCTCAAATGAAGTGCAACAAATATATATAAAAGCATTAAAAATGCTGATTTTTCTTTTTTAAAAACCAAGTTCACTAATGTTTTGAATACATTTGCAGTGGTTTCTTGTATAAATGAATCCCTTGTGAGTCAATCTCTGAGAAAAAAAGGTCAACATGCGGCAATTACAGGAAATAGGGGTAGAAGATTATTTTCACGTTTAGCCTACATGTTAAACTCAGAGTGACTGATATTTAAAAAATAACAAGTAAAAAATGGTTTCTCTGTGAACTTGGTGTTTAAGAAAATGTGAATCAAATCAAGACATCACTTACATAATTAAATGATATATAAAGAATGTAAAAGTTAACTCCTCGTGTAACCTAAACTATAAATTAAGCTACATGAGTCCTTATTTGTTTGAGGATATAGTTGCAGCTTTTACTGAACAGAGAGAGTTGCCACTCTGCTGATTTTGCTCTGTCAGCTCCAGAAGAGTTTCACTGCTCCTGAGCTTCTTCCTGCCTGACTGCCCACCTCGCACCAGCTTCTTCTGCAGATGGGGGCAGAGGCCAGAGGCAATCAGGTTTGCTGCAACAGCCAGGGGCAGATTAATCAAGTGCTGCCCCAGGAGAGCAGTATCCATTAGATTATATCACAGCCAGGCAGCAGCAGTCACACCACTGCTTCCTGTACTTTGCCTGTTGGTGGGTGAGTTCACTTGTTTTACCTGTCCTGCTGTAAACTAAGAATGGCACATAATAAACTTTTATACATGATTATGTGTCAACATACAGTAAAAAAAAGGTTTATATATAAAAATCTAAGTCCGAAGTAGTGGAGCAAGCGCCAACCCCCCAACTGTGCCCCCAACCCATAAAGATGGTGAGGATGGTAGTTGGAGAGGACACCCTTGGCCATGAAAGTTGGGGGGACAAGCAGTGAAGGGCCTTCCCCACTTAGGGAACCGTTCCCAAGCCTTGTAGTGCTAACTGACAGAAGTGCAATGGGGAAGGCTGTTGTTTTTGATATGTTCCTGCTCAGACACACATGATTCTAATTGTTGAATTATCTCCTTAGCCTTCATCAGGTACTCCTAAAACCGGCAGGGAACTGGCACTTACGATGCTAGCACACCCCTGTAAAATGATACAACAATAGTTTGATGTAGCATAAGTGTTAGAAAAAATGTATACATAGTATTTTAATCATTTATTATATCATATACATTATAACTTATGAATTGTATATCTGTTTATGAAGCACACATAACTCTGGAGCATGTGAGCAAGAGGGAGTCAACAGACACTTTCCATCCTGCTGATAAAGGGGTTTGGTTGCTAGGAGAAGTTGGTTTATCTCAGAATTCAGAAGGGTGGGGCTGAGCACAAAAAGGCATGTTAATGCTAATAAACTTCAGAGCATGTAATAGAAGCAGGTTGTATACTTGTATTATGTGACATTTCTCCCCTTTGGCCAAGTAGAGCTTTAAATTATAACTCATGAATCCTGACTCTCATTTGGTTTTTAACGAACAAAGCAGGGAAGATTTCCCTGACATTTTGGTCCTTCGAGCCAGATACCAACACCTGGGTGGATCTTCAGTGGAACACCAGTGGCAGCTGAAAAAAACGTGCATGGCCAGGTCCAAGACCTGGGATTTTTGAAAGCCTACCGCCTGAAAGTTGGGTTAAAAAGGAGGTCATCAAACGCCTTGGTGATTCTTCGAGGACAGCCCAGTGACAGTAATCCACCTCCACCAGAGACTTTGGATTCATTGAGTATCAATAGGGACTAAAATCAGCTGTGTGAATGGGTCATTCGTTTCCCTCCATCCTCTTCCAGTTAGCATTCAAGCTAGGTTGGTGTGCTAAGCTGACCGAGGGTCACACCGTAGTGCGTCCTGGGAACTGGGGTGCATTTTCGTTGATTGACAACTCCCTCTTGTGGATAGGCAAATCTACTGGTCAGCACTTTAGGCTCACGTAGATGATTTGTTTTGCTGTAAAGGACAGGGGAGGGACTTAGGGTAAATGTAATTTCTGAAAATGATCTACTTTATCTCATACAACAGAGTCAGATAGTCACATTTACACGTTTTTAAATTTACTTTAAAACTTTTAAACTACATACCCCAGGTTTAAGTAAAGGTTTGTGTTTCTGCAGATTTCTGTTTTCATTGACAATAACAACCATTGTATGAATAAACCTAAACAAATAAATCAGCTCTGGGTCAGCTATGAGTTTCTACAACACACACTGAGACAAAGCTAGGGTCAAAACTAATTGTCAAATTTGTATCTGGAGCTACATTAAGAAAAACCGAAGAGTATTATTGTATTTTAAGAAGAAAATAAACAAAAATTCAGCAAAGAAAGTCACTACAGAGAGAGGTTATGTTTTTTATTTTCAGGTTCAGCTCATGCAGACTGTTTTGAA
Source organism: Aphyosemion australe (assembly GCA_006937985.1). Lineage (NCBI taxonomy): Eukaryota > Metazoa > Chordata > Actinopteri > Cyprinodontiformes > Nothobranchiidae > Aphyosemion > Aphyosemion australe. Next base: position 987,540 of record SSNS01000231.1, on the reverse strand, counting down.
GAGACGACACAACCAGAAATGTCATCTTTTCCCAAGAGACAAACTGCAGATACAAAAGTAAGATCACTTCTTTCTAACTCAATCCTTTAATCATTTTTAAGGTTTAGTTACCCCAGAACCTTCTGTTTATGCCGTTTACTTGCAACATCAGAGATTCAATCGAACTTTAAAAGGAACAAGAAAATAAGATTTGATTTACTGTTTTCTTTAGAAAACGGTGACCTTTTGTGAAAGACAAGTATGAAACAACAGCAGACGCAGAACAAGGCGCTTGTTTTCTTCTTTGAAGTTTTATTTTGTTTAACATCTTGTTCAGTGTTATTTAATCTAAAGTAGAATCAATGATACGTAGCATTGGCTGGTTTATTATCTTTAAGACTTTGAGATTTGCAGAGATACCATCAGTTAGAGGGAAAAATCAAGTGTGACTGTGCCTTTAAAGAAAAGTCACAATTCTCCAGAGTTTCTTGCTTTCATGCCCCCTCATTTCATTAGAGATAAACTCCTACTGAAAGGTACACTCTTGAAATGAAATATCACTCTGTCCTTTAGTCAGTCAGTGGCCGCTCTGACTCTTCACTCCTGCACCTCTGACTCTCTAAAAGCGTCCTTTCTTGTCCTCCGTCCAATCACATTTCTCTGGCCTATCTTCTCCCCGATGTCTACTGCGTTTTCCTTCAGCCCCTGCTTCATTCTACTCTGCTGCAGAGTTACTCGGGTCAAAAAACCAGCCAGCTGCATTTGCTAATCTGGGAATACAGGCGGACGAAGACAGAGGCTGACATAAAGGCCAGTTTATTTTTCCCCTCAGTGATAAAAGACTGCTTTTGCTTCAGATCTGATACCATCCAACTTGACCTATAAATGTACTTGACCAGCACAGAAAAAGAAATGCATCTTCATGTCTGGAGAGGTTCCTTTGCCAGACATGGATTTAAATCCCTCTTGCAGAAATGGAAATTTAAATTTGACATTAGGATTGCAGAGTGATACCAGAGAAATTGCCAAGTGCTCGCTGTTCTGTGGATGAAGACTACAAAACATCAACAGGGGGATAACATGGAGCATTTTAACACTGGAAACAAACAGCTTTGTGAATGGCTAATTACATATATGTTAATTACTGAGTGTGTTGTGGGTTTCTAATGAAGGCTTAGTTTTTTCATGCTGAAAACCTTTTATCACTGCAGGGATTATTTTTAGCCTTTATTTTTCGTGAATTTAAACATCCTGCATCAAGTTGCCATTTTAAAAGGAAACAAATGCTGCAGTGTTTGTAATCTTCATATTTTTTATGATCAGATCCATAACTAAGTAAATAGGTAAAATATCCAAGTGATTCAAGTGACCACAGAACAGAACAGCTGGTGTATGTCTGGAATGAATTTCTCCTCCTTTGAGGTATGATGAACAGGTTGGATGATGAGTTCAGAAGAGTTGGCTTATCTCACTGGTGGTAACTAGTTAAACACACACAATTACAAGAAAATGTCTACATTTTCAGCTGCAATCACACTGAGCTGGTACCCATGACACATAAATGCAACATTCATGTGAAATCTGTGCAACTGCTGTGCCAAATTGTCTTATCGCACTTCCATCATAAGTTAAGTCCTGGTCACAATTTATCCTCATCTTACCCACTATTGTGTCATGCTCAAAAAGTCAGACTTTCTTTTTGTGTCTCCAGTTCGTCACAACTTGACTGATCAGACTGCAGGTCTTTCCACAGTGTAATCTAAGTGTGACCACAATCAGGCTCTAATATGAGCATACATGCACAGAAGAAGCCATGATGTCACACGCTGCAGTAACTATGGATGCCACATGTCTGCATCAAGCTGGGAAGTTTTTTCCAACACTCCCCTCCTCCTCTGCAGAATTATGATGTTTGTCACATGCGGACGATGTAAACATTGTTTGAAATGCGACTGAGATCGCTTTGACGTAATATATGCATCTGATTAAAGCTTGCATGTGAAGGTGAACTGAGACTGATATGAAGAAATCCCAAAGTTATCTCACAACTGTCTCATTCTCTCATTTTTCATTAAATCTGCTGTGGTCTCTAAATTATTTGTGAGAAGTTTACTGTGAGATAAAAAGTTCTTGCACTCAGGGGACAGAAGTTTGTCAGGAGTGGGGGGCAGAAAACGGCAGGATTACGAGTCTTAACTCATTCATTTTCATGATATGCAAACGTCTTGCCTCTGATTGGATAACAGCAACACAACTCTTCCACTGCCACCGTTCGCTCTTCTTTCTTGGTTTAAAAATGCAACGTTGATGTTTTATCTCCACAAATAACACAAGTCTGATCTTGTTACACCATGTTGTGGAGTTCTAAAGCTAACGGTTAGCTTCTACTAGCCGAAACGTGCTCTGCTTTCTCCTGGATGCTAAATTAATATTGTGCCCTGGAAATAATGCGAGGGGAGAACCTCTGTGAACATTTAGAGACAACTTTGAAACTCCCTCACAAATTCTGGAGGCAGCTTGTTGCCATCAGTTACAGCAGCAAGCAGAAATGAGTCTAATTTCTTTCCTCTAAGGTTTTCTTTTTGGGAGGAGATTTTTAGACATCATGAATACTTTGCTGTCACTATGATTTGTCTTCAGATCAAAAGATGGACAAATGGATTTGATTGTTACAGGTAGTTTATTACAGTTTGTTACCGCTAAACTCGTGATAGAAATTTTCTAACCCTTGAATGAGCTTTCTGGGGGAGGAGAAGCTCTGAAGTATTTATGAAGCTGTCACTGGACAGCGTAGGAGGATCACTGGATTTGGATCATCCTCTCAGCTGTGCAGTTTCAGCTGTGGGAGTCTCATCAAGTGAATGAAACTTAAGCAGCTATTCTAGAGAGAAACAACAAAGACCTTTGCAGAAATGTCAAAACTCATAAATTCTCCAAAAGTTGATTTTCTTGTAATTGAAAAAAAAATACTGCAGTACTGCGGAGGTGCAGCATTAAAGGGAGCCAGTCGTGGCTGACTTAAAGGCATGCTATGCAACGTTTTCATATTTTTAAATCATGTTCTTGAGCCAGTATGTGCTAAAATGACCCTTTACAGGGTTAATGAAATGTCACTCAGACCCCCACCACCCTCTGTGGCCAGAATACCACACTTGCAACTTCAGAGTGCCGGTCTGGTCCCTGTTGGACTTAATAAAGTGGAGCTGACATGCCTGGTGCTGCAGTCTGCTTCCAGCATGTTTCCTACATGTTTTAGATCGTGAACACAGCTGATTTGTTTGATTTAGTGATGAACCGCTCCTGTAGACACTAATGAAGGCTGAGGAGACACTTCAGCAGTTAGATTAAGGTGTTAAAAAGACGAACGCACAGCGAGGAGATAAGTTTCACTTTTGGTTTCACCATTGGAACATAAGGGGGTGCTAAAAGCAAGTGTGCAAGTGTGCTTTAAATAGCTATTCTCTATTTCTGCTATATTAGAATATTCATATCCTTAGGAAATAATATTTTCTTGACTGTTAAAACATGCACTAAAATTATTTTATAGCTAACAAAATACAGAGAATTATTGTTTTTAACCTTTTGTTTTGAAAAACCTCCAAAAGTCATTTGTTTTCTAGCAGGAGTCACAGTTTGAAACAGGAAACTTTATTCACAATTGATCAAATATTAGAAAATATTCCTTCTGCTTATAAATTTACTATTGACAAGGTGACGATATCATGCCAAACATGCTAAAACTAAATCTACTTTCTGAGTAAATTACAAGTTCTTGGAAAGTAAAGCTCGGCAGGGGGTCCATACCAAATGCCGAAGCACGTGTTAAGAAACTTGGAATCGGCACACTGTCTGCATCCGCTTCTCTGATGCAAAACTCTTCTGCTGGCTGAGTTTCCAAACAACAACAATGATCTTGTCAGAAGAACAAGAGCAGAAGGCTTACAGGATATTATTTTCATTTAAAAATAACATTAGCGTAAACTTTAAACTGACCCCATTATTAAATAAAAATAAACTACCATGGCTGGACATGTTGAATCACCTGCAGCTATAATCTAGTCCACTAATTTAGGATATTTTAAGGATTATTAGTTTTTGAGCTGTGGTCTTTATGAAACATCTGCTTTTAATAATTCCAACAATGAAAAATTTACTGAATTAAGATGATCGCCATGCCTCATTCCATTTGGGTTCAACTGTGGTTCATCTGCTCTAAACTAGATGGATCACTGAGTGGAACAGACAACCCCTGGGCTGTGTGTGTGTGCGCGTGTGTGTGTGTCTGTGTGTGTGTGTGTTTGTGTGTTTTTTTCCTCCAAACTTTCCTTCACCCTCCTCCCCGCGCCTCTTTCATCCCACCTTAAAACCTCACATTTTCTCTGCCAAAATCTCCTCAGCATGATAAACGCTGTTGCTGAGTTGTTATGGCAGCCATCTTTGTCTGCTTCTGTCTGTCTCTGTTTGTATCTGTGCACAGACCAATAGTCTTCTGGGTTAAATAAGATCATGTGTGCTCATATTTCTTTCATGTTATGGTGGAAAAAACACTTTTCCTTCACCAACACAAATGCCAGGTGATATGCACAAAAGGGATTTAAAAGGTTAATCGATTCTCTCACGGTGGCTGGCTGTTTTCTTTTATAAAAGGCTTAACCTGCCTGTCATGTTCTTGCTAATTGCTAAAGCTTCAGTGACCAAAATGTTATGGGGACTTGTAGTCATCTTTCATATTCTGACCTTTTCCTGTGCTGCTTCTCATCATGATCCAAACAACAAACCATCACAGGCTTATCATGGCACGAGGATACGACGCCTGAAAAGCTCAAATGATACCTTCAGTGGTCTGTGAGGTATTAGACGTGTTTCCACTATCAGAACTTTGGGGTAATTTTACACAAGTTGGCAGTTCAGTGGGCCGGTTGACAGGACCATTTTCCAGGCCATTTTCAGGAACCAGCGGACCTGAGCAGGGGTAGGAACTTGGAATGGCCCAGTAGAGTTGCCAGGCGGAATGCTGTAACTCAGTAGGAAATGACATCAGCAGACGTCGCCAAAACAACCAGCATTTGTAAAGTTGGAAGAGTGGCTGGTGAAGCAGAATATAAGGAAAATAAAATAAGCAGTGTTCATTCTAATCGCTGTTACTAAACTTCCAAAGCTGTAATTTATGGGGCTTTGTGGTCTCACAAAGTACCGCAAAAAACAACGCTTCTTCTGGTCATTGAACGCCACTTTTAACATCACACAGCAACTCTCCTGGTCTGCTGACTCGATTAAATTACGCCATACTTTTACAGGATAAAACTCGGAATGTTATTAATGTCCATGGATGCTTTTTGGCGCTAGTCAGTGACATCACTCACTGCCGAAGCAATTGCGATATTCTGATGTCTTGATGAATTTGCATGGAGACACAGCAGCTGAGAGGACCAAACCATTGTCTTTCCTGGTCAATTTTCCCCCTCCCAGAAATTTCCAGGAACTCCTAAAGTGGAAACACGACTAATATAGCTTAGATCTTGTCTTTGGGTGGATTTAGACCAAAGACACATTGCACCTTTAGATCAGGGCAGTCCTATGGGCCATTTGTCGTCCTCCAAGTGAAAACAACTTCTATCAGGTTATCCTAAATATGTTACTTACCCATTTCATATAAGAGTATCCTGGTTTTCCAATCGTGCAGTGCACCTGAACACTTTATGTATTTAGATTAGGATTGCTTAAAAAAGCAAGTGACACTGAGCTAACCTGCACGTTCTAATGATCTACTTAGATGGTCTCCTAAAATTGTTTCCTAATATGTTTAATAATCAGTACATATTGTATATGTTACTTTGGAACATAAATGGTTCTTTTAGGTTCATTTCCTGGGTGGAGAAGCAGTTGGGGTGGACGATGTAGTTATTTTACTTTTTCTTTATTCCTTGTTTTTAAAGACTTTTGTCTCTTCTCTTAGGCAGAGTTCTTGAATAATGTGTTCATCATAAATATTCTGACACTGTGTTACGTTCTTGTTCTTGTTGGAAACAGGACCAACGAAGGGCCTCCACAAAGACTCTTGTTCCTGTAAAACTTTTATATGATCAAATCCACCTTTAGCCCTAATCTGACCTTCACATCTGACTTTTGAAAATGAACTTTTATAACATTTTGGAACAGATGTACCCATTTGCTCTCTAGTCATTGCTCTGCTCTATTCCCTCTACTCTTATCCTTAACTGATCTTTATAAAAAATGTATCGCCATTGCAAAGTCACCCAGTGTTTCTGAAGGACTCAGGAGCTAAACTGAACTCAGAGATCTCCTAAAGGCAACGAGCGTCAAAAAACCTTTGGGTTAAATTATTTTGGAATATTTGCAAATTTGAAAGCATCCATCTTAAGGTTGTAAGTTCCTGCTTCGTTAAACCTTAGTCTTATTTAAACCCTCTGGGATTGTTAACACAGTGTGCTTTCTTGTAAATTGAAAATGGTAAATGTTTAAAGACCCAATCTGAGCGTTTCTCCTTTTATTTTCCATCACTGCCTAATGCAGGAAATAGGGGTAGAAGACTATAGAAGCCCGCATGTGAAACTCAAAGTGACCGATCATATTTCAAAAATAACAAGTAAAAAGAATACCTCAAAAATGATTTCAATATGACTGGAAAGTTGAATAATCATTTAAATAATTGATCCCCGTGTATGTGGAGTCGGCAAAGATGACTCTCTGACATAAACCAAATCAGAGAAAGTGCTGGAGGGAATCAGATCCCACATGTGTATGTTGAAACGTCGGGTATAGTAGTGCATAGCACTCGATCTTAAATATGCATAATTTATATACTGTATCATTCGACTAACCCCAACCTTTTCCTCTCTTTGTAGCCTGCTGATACCATTTTTCTAAGATTTAAAAGCGAGAGAAATAGTTATGGAGAATCTTATCTCCCACAGCGTGCTGGCCCTTGTAGACGGTGGTTAGAAACATAAAATACAGATTAAAAAGATAAATCATTTTATTCATATTAATTCCACTATATTAAGCTTTTACTTTGAAAATCCATTTTTTAGATGTTTTCTTTGATGTTCTCACTAAGTTTTATACCTTTATTAGAACTAGTAAAACAATGAAACATATAAGTCTGTTCCCTTGATGATGACGGGTCCGTTTTAATGCAAGTTAATTAGTTTTAATGTTGCGCTGTTCGGTTTGCAAAACTCTGAAGTTTCTGCTTGATGTGGAAAAGGTCTAAGATCACAGTTCTGTTTTATTTACAGCCAGCGGATAAATATTCAGTTTGTCTGTGTCTGAGTTGTGCATTATCATATGCATCAGTCAAAGTTCAGAGTTAATTGAGTGCTCTTTGTCCTCGATGCAACAACACTGTCAGTTAAATGCATTTTTGAATTACAAAACTATCTAATTAAATCTTAAAATGCAACACAAAACTGGTAGCGCTCATGTTGTGAGCAAATTATCCCAGAATGCTTTTCTCTTAGGTGATAGGTTCTCCTCTTTAACGCTGCTGATTCTTCTAACAGCATTTGTGTATGCCTATGAAGGCACAAAAAAGTTTTTTTTATTGTTTTATTATACAAAAGAGTCTGCATGCGTCATTGGAGATAAAGCAGCTTTTACAAATAGGCTCTGGCATCACAGATGTTTTCTCTTTCTGTCCAGACGTTCCTGATTTCCTCTGTGACTAGAAAAACAACCCTTATGCATGACTGTTCGATTTCTTTGATGTGTGAAAAATGAAACTAATTTCAAAGCGTTCGCATCATAAATGTTAATTGAATTAATGATTACTTCTTTATTCTAACCATGTGGAACAGAGCTTGTATTACCACCTTGGATGATTCACCTCAACCTACAGATTTTCTAGTCAGTTACAAAGTTAAAGGTTGATGCTGATTAGTAATGAAAACGTATACAGTAAACAGCAGAGATTAGTTTTTGTCCTTTTGCCAAAACTTTGTCAATAAAGTTCTTTAATGATATTTGGTGGTGAAAATGAGATAACAGCATTTGACCCTTTTAAGTGTCAATAAAGCAATGCATCATGGGCAATATTTAAAATGGGAAAACTCGCTATTTCATCAAATTTGCTGCAGTCTCTGTAATGAGTGAATGCCATGTGAATCGTTTTCTGTAAAAAAAAAAACCTCCTGCTTCAGGAATTAGAAGTTAGTCGGAGAAGTAGGGGGGCAAAATACGGCAGGATTTGGAGTTTTACTCATTATTGTTCATTACATGCCAACATCTCACCTCTGATTGGCTAACAGCAATGCAACTCTTCCACTGCCTCCATTCATTCTAATTTCTGGGGGGGAAGCAACATTGATGTTGTATTTCCACAAATAACACAAGCCTGAACGTGTTCCACCATGTTGTAAGGTTGCTAATGCTAATGGTTAGCTACGAGCCAAGATGCACGCTGCTCTCTCCTGGCTGTTAAATCAACACAGCTTCTCACAAGCCAAGATGGATTAGTCCATGAATGCAAATTTTACAATTTTTACAAATTTTAATGCAAGAAATAGTGGTGGACCACAATCAGCATGCATGTGAAACTCAAAGTGACCAAACGTATTTCAAAAAGATGCTACATGTTTCTCAGTGATGCTCCGCTTAAAGAAAATTGACAGATGACATCTGAGTTTACAAGAACTTTTCTGCATGTTTTAAACTTATAAACTTTTCAAAATATAAAATTCAAACCCTGTTTTTTTAGGATTTCAAATATTTTGTACAAATTACAAATTAAAAATGTTATTTTGCATTCAGCTGGATAAGTAAGGTGATTTTTTTTTATGTTCATTTTTTTCCCTTTGGCATCACAAACAACACGTCTTATAATTTGTGATTTTGTTTGTTGGCAAAACTGTCACTCACGTCATTTAATTATCTTTTTGAAGTTCTTTTCCTGAAGGGCCTTCTTTCCTCTCTACTCCTTCTATGAGGCAGGAAGTGACAGTTCCCATCTCACGAGGTTAAGTGCATCCTGACCTTTTGGTTTCTGTGCTCAACACATCCTCCATCTAAGCTAATCTAGAACGACAAGACTGCTGTTGGCCACCACGGTGGATTTTTAGTATGTATTTTTGGGTGAAATTTAGCCTCTCTTCCATAGACAAAAGAAAAATACAGACATCTAAATGGGAATTTTGTCGGGCCAAATGCGATGCAATTAAGCTTCTTTTACAGCTGAACTTGGATCTTTGCAGATATTTATTTACTGTTATGTTTCAAATTCAACTCCACAAACGATCTCATTAGGAAACATTTGCAGGCTTTGGTGATTCCCCCAGGCATAAATCAATAGCCGGTGGTGTATTCAGAGCCGTTCGCTGAGGAATTAGATTCTGTTTGTCCGAGACGATTACCTCAGAGCTAACTATAAATGTGGAAATCACACGTGGACTCTCTTCTCAGTGCTTGGCACGTTTACAGAGTAATTAATTTGACAATTAGTCATGAACTCCCCTGACAACTGATCATTTATTTAAAGCATAGCTCTTATGATAAAAGGAAAATATGAATGAATTTGTCTGCATATTTTTTTCTCTTCTATAATTAGCCCAGCTGAGCAAATTTTCTCTTTTTTTTCAAAAAGCCAGACAATTTTCCAGAGATATTTGCAACCAACAGCCATTTTATTAGGTACACCTTACTGGTGCTAAGTTTTTGTTTTCAGAACTGCCTTAATTTTGTATGTTATAAATTCAATAAGGAAAGATTTCTCAGAGATTCTGGTCCACATTGACATGACTGAATCACACAGTTCCATCCATGATGGGAATCTCATGTTCCACCACATCCAAGGATCTGGACTGGCTTGAGATCTGCTGACTGTGGAGACCATCGGAGTCCAGTGAATTCCTCATCATGTTCCAGAAACCAGTTAGAGATGATCTGAGCTTTGTGACCTGGTGCATTATCCTGCTGGCGGTAGCCTTCAGACGACAGGTCCACTGTGGTCGTAAAGGGATGGACATGGTCAGCAACATACTAGTGGTAGGCTGTGGTCTTTAAACCAGGCTCAGGTGGTACCAAAGGGTCCAAAGTGGACAAGAACATCTCCCCCACACTATTACACCACCAGTAGCAGCCTGAACTGTTGATACAAGGCAGGAGGGATCAATGCGTTTATGTTGGTGAAACCAAATTCTGAATGTTGCTGCTGAAATTCAAACTCATCAGACCATAAACGTTTTCCAGTCTCATAATTCTGGTGATCCTGTGTGAATTGTTGCCCCAGTTTCCTGTTTTAGCTGGCAGGGGAACACCAGGCGAGGTCTTCTGCTCAGTGGCACTCCCAAGGAGTGGCCAGGCAGGGCCGTAGAAAATTGTTGGCTACCCCATTGCCACCCCCTATGGAAGACCACCCCGCGCCCCCCTTAATAAATAACATTCATGTTCTCACAAACCATACATTCATCTACTTTAAGACATAAATGTTAAAGCCAATAAATAAATCTATTTAAATGTGATACATTAATTTTAATAAAATGTTAATAAATAATTGATCACAATTTAAAAAAGTATAAATTGCAATAGTTTTCTAGATATTTTTGTTGAAACAGCAAAAGGCAAATTAAACTGTTTTAAAACTGTTAAACAATCAAATTTGTAACAATAACTGAAAATTAATAAATGAAATTTTGCAATTTTTACTAAAATGTTTGTGTTCCTCAAATTTGAGAAAAATGTGTCGGATTCATGTTGTTCTTTAATGAAAAAGAGTGCAGGAGCACGCATTGCACAGCCACAGAATAAAACTCTCCCAGAGTTACCACAGAGACCAATTTGGTGTGCCACCCCAAATTTATCATGGCCCCCTCATGATTATTTTCTGGGTGCACCACTGCTTCTTCCTATGTGCTCCATCTGCTTCATGGTTCAGCATGTTGTGTTTCAGAGATGCCGTTCTGCAGACCTTGGCCTATATTTTTTGACCTCTCGTTTCTGTTCTGTCGTGTGGAACCAGTCGACCCATTCTCCTCTGAACTCTGACATCACCAAAGCATTTTCTTCCACACAGCTGCTGCTCACTGGATTGTGTCATTACATTTCATTACCTATTTAATATCTGTAAAACCTAGAGATGGTTGTAGGTGAAAATCCCAGCTGTTTCTGAAACACTCAGACTAGACCTTCTGCCTTGTGATTGGTTGATTAGCTATTTGTGGGAATAAGCACCTGAACAGGTAAACAACAAATTAAAACTGTTAAAGAATAATAAACGTAATATTGAACAGCTATACAGGTCTGAACTGTAAAGCAGTTGCAGCCTGCAGAACATTGGGGGGTGTTGTTTTTGTGTGCAATGAATAATGAATTCAGCAGTCACTTCCAATCCTGTGGAGAAAGAAAACAAGAATCCTGCAGCTGCAGCACCACAAAGATGTATATTCAAACCCATCTGGCCCTTTGATTAACAAACAAACAAATGGCAGTGACATATGAACATATGAAATTATTTAATGGGAGAGAATTATCTTTATTCTTGTTGAATTGACTTAAAATCCCCCCTTAGACCCCCGTTACACATGAAAAAGAACTAAAAGACACCTGAAAATATCATTTCACCCAATGGGCTATAATCATGAGTTTATTCATAATAATCTTTAATGGGTCGCATCATTGCTGTTTTTAAGGCTCCTACAGAAATGTTTATGCTCATCATCAAGTCCACGGCATCTACAGGTGACATTTTGTTCACATAAATGTTAAAAATGAATTAAGCAAGTTCAATTTCTGCCTTTGTCTCGTCTGTTTGGTGAAAATGTTAGATGCTACAACTGTGTGTGTTACTAAATGGAGTGAAAACGCCGTTCCTATTTCAACCTCTGTAATGACAGATGTGCTTCACTGGAGCATAGCATCGGTAACATTTACACGCACGCACGCACGCACGCACACACACACACACACACCTCTGTCAGGTGTAATTGCTTATGTGGGAACGAAGTGTTGAAAGTTTGTGGTTGTCTGAATATTTTACTGCACCACGCTGTTGAACGGTAACACAGAGATCGAGACATACATTTCATGGCTTTGCATTTCTGCAGAATTACATCCAATCACTGCTGTTTCCACCTCGCCACAACAGTCACTGTTTGTTGCTTTTGTCCACAAACAGCAGAAACAGTTGCATTGCCTTAAATTAGACTTCACCTTTGTTTTTTTAAGGGATTTCTCAGGCAGAATGGTAAGTTTTCTCCTTTGTACGGATGCATGCTCAAGTCTTTAAGAAGGATAAACTGAAAGCATCCAAAGATCTTTACCATACGATGGAGCTTTTAAATGTATGACGCGTTTGATGTCATTTCTTGTATTTGTCCTTTTCCGCTCCCTGTTTACCTGCCAGATGTTACGAGTTTTCGGATCTCAAAAGCTCGGTCGGCATTTGATGAGTTTTTGGAAAGCCTGCTTGAAATCGTCATTGAACACAGTATAGATAATAGGATTAATGAGCGAGTTCAGGTATCCCAGCCAGGTGAAGAGATCAAACAGCACGTCGCTGAACCAGCACGTTTTACATATAGCAGTGACGAGCGTACACACAAAAAACGGCAGCCAGCAGACGATGAACGCACCCAGGATGATGCCCAACGTCTTGGTCGCTTTCCTCTCCCGCGCTGCGCACAGACGTTTCCTCTCCAGCACGCTGTCTGCCAGCTTCACTTTTACACTATTCATGAACACAGGCGAGCCTCCGCCTCCACCGCCTCCTGCGCTGCCAGAGTGTAGGTGTGAATCCTGGTGGGAGGCAGAATTAAGAGAACAGAGAGAGGAGCCCGCAGAGGTCTGGATGAGCTGCGCAGTGGTGAATCTCTTCCCAGATGATGGAGTCTTAAAAATGCGAGATCGGGCGGCGACGTATATCCGCCCGTAGAGGATGATGAGGAGCACTGTGGGAATGTAGAAGGCGCCGAAGGTGGAATATAAGGTGTAAAAGATCTTTTCTGTGTTTACCACACACTCTGTCAGCTCCTCTTGTGCTTTGGCCTGCCGCCAGAAAAGTGGAGGCAGAGAAATAGAAACAGAGATCACCCAAACCACCACCACCATCATCCCCGCCCTGCGCGTGGTGCGGTGTTTTGAGTACTCCAAAGCATCTGTGATGGCCCAGTAGCGGTCCAGTGCGATAACACACAGGTGCAAAATGGAGGCCGTGCAGAAGGTGATGTCAGATGAAAGCCAGATGTCACAAACAATCTGCCCCAGAGACCAGGTCTTGGTTACTGTGTAGACGATGCTTATCGGCATGACTAGAATAGACACAAGCAGGTCCGTGATGGCGAGAGATCCTATCAGGAAGTTGGCAGGTGTGTGGAGCTTCCTCGTCAGAAAGATGGTGGCGATGACGAAAGCGTTTGACAGGGCTGTAGCCAGAGTGACGACGGCTAACAGAACATACAGGGAGACCTGAAGGCTGAGAAGAGTCTCGTCACTCCACAGTGGAGCTGTGGCGTTGTCACCAGTGGCGTTGTCCATGATTTCAGTCCACATTCAATGATCCCAGTGATCAGCTTATATCACAGGCTAGATTGACCATTTCACTTCTCCTGTAATAACTGGATTCATTGTTGTAGCTTCAGGAGAGTCAAATCCTAATTTGTATTCAGCTGCGGACATACAGGCCATCTCTTATCTCATCTCCAACCAGCAGGCATCGACACCCTCTGACCGAGCTTCCCTATTCATCAAATGCTTTAAAGGGCTCCTCCTTTTCAACAAAGCTAAGTGGGGAGCTGCATGTTGGAGGATGACGACAGATTCAAAGGTTTGCTTTCTGTGTCTTTATCTTTTCTGAGGTCCACATGAGGCCTTTGGATTTCGGGGTTTGCTCATCAGCTGTCTGACGATGCTGAGAAGCCCAAACAGCAGACTTACATGATTAAAATCAAACCCTGATGTGGAACAATGCTAGTTATAGAGTCTGCTCATGGATAATTGTTCAGGATCCAAGGGGTTTTCTGGCAATTATACACAGGTTTGTTGGAATGTGATGAGCAGCAAAGGTATTTTGTTCAGGTTTCCAGAGCTGAAGGTTTTTTTTTCCATAGCGTCTCCTTTTTAATGCATCGATTGTCTGGGAAAGCTTTGAGCTGTGGTGTCCGCGGGGATTACAAGGCTTAGTCAGACTTTAATCCAGTGTCCTCTGAGGCATTTATGTCCTACGTGAAACAAATGAGAAAGAAAGAAAACAGAGAAGATGATTAAATATTTGTTTTTATACCACTCTCTTCTGTACATTTTCTACATTAATATAGAAAAACAAATCACCAACAGGATAAAGCTGTGTAGGTAAGAAATGCATCGTCCAGAGTCTCACAGATCTGTAAAGTGAGCCTCATGAATTCAAAGTTAGAAACACCCAAACATGTTTGTCTTTAGAAACAATGAAATCTCTAGAGATGAATGGAGACCCCAACACTTTGGTGGAGTCATAGATCAGACATTTGAAAATAGCAGAAATTCTTTACTTTGGTGTCAAACTAAAAACACCACACACAAAAATGCTAAAGCATTATTTTATTTATTGATTAATTGTTTCTAAGATGCATTTTCAACTCATATTACTGGACTGATTCACTTCAAGGACAACCAAAGAATTGAAATGTGCCAAAGGGAATGAAGGCCTCGAATGATGTCTAATCACCTGGAAAAGACGTTCTGTGCTCCAGCCTGTCATCGTGATATTAAAGCAACAATCCGGAGTTTTCCCCTTTTCAGGAATAAAAGTGATAGTCTAACCTTAATCTGTCATATAATGTAAGCAATGCATCAAACTTTTTTTGCTAAGCTCATCCCTGGCCCGTAGCATTCTATGTCATTTGAATCGAGCGCCGCTCAGGATTAGCCAATAGCGTTTCATCTGCTTAGGTACAGATGTCAATCAGAGCATGGACGAGTTTGTGGAAGTGCCTAGACTGATGCAGAGTTGGTGACATTTCTTATGGAGAAGTCTTTAAAATATATATTTAGTAGGGGTGGGACTCGATTAAAAAAATTAATCTAATTAATTAGAGGCTTTGTAATGAATTAATCTTGATTAATCGCATTTTAATCGTTCAAGAAAATTTGCCCTTAAAGCAATTTTTGAATTAAAAATAATGAGGCAGAGGGTTAGGGTTAAGGGTCATGAAGAGGGATTTCCGATAACTCATTTGATTAAATATAAAAAAGGTTTGCATGGTCTTGCAGCCACGGTTCTGAAGATTTTTTTAGAGGTGCAACTTGACAAAATTCTTTGCTATTTAGGGCATGTATTTTGCTGCTAAACTTCAACAGCCCCCAATTGGGCCCAAAGGGTTAAATGCATTACTTTTTATTAGCGCATTATTTTTTTCTAATTAATTAATCATAATTAATGCGTTAAATTCCCACCCCTAATATTTAGTACTTTCAAGCTCTGCTGGATGGCTAGACGTGCACGTTCACGAACAAGCGGCGTTGCTTTCTAGACGTAATCACAAAAGTAGGGAGAGGAGTTTAAGGTGCGATACATTTTTTCTGCCTCTAGATGGTGCCCTTTACCATCCACAGCGTAAAATCCATGTGAAAGTCCCATAAATTTAAATGATAGGCGTACAATTTTATTTTTGGGACTTTTTTTTTTACATATCAGCAATCTGTGAAGCGCTGTGAATGAACAAAGCTGTTGAATGAAAGCCTGTTGTGTTTTTCACAGTAATTATTCATGTTTCTCTTTTCCACATTGAACGCATAATTCTGCCAGTGCATCAGGGGTGTCAAAACAGATTTCCGAGTGTATTTTTGTTCCTGATGAAACTGTACTAATCGCCTCCATTAGCTAAAGCACTGAATGTTCTCAGAGCTGTTGAAGGGGGTTGTTGTGCTTTTGGCTCAGACAGTAAAAAGGGTATAATAACACTTTATTACCCAATTTAGAAAAACAGTCTTTTTGCTCTAATGTGATAATTTGCAAACACTGAGGTTCACAAATTAATTATGATTATGATCTATTTTTGTTTTATAGGCCATCGTGTTCTCTTTTGTGATATTTTCTGAAATATCTTTTAAAAGGTTCTCTTGAGTTTTGTAGAAAAAAGCAAGAATTCAGCTGAACAATGTATAGCTTACATCCCAGCGATGGGCATTTTTAGATTACAGGTCTTTTTGCACGTTAAGTTCAAACTGACTTGTACAAACATGAATAACGGGAGACAAGATAAAGTGAGAATGGCAAACATTTATTGTAAAGCAGTGGTTGGATTGTTGAAATCTTCCCAGAGGAGGAGAATTTTTTTGAAGGTCAGCCCTTGCATTTGCCTGCAGGGACCATGTATTAAACGTCCAGGTGAGGCGTTTCATCACCTCTGACCTCTAAATCTCCAAACTGGGAGTTTGTTTTTTTGAGAGTTCATCGCATTTTGTTGTTAGACTTGCAGTGCTGAATATTTCTGAGTGTTTTTTTAACTATTGTGTTCAAATTTCCAAACAATGCTTAAAACCAGGTAATTCTGAGCCAAACACATCATGAAATTCTTTATTTTCCAGAATTTTTCCTCCTTTTTCCACATTGGTTTCATTGCTTTGTCTTTGTAGTGTAACTACTCCTTCCTCAGACACAGTGTCTTTATCACCATCTTGTTTTTTTTCCTTTTAAACCCAAATGCTGGACTAACTTTGACTGAACTTTGTTTTGATCAATAAAAACAATAATGAAACTCCCTGTCAGCAGTGTTCATATAATGAAAACTACAATTGGGTTTTACAAAAGTCATGTCAGCTTGTTTCTAAATCCATTAAGTCATGATTGGACCAAAGTAATAGATTTAAGAACCAAGGCTGGCTTCCACAGAGTTTCTGTAGACATGACTGGATTTGCTCAAAAGAAATCACTGGGAAGCATTCAGACATACAGCTGCGTTGATTCATTATTGAGACTATAGCGACTGGCTTTGATTTATTGCTTTCTTTGTGACAAAATAGCTACTAGAAACTCTACTGATACTAGATTTGTGTTGGGTTTTATGGAAGCCGTTTAATGGTAAATAACGTAAACCTCAACAAACTCACTGAAGATTAAAACCTTGGATTTGGAAATAATTTTTTTTGCAGAATATATGATAAAAAAATGTGTTTACTCTTCTTTTTGTCCTTAAACAGTTACTAGCTACAGCTGAGAAAGAGCACAAGGAAATTCCTGACCTGCTCTGACCCCTAAAATCCAGTATGGCTACCCTGCACATAAAAGGTTTATCTTTTTATTTTTCTAGGTTTTTATCTCAGTAACTACAGTCAGGTCCATAAATTTTGGGACATCAACACAATTCTAACGTTTTTGGATCTATACATCACCACAATGGATTTGAAATGGAACAAACATGATGTGCTATAACTGCAGACTGTCAGCTTTAATTTGAGGGCAATTACATCCAAATCAGGTGAACGGTATAGGAATTACACTAGTTTCCATATGTGCCTCCCATTTGTTAAGGGACCAAAAGTAATGGGACAGAATAATAATCATATATTTCACTTTTTAATACTTGGTTGCAAATCCTTTGCAGTCAATTACAGCCTGAAGTCTGGAACGCATAGACATCACCAGATGCTGGGTTTGTTTGGAAAAACAATCATAACACAACATAACAATTACTTGAAAAGGTTTTGTAATTTTTTTAATATGTTTTTAACGTATTATGACAAAATTTCTAAACACTATGGAAAATTGACACCCACCCCCCGAAAGGGGACGAACACTCTTCCCTGTGGGACACCCACTTTCCCAGTTTCTGGCTAATACCCTGTAAGGAATGCATCAGAAATGCAGGACTGCAAAAACTCAATCACAATTATTTTTGTTTAATTAACAATTATTCATTGAGTTGGGGAACACTTTGCATTTATTTTTCATCTTTAGCTGAATGTGCAGCTTGTCAAAATTAGAGTGTGAAGCACTAGATTGATCAGATGATCTCTATTATTTATTTACTTTACCAGTTTGTAAGTTTTGTATATTTTAAATAAATATCTTCAAAAGCATTTACTTTTATTTATTAACATGCTTTAAATTGAGAGTACTAAGTTTTCAAAACAGCAGATTTCTGACTAAAACCTAAAATATCCAGCAATGATGATTTAAAGGGATTGCTTCCTCACTCTGCTAACATTTGTTTAGTAAAGAGCTAGCATGTATGATGTCAATGTTTTAGCAAAACCTTAGAAAGCATCAAACCGAGGGTCCATGGCATGTAGCCTGCTGGGCCCTAATTAAAGCCTTGATTAGCTTACTAGAGTGACCCCTTTGCACATCCAGTCTCCTGTGACTGATAGATTGTGTTCTGTGACCATGTGTGAATAAACTACTACTACTAAACTACTACTTGCACAACAGCAGCTTTTTCATCCTATTCATGGATTTAGGCGTCATCCCTTTATGAACAGTCTAGTGATCTTATCTTGTACACAGAACATGAATCATGAATAGCTTCAGCTGCTGATGGTGAAGCATCACACAGCTCATGCAGCATGACTAACGGTCACACTTCATTGCCTCAGAAGAGCCTAGTAAGTGTCTGTTCGGAGTGCTCATTGAAGTATTATTGAATTCACCTCGTGGTCAGCTAGCAATAAGATTGTTGTGGAGAGCACCGTCTTGATCTTGTTTCAAGCTGCTATTCTGTAAGATGATTCCGGTGCGTGGCATTTCCTGCACACACACACACACACACACACACACACTTACACACACGTGCATTAACATGTTGGATGTGTAAACAGATTAAATTGTTTAGTCATCTATCAAATGAGTCAAGGACGAGGCTTATCTCCAAATGGTCTGGTCTCGAGCACAATGAGCTGATGAGTTTCATAATGAAGGACTGAGAGGAAAAGGTTTATCAGCCGAGGACGAGTCTAGCCTAAAATGGGCCGGGTGCTGTTTGTGTAAAATATATTATGGGTACATCTGGCTTTGAAATTGAGGATCTAATACAATGAGGCATGGTTTGAACCTGCACAGAGATTTTTCATCTCTTCCTACTGTAGCGAGGGGCCAAGCAGGATCACATGAAAAAAACATGCACATTTTTCTTTGGATTTACTTTTACAGAACAGAAATAGAGAACGCATTACAATGTTCGTGCTTAGTTGGCCTCATTGCTCCACACACACGCACACACTATTTGCTACAAGTCCAAATTGTTTCTTTCAAGCCTGGGCCATGTCCAAACAGATGCTGTAGCGAGTGCAGCAGCCTGTTTGCTGGTCTGGGTGAAACAGTAATACCCTCTGAACCCATCAGGCCCCGGTGGAGATAGGATAATTGATTTAGCTTAGAGGAGGCAGAGCCATCCGCTGTCAGCTAATGGCTGGTGTTTACTAAAGTGTGCTGTAAGCGGTGTTGTGGATGTGCTCTGTGTTTGTTGGTGAGGTGGGGGTGCAAGGTCATGTCTACAGACAAAGATGAAGCTTGATGAAAAGATGAATGTTAGCAATCAGATTGTTGCAGCTGAAAATAGCATCAGCTTGATTTTAATTCCACAGCCTCTTTCTGTTTCTTATCGTCCTGCTGCTGCAGTCCAGACAACAGATGACCTGAGTTAATAAGAACGCTGAGCTGCTCATCTAAGTTGGCGGCAGTAATGTATCATAACCTAAAGCAATCATTTCTGACTGACAGCTGTGGTTGTTCTGACTGTATCTGGCTCATTGAACAGAAAGCAGAGATGTAATGTTGCCCTCTTCCATTGTTGCAAAGGGAAGTCTTGATATCCTGTTTAGGAGCGCTGTCGTGTAAAATGTCTGGGACATCGTGGATACAAGCGGCCAAAATGAGATTTCTCCGCAGGGTGTCTGGGCTCTCCTTTAGAGATTTGGTGAAAAGTTCGGTCATCCGGGAGGGGCTCAGAGTAGATCCGCTGCTCCTCCACATGAGATGGTTTTGGCATCTGGTTAGGATGTCTCCAGGACGCCTCCCTGGGGAGGTTTTCTGGGTACGTCCAACCGGAAGGAAGCCTAATGGAAGACCCAGGACACACTGGAGGGACTATGTCTCTTGTCTGACCGGGGAACGTTATGGGAGGAGCTGGCCCAAGTGGCTGGGGAGAGGGGAGTCTGGGTATCTTGCCCCCGCAACTTGACCCCAGATCAGCAGAACAAAATGGATATTTTGATGGAATCTGATCGCTCCAGTCTATTCACCCAAATGGTGTATTCTTCAACTTCCAGAATGCATTTGCGTTTCTGTGAACAATCTGCAATAAATATTCAGAATTTTCTTCATGAGGCTTTAAAAGTTCACTTTAATTGTTGATTTGTTGGGTTAAAATCCTAGAATTTTATATCTTAACGTGTTTTTAATAATTTTACCCTCTCAAAACTAAGCCAAAACACAACAGTGATGAAAAATAACCCATTTAAAATAACAAAGGTGTCCTAGAAAGAGTTTTTTTTAAGAAATGTCACAAATGGTAATTGTTCTTTTTCATATATCAGATGCAACTTTGTTGCGGCTCACAATGGCCCAGGACGAACAAGGAATTAAGCGAGTGTCTGGCTGGTTGTGGAGCTGGGAATTGCAGATGAGCAAGGAAAAGGACAAGTACCGCAAGCCACTGAGTCACAGTCTGGATATTCACAGTACATCCTAGAATGTGAGTGACCAGCATATGTTGTGTTTTGGTGATGGTAGTCCAGCATGGGATGCTGGTTAGGGTGCATGCTGGTCTACCAGCTAAACCATCACCAAAACACAACATATACTGGTAACACCTATGCTGGTTTTTTCAGCAGGGTGGAGAAGCAGGTCGGAGATGGCACAGGCTTTTTGGTACGCTACATTAGACGCCCCAAGCTTCCGTTACTCAACAACAACAAGGTAAATGCGGTTTTAAATTCCAGCACCACATTGACATTTTTGTTGCATGAAAACCATAATTATTCTTTAAACTATGTAAATAAATGCACATTCTACATCCTTGATCCTAAACAACAATCATTGCTGCTTTGGTATAAAAGAAATCATTCAGCATCAGCTCTCTTCTCCAAGCATGCACTGCCAACTCCTTTGGCTCACTGATCCCATCTATAAAATCAGAATCAAATCCACACACAGTCTGACTATTTATCCAGAAATACATTTTAACAACATCATTTGCCTACTGCACCATGTCCTGAACTGCACTGCATTATTTGAGTGAAAAGGAAAGTATAGATTTATTGTAAAATTGAGCTTATGTCCAAGCCTTTAAACACTAACCCACCAGCATCAATAAAAGCACGGCTTTGTGGAGTAATGGATGCAGTTTTTTAATGTCCCATATACATATAATGGGTCAAATGCTTTTATGCCTCGCTGCAGTGAAAGGAACTGCAACATCAAGTCAATATTTCTGGGATATGATGGTTCATAAAATCACAGAGGGAGGTGTTTTCATCCAGCTGGTGGGCTGCACATGTGCAGAGGCGTATGCATGTAAAATCACATGTGCAGAACATGCTGTATCTGGGCCACCCCCAAGTAAAAACACTAAAATGCACACACACACAACAAACCCATTTCTGACAGGTATTGGCATTTAAGGACTCTGTACTAGCTCTATGGGCTTCTGAGAATTTATAGACAATAAACCCAGTTCTAAAACTTAAACTGCAGTGAGCTTTAAAGGGAGAGAAATGAACCAGTGCTAAAGTGACAGTATTACGTTCAAACCTCTGGACTCATTATAAAGGCTGAGAAGGATAATCTCAGCTCTTCTGTAAGCTGATAGAAACGGAACAGCCTGGAGAAAATGGGAACGTTTAGCTTCTTAGCAGGAGAATCTACATTTTGGTTGTTTCTGTTAATGAAAGTCCACCACTTGGAAAGAGATTGCAGCTTGTTAAAATTGGATTAAATACAGCTTTTGTCATGTTGTTGTCTTGATTTTGTCCCAAAATATCCTTTGTGACAGCGTAAAAGCCTCTCACAGCACAGACAGCCGCTATTAAAAGAAAAACACACTTGTTCCTTTATGTGTTTTCAACATTTACTCTAAGAGTGAATTAAAGAAAAGGTTTGGCATCAGTCTTAGTCAGCGAGAAGTGAAGTCCCTTCACTAGCTGATTATGAGATCATCAGTCAGATAAAAGTTTTGAGAGGAAATAAGAGACCAAACAGAATCTGGTGGTAAAATCTGTTAAGATAAACATTTAAAACCAATAAGCAGAAGATAAGATAAAAAATGTAATCCAGATTGTATCATCTGGATTTTCTCTCTAAATGTTATAAAACTAAAAAGAAAAACTACTTGTTTAAGTTTTATTTTTGCACAAATCTACAAGAAAACTCACAAGATAAAAAGTTGTACACAGATTTCTTTTTTTCTGCAGCAGCAGCTACATAAATCATTTATATGAACACACACACACACACACACACACACACACACACACACACACACACACACACACACACACACACACACACACACACACACACACACACACACACACACGCATTCATACTCGTTATGAGAAGATGAACTGAATGTTAAATTAGATAAAAACATCACCTCAGTCATGTCTGAACTACATTTTTCTGATCTTTGCTAAATAAAGTCACAAACACTGAAATCAATAAAAGGTTCATCAAGGTGTAAAAATGAAGGCTAAATAAATCATCAGGTTGTAGAAAGAAAATATAACATGATGTAAAACATCTGACTTACTTGCAGAACTTCATCCTTAAGTTTTGACTGAGTCGTTTTCTCTACTTATGCAAACCTGTAGGATGAGTCATCTGGTGAATTAGACACTAATTAAATCATTTAACTCCAAAAAGCCAAATTCATGAACAAACGTCTTTTCTTTTGAATGCAGAACCAGATGTTTTCCATAATCAGATTTGAATATGAGTCTGCCTGTGAGCTGTATTATTTTTATCAAGATTTTACACATTTGATTTATTTGTTTATAACCATTGATTTGCACATGCTCGGTGCTGTAATACACAAGAATGACCTTTCAAATGCCACAAATTTAAATATTAAACCACTCTTAAATATTTCAGGCAGGGCTACTTCTCTATTTGCATCCTTTATATATTTTTCAGCCATTCTTGCTTGCAAAAAGCTTCACTTTTTGCACCATCTTGCATGTTCTGCCCTTTGAGGTTCTATACGCAGACTTCAGTGATTTTTAGGTCAAGGGCCTGAGATAAATCCTTTAGTCTGCACATTTTGAGGTCATCCATTGAGTTTGAGGCATGTTGAAAATCCATATCTCCCTAAAAACATCATTTTACTTTCTTTTTTCTTATCCTTTCTTTCATAAAATGCAGGAATTTAAGTTTAAGGAAAGCCAATGGACATATTATGTATTAAAAGTGTTAAAAATTGAGCATACACCGTAAATATTAAATAAAGTTTTGATTGTTTAAATGGTTTACTTTATAATAGCAAATGCTAAGTGAGTTAGATGTGTTTAGAAGTTTAAAAAAACCACGTTTTTCATATAGCATGTGTTTACCTCAAAATGATGACTTTTACCTTTGTCCAATTTAAGAAATTAAATAAACCAGTGAGATGCCGTTATTTGAATTACGTGTGTGTGTGTGTGGGAGAATACAGATGGATGAAAACAAACAAATCCTTTCTTCACGATCTGTTTAGTTATGAGTCATAAACACGGAGAGCCAGTGAGTCACCAGATGTTTGGAAGCAACGAGCGATCCAGGATGTTTGACAGGAGAGTTGAGGATAAAATCGACACCTCTGGGAAGTTTTCTGTTTCCAGGAAGCGATGATACAACGAAGGTGAAGAAGAAAGTTGCACCTCATTCTAAAATAGAAAAGTTCCAGCTAACTTAAAAAATGCTTAAATGTTACTATCAGACCCTGTTCTGTGATAGGTAGTCTTTTAGAATTATATGTCCTGAGTGAACCCCTCCTCTGGCCTCTACATCAAAACGAATCATTTACATGAGCCTAGAGCGTTGACCAATAGAGTTGCGTATTCACATGAGGGAGCCGCCAGTCAACAAGAACGCGCCCCAGTTAGCTTAGCACACCAACGAAGAAGAAGCAGGGAAAAAAGCAGTTACCGATTCCTTGATCGTCTTCTACTTCTCAAAGAAACTGTTTAAAAGTCCTTCTGCAAAACTCTCCGTGACGTTACGATATGTAGAAATTATATGCTTTTCAAAGATGGAGGAAGCTTCGTTAGCTACAAGGGCTCAAAACTAATTAAGAGTTGGTAAAGTTTCTTTTGCAAAGGTAGCTACTAAGTAATTTATTGCATTTTAGAGAATTGTAACCATTATTTAAATAAAAGAAACAATAGTGCAGATAGCAGAGCTTGTTTTTACCTTCTTGCTGACAGTTTTGGCTCCTGCTGTCGCCTTTGTCAGAGCGTCACCGATGTTGACGACGTCCTCTGCTGCCCGCAGATAAACGGCGATGGAAGTGACACCACCAACATCGGTGACGCTCTGACGAAGGCGACAGCAGGAGATGAAACTGTCAGCGAGAAGGTAAAAACAAGCTCTGCTACTCTGTGTATAGAAAAGAGCAAAAAGATGGAATCAGAAAATCAGCACAGAACGAACGTAACAAAAATGTTCAATAGTGCAAATAAATGTATGCTACATTTACCGTGGGCTAATATAGAACTAGCTTGAATGCTAACTCGACCTGCATTGAATTGTGGAAGAAGGGGGTGGTGGATTGTGCTACAGACAAGCTGCAGAAGAGAGAAACCTTTCTGCAGCTACAAAACAGATGTTCAGCTGTAGATTGGCTTTAGATTGTAGAGCACATTGTATAGATAGTGTAATTGTTATCACGGTTTGTGTTAATTAGGGCCGTGTACTTTCACAAAACAGTGAGATACCATTTAGGAACATTAGCTCAGCAGACTTGAACTTTTCAAAGAGAGTTGAAACACCTTTAGTGCATGATGGATCCACCAATAAAGTTCACTTTGTTTTTCATTGAATTGTCAACTCATTTTGCCCTGGAATGGGAATAAAACTACATTCAATTTATTTCATGCATGGCTTTATTTGCTGTCATTATTCTCTTTTGTTGCTTTTTTAAAGAATGCAGCAAAGGTCTGTTGGAGAAAACCCAACAATGATAACTTTTTATGCAATGCTGAAATGTAAAAGAGAGGGGATTTAAATGGTGGGCAAAGCTCTTTATAAATAAGAGGAAAAGAAACTAATACGAAGAGGATTTCAGGCAAAAAATATAGCCTCTTGAAAAAAATCATAGAGGACAAAATTATAGGCTGAATAATATGCTTCAGAAAAATGTGTTTGGAGAAGTGTTGCACTCTGCAGAGACAATAGCGGAGTGTGATGATGGTCAGGTTGGTGGTTCAGAACAATTAGAATACCATTTATGTCTATTTTAGAACATAGCATTGGTTGTTAATGGTTTCTATGTTGCATTTTACCCAAATGAATTAAGATTTATTCAACATGATGCATGAAGACACTGCTGGGTCAACCATTTAAAATACATGCAGCTGCTGAATTTCACAGTTCTGTAGCTCAACAGATTGTATATAACCGTAAAACCTGAAAATGACAACAAAAAGAATATCATTACATGCTTCCTCTAAAACACAGGATACGGTGGTAAAAAAGCAAAGCAAAGAAAATTGCACACCGAGCCTAAAACTTCTGTTGGTTCTAAGTGCTGTGTTTTCCATTTTGCCGATGTTTTGCCTTTACAAGCTTTCAGTCAGCAAATTACAGACTCGGATAATGTGAGACACCCAGCTCCCTCAACTGCCTTTAAGTAATGGAAACACAGGCATCTTTCAGCAAGTAGTCAATCTTGAAATATTGACCGCTAATGGCCCGGGCAGCTGCTGCTGTGAAAGTGAGAAATAGCAGTAGGTATAAATTCAGACGTGACCTCTGATGTCATTTTAATCGCCACATTGTCATGATCTACGATAACAACTTTCATCTGGAGGGGCCCATTCTTTGGACAGAGCTCTAATTTTATGAACAGCCTGAGTGTGGTTTACTTAGAGGTGAAGGGTAAAATAATAAAAGAGGAGAGATGTTAAGGAGTGGAGGTGTGAAGTGAAGACAAATGTTTTAAGGTTTAAAAACTAAGATAATTTGGGAGGTGGAAGGAAAACCTGTCTCAACAAAGAGGTTAGATCAATTCATTAGACCTGTTTCCACTATCAGAACTTCCAGGTCATTTTATTGGACCTTCACGGTATGCATGTGTCTCCATTTACCAGGCCAGCCCGACAAGACCACTTTCTGGGCCATTCCACGAATCATCCTGGTACCTGAACTTGAGATTGGTTGCAACTCAGGAGGAAATGACATTGGCGAACATCGCCAAACAACTGGCATTTGAAAGATTGGTAAAGCGGAATGGAAAAAAGAAAAGAATCAGTTGATGCTGCTTTAAAATTGTGCCTAAAATGAGGCAGAAATCCCTCCACAGCAATGTAAATCAGAGCTTTGTGGTCTCCTACAGAGCACTGTTTTATTTGGATAATGGCAGGTATGATGACATGACAGGAAGACAAGATGAGGATCCGACAAAGACACAAACAGGGTTTAAATACACGGGGCTAATCGGGGAAACAGGTGGGTAGGGTAACGAGGGGTGACAAGACACGAGACACAAGGGGCTGCAGGAGCAGATGCCGACAATTATATTTTCTTTGCCTCCTTCCCCTCTCCCAGAAATTAACCAGGACTCCTATAATGAACTCCTTTTGTCCCATACTGTATGTTGTAAGTTGGACATTGTATTCTAGAAATCTAGACCTACTGTTGCAGTAGCCAAAGATTTTTCTCTGCAGGTCGGCCTAGCCACGCTCCATTGTAGCTTCTGCAGGTTTACCATTAGCACATACAGGTTTGTGTCTTGCCATCCACGTTTGTTATGGGCTCAACACACGAGAGGCGACATGCGGCAGTGGCAAAAGCCAGCGACGCCATGTTCCAGGGCGAATAGCGAGTCTTCCTTTGTTTTGATTGGCCGTCAGATTGGAGGGAATTTTGGGTTATTAAAGCAGTTCAGAGTAGAAAAAGCGGTAGATATGAAGTCTCACAAGGAAGTCTTGTAAAGCTCTGGGACATCAGACACGGCAAGTATTAACCTTTCCTCCATATTTGCCCGGAGAAGCATCCTGTCTGCTCATTGGTCAGTCAATAAAACCTCCGCTGATTGGTCCTTGTCCGAGCGACAGCTAAGAAAAGTTGAAAATTTTCAACTTTTTGCGATCGCGCCGCTGGCTCACGTGTGCACGACACATGCACGAGTGCAAAATTTCACGTTTTTCGCGTGTCGCTTAGCAAGACGGAGACCCGCGATTATCGCTTTGTCGCGCATGTCTCGTTGAAAATGAATGGAGGAGAGTCGCCTCCCGTGTGCCAAGCCCATTGGGTGGGCTTAGCACCAGAGCTGCAACTGAGAAAAACTACAAAGATGGTATCGGCTCAGGAACGGCGCTCATTTGAAGTAGCATCAACTTTGGACTTATTAGACTTGGGCTTTTCTTTGAGACATGACAATGTATTTGCTTCTTATTCAACAGTGTATGGTGGACTTGCTCCATGGACTGACAGCTGTATTGGTGATTACGTCATGTTGTTTATTGGTCCTAGAACTGTCCAATACATGCAAAGACAGTTTGAAAGAAACCGTAGATTCCGGTGGTTTCAACGGCCCTTGGCCAGTCTATATATACACATATAAAAGGATGGCTTGCCAGGCTACTGGCATTGTGCTTTTTAGAGCGACAAACTGGTTTCTAGCAATTTCATGTAGATGATTCTGCTTTAAATGCAAAAAGAGAAGCACGATTTCTGAGATTTCATTAGTCTAAAGAGAAAACTGTTTAGGACAAACGCTGACAGAAACTCAGATAAAAGAGGCAGAGCATAACAGGAACTCAAATGTTTTAGAGCCGTGGAAATGTTATGATCAGTTCATTCTCTCTTGTTGTAGATAGCTCTTTGAAAGATCTCAGCTTGGAGAGGAGATTGGTTCTGATCAAACAGAAAAGCTGATAAGTTAGAGAGCCAGGTAAAAAGTGACTTCAAAAGTCTCCAGTCTCAAAAATTTCATTGCAGTTTATGCAGATGCTACTTTAAAACTTTTACATTGCAATATTTCATAGTTATTCCAGCAGATATTTTAATCATTTCTAGTTAGAAATAAGGAGTTTCCCCATCCTTTATCATTGTTTTTCTGCAAATAACCACAGAATTCTACACAAATGAGTAATTTGGCATCTATGGTGTCATACAAGTATCTAAAGAGCATCCAGCATAAATCAAAATGATTTTTTTTATTAAGATGGCAGAAACACTTTGTAATCTGTCTGGTTAGAACTAGTTTGTTTATCCAAACTGAGATTTTTTTTAATGATTAAGATTATAATATCTGTTCTTGACCTTTTCACAGAAACACCCTTCATAGATCTCCACTGTCCTTTTAAGTAAATGCGCACATTCACATAAATAAATATCACCTATTGTGTTATTATTCATTCCTGTATTCTATATATTTTCAATTTCAAGACACAAACAGCCCACACTTTGGTGTTTTTTAATGTAGATGTACTGTTTGAAGCTTTGTTTGCGTACTTTCTCTTAAACCCCAAAGATCCACCCCAACTCTTACCCACTCACGGGGTGTCAAATACGGTTTCTGCTAGCTGAGTTGACTTGGATCCATCTGATATGCACAGACTTTGTAAAAAAGAGACTGAATTATACAAAGATCATCTCAAACAGCCTCAGTAAAGGTAAAGATTTGTCAATAAACAATGAAGATGAGGGGGTATAAGAGTAATAAGCATTGATATGAATAAGAGGCAGCAGTAGCTCAGGAGGTAGAGCGGGTTGTCCAGTAATCGGAAGGTTGCAGGTTCGATCCCGGCTCCGGCCAGAGAATGCTGCTGTGTGTCCTTGGGCAAGACACTTAACCCGCCTTGCCTGCTGGTGGTGGTCGGAGGGACTGGTGGCGCCAGTGCTCGGCAGCCTCGCCTCTGTCAGTGCGCCCCAGGGCAGCTGTAGCTACATCGTAGCTCATCCCCACCAGCGTATGAATGTGTGTGTGAATGGGTGGATGACTGATTGTGTTGTGAAGCGCCTTGGGGGGTTGTAGAACCCTAAGAAGGCGCTATACAAATACAGGCCATTTACCATTTAAGAGATGATCTGTTAACTAAATTACTGACAGGAACTAAATGCAATGTAATTGAATTGTATGAAAATTAAATGAAAGTTTAAAGCAGAAAAAAAAAAAAAGAGAAAAAATGTAAAAGCAACAAGAATGAACTGCAGAGTTTGTCCTCTGCAGGCAGCTGAAGTGATTTGTGACCTTAACACTGATTCACTTAGTGAGACGGGCACCTTTTGTGTCCCTTTCAGGGTTCAGGTCACTCTGGTCGTTGCTCCAAATAGAACAAGTCTGCCTCGAGTAGAAGTTTGGCAGGAAGAAAAAGAAACCTAACAAGTTTAAAGTCTACGTTCCAAAGTGATGGCAGGAAAAGACATAACAAGAAGAAAAGGAAAGTGTTTTGTCTAAGAGAAGCCATATCAGCGAGGTTTGTTGGAGCAAAATGAAAAGAAAGAAAAACATTTGATGAGAGCTGAATTTTCTAACAAAAATAATCTGGAATACAGGTTTGTTTTAAACCTAATGTTCTTTTCTGCTTTAGGATGGTCCAACCAAAGAGTTTCTGTTTGAGTTGTGGTTTAAATGATATTTTACAGAAAAGTGTGGAAACATTAGAAGATGAAAGGAATTTTTCTTGACATTAATCTCAAATTTTTGTTCAAAATTAGCATTTTTAGATTGAAATGAAAGCCCCTATAACTAAAATGACTTCCTAAGAGTGCTGCAGCATCCAAACTTTAAACTCTCCACAAACTGCAGCTACATTTGCAGAAGCTAAAAAACATCTTAAACTCAACTGAAAATCATTTTATATTTTATGTCACTTGCAGACATGCAAATTATTTAAAAACTAATAAATCTATTAAAGACTAAAGATCGAACCCACACGGTGTTCAATTCGATTCTCTCAAACTAAAAAACTTGGCAGGAAAAAAAGCCCAAAGACAGAAAACCCAGTGGAGCAAGCACTTTTTTATTCCTGTTTCTTTGCCTTACAGTTGTTAGCTCTTCCAGCCAACACACACAGATCCCTGCAGGAATGTCTGCATGTTTCCAGAGCCCAAGGAAACTGGAACTTTCCATAGAATAACAAAGCACAAAGAATGCAGTTTTTCACTGTTGATTCTGTTGAATTTAAGACATTTATAATTGTAACTGTGCAGCTGCACGTGCACCGTTAAGCATTAAAGTGAAGACAGGAGCTGGGTTAGGGTATGAACTGGGATTATCATCATAATTCACAGAATTTTCAAGATTGTTGGCCAAACATTTGGTAAAATTTTCTGAATTTCAACCATTTTTTAGATTAGGTTTTGACTGTAGGTGGTGTATTGCAACTATTGTTTAACATTTTTAATCACCTCTAAAGGGTTCTTCCTGTAATAATGTATGACAATATGTGTCTCTCATGCAAAAGTGTCAATAAAAATGCAGACAGTACTAAATATGCACAATTTAATTTATACACCAATAAAACTGAATTTGAACTGAGTTTGATTTACAAAGAACCAACATAGGAAAGAAAAAGAAATGTCCAAAATTCCACAAATGCTTGCTATGATGCACTATTTTACTCTTAAAATACAGAAATGATAAAAGAAAACAACGCTGAAAGAAATTAAATGTTGAATTTACTTAATCAAGTTATGTCAACTGGTTCCACCATGTTTAAATGTACATTTACCTTTACCATACCAACATAAACCAATGTTTATTACTCTACATTTAAGCAACTTGGTTTAGTGGAACCAACTGACATAACTTGGTTAAGTTAATTCAACATTTGATTTTTTATAGTGAAGGAGACTAATGACAACCACAAATATAATTGAGGCAGAAAAAGTACTTAGTCAGCCTCCAATTGTGCAAGTTCTCCCACTTAATAAGATCTGATTTTCATCATAGCTGTACTTCAACTATGAGACAAAATGAAAAAAAAAATCCAGAAAATCACATTGTCTGATTTTTAAAGAATGTATTTGCAAATTATGGTGGAAAATAAGTATTTGGTCAATAACGTCTTCACAAGTTTTTCACACATTGTTGCTGGTATTTTGGCCCATTCCTCCATGCAGATCTCCTCTAGAGCAGGGACATTTTGGGGCTGTCGCTGGGCAACATGGACTTCAACTCCCTCCAATCTATGGGGCTGAGATCTGGAGACTGGCTAGGCCACTCCAGGACCTTGAAATGCTTCTTATGAAGCCACTCCTTTGTTACCAGGCCGTGTGTTTGAGGTTATTGTCATGCTAAACGACCGAGCCACGTTTCATCTTCAATGTTGTTGCTGATGGAAGGAGGTTTTCACTCAAAATCTGATGATACATGGTCCCATTCATTCTTTCTTTTACACGGATCAGTCGTCCTGGTCTCTTTGCAGAAAAACAGACCCAAAACATGACGTCTCCACCTCCATGCTTTACAGTAGGTTTGGTGTTCTTTGGATGCAACTCAGCATTCTTTCTCCTCCAAACACAACGAGTAGAGTTCTATTTTGGTTTCATCTGACCATATGACATTCTCCCAATCCTATTTTGGATCATTCAAATGCTCTCTAGCAAACTTCAGACGGGCCTGCCCATGTACTGGCTTAAGCAGGGGGACACATCTGGCACTGCAGGAATTGAGTCCCTGGTGGTGTAGTGTGTTAATGATTGGAGCCTTTGTAACTTTGGTCCCAGCTCTCTGCAGGTCATTCACTAGGTCCCTGCATGTAGTTCTGGGATTTCTGCTCACCGTTCTTGTGATCATTTTGACCCCATGGGGTGAGATCCTGCGTGGAGCCCCTGCTTGAGGAAGATTATCAGTGGTATATCTTCCACTTTCTAATAATTGCTCCCACAGTTGATTTCTTCACACCTGTTGCACACGCAGTCTTTCCAGCCTGGTTCTGTCATAGTCTGTGGTGAGCCTCCCAGACCAGACCCTGGCTCATCTGTTCCCCCCCTCAGAACTACCTACCTTCACAAGAAGACCGTAAGCCAACCTACTCACCCCGAACCAAACACAATTCCATCAGCCTGCCTCCTCTAATTGTTCTCTGTTTCCCTAGACCTATGTCCGACGACTCATCCTGCCGGTTCTCCCGCAGCGCCCTTAGTTACTTCACTCTTTGACATAATAAACCTTTGTTTTTTCACTACCTCAGTCTCTGTGTTGATTCTGCATGTCGTGGGTTAGGCACTTACCCCAGAACATGACAGGTTCAGGTCTACAATTTCGTTTCTGGTGTCCTTTAACAGCTCTTTGGTCTTGGCCATAGTGGCGTTTGGAGTGTGACTGTTCGAGGTTGTGGACAGGTGTCTTTTATACTGATAACAAGTTC
The DNA here is from genome assembly GCA_006937985.1 of Aphyosemion australe. Classification (NCBI taxonomy): domain Eukaryota; kingdom Metazoa; phylum Chordata; class Actinopteri; order Cyprinodontiformes; family Nothobranchiidae; genus Aphyosemion; species Aphyosemion australe. Next base: position 955,122 of record SSNS01000231.1, on the reverse strand, counting down.
CAACAGGTGCCATTAATACAGGTAACGAGTGGAGGACAGAGGAACCTTTTACTGAAGAAGTTACAGGTCTGTGAGAGCCAGAAATAATGCTTGTTTGTAGAAGACCAAATAATTTTTTTCCACCATAATTTACTAATAAACTCTTTAAAAATCAGACGATGTGATTTTTCTGGATTTTGTTTCTCTATTTTTTTTTTCTCATAGTTGAGAAATGATGACAATTACATGCATCTCATCTTTAGTGGGAGAACTTGGAGAATTGGTGGCTGACGAAATACTTTTTGCCCCACTGTATTTCACTATTTTCATCTATTTTTTTACATCTGTTCTAACAAATGTGACCCCCAAAATGGCATTAGTGATCATTTTAACACCCAGCTTGTTTCTGGACACTCCAACACTTTCACAACCCAACCTAAACTTTGGGAACCAGTGCGCCAAAAGCTGAGTTCAGGATTTTTAAAATTTCTACCAAGAGTGGGATCTCTGGTGTCAGCTGTTTTTCCAGTTAAAGAGAACGATTTTACGGCTTGTCTTATTGCATTCCCCGTACCTCCTAATCATTATTGGCAGCACTCTGGTGGTGAATATTGCTTCCTCTGTTACTTCAAAGAGTCGATGAATTCTCAGGAAAAAGGGTTTCTACAGCTTCACTGGTAAACTCATCTTTACAGATAAAGTCTCTCTATCTGCTCGTCTGTGAAGCTGCTTTCAGCCGGATCACATGCTGCACACACAGCTGGACAAACAATGTTGCACAGACCGACTGTTAAATTACTTTGTGTGTTTTTTTTATGTATTTAGTGCATTATATTTTCTACAGCGTCCTGCAAAGGTGACGTGCTACAACAACATGGTTCACGTTCAGTAATAACAAATAATAAATCATGTAACTGCTTCTTGCTCTCGTGGTTTCAGTTCAACACAGAGGGTTTCACAGCCGTGGAATTCCTGCTACGCATTCCCAGATCCAAGTGAACATGGTGGACGTTACACAGACTGTCCTCTTCAAACTGTCTGTGAGGGAATAAGCTGTTCCCATCTCACTGGGAGGATCTGAATTTATATTCATGAGTAAAGTGACTCAAGATTTTACATGTGACTGTTGGTGAAGCCTTTGTTTGGGTTGCTATTTCTACACCTTTTGATCGTTCCACAGCAAATTTGCGGTGCCAAACACGACTCAAAACTTTCTGTAATTTAGAAAAATAACACCCTACACAGGCTTATTATTTGATGCAGCTTATTTGACTGCATTGTGACTCCCCACTGTGCAAAGGCCTAGTTAGGACGTCCTACAGACATGGTCTGGACCGACAGACTCAATATAGACAAGATCTGCACATCCATGCGACGTTGACTGTTTGCAGGGTCAGGTCAAAGCTGAGCGCTAGCTGTAGCATCACTCGTTAACACCAAAAGCTGCAAAAGTCTTTAATTCTCAATCAGTTTTTTGAGTTAAAAGGGCCCTGAAATGACATTTGTCCTTGATTTTTTTTATTGATTAATGAGCCAATAATCAGATATGCACAACTGGAATGCAGATTGATTATAAGTCTGCACAAAACAAATAATGCAAATTCTTGAAAGGTTCTCCAGAAAATTCAGTTCTATTAAAAATAAATAGATTAAAGAAATTTTAAAGAAATGTGTAAGTGATCTGATTTGGATATTTCTTGGTGCCACTTTTAGCTTTTCTGAGGACTGCATGTAGGTCCATCTGCACTGGCTGAATACCCAGAATCCTTCACTCTGCTGAGGTACAGATGGCTACTTCAGTGCAACAATGCTCCATGCTTTAGATGTAACTCTTACACATTTGTCTAGTTTAGCATGCAGACTTCTATAAACACTGCCTGCCTCGATCTATTGCTTGGCTGCAGCAGCTTCAGCTCAATCATCTTAGAAATATAGATGCAAAAGAAGCTAAAACGTGGGTGTAACTTAACCTCCAAAGGTTGCAGCTGTGTCATATTTGTGTTGAGAAAATAGCACAAGAAACAAAACTGAGACTCTGTAGAAAATCCTGGTGCTCTAAACTAAGATTCCCATGTCTTCATTCCAGTCATTGCTGGTGAACACACAATTAATCGATTTGAAGCAAGTTGTTTTTTTTCCCAAGCCTCTGCCTAGAACATTTTTTTTTCAACAATAAAACATGGGCGCTCTTATGAAAGGGCAAATAAATGTCATTGAGTTCAATTTTCACCAAAGGAAAATACATCAAAATATAATGGATCTGGACTAAAATGTGATAAATTCGTCCTCCAGGAAGATTTCAATTTCAGTATGAAAACAAAGATTAATTTAATAATAAAATAAATTCTGTGCATTCGACTACAAGCTTTAACAGACTGACAAGCTAACAGACAGTGAGTGTGTACCATCAAACCAAAGCTGATGCCAATGTTTATGAAATCGTGTTTAAATAAACTGGTTTACAGTTTTTGTAAAACAATATTAGGTTATTCAGACAACGCTTTCTCATGCATGCAGTTTTTTCATATTTGGATGAAACTTGACAGTAAATCAAGGTCAAAATGATCTAAAAGCACTAATAGAGTAATTTTCTCTCATGCCATCATGTAAACAAAAATATATATTTTTAGATGTTTAATTGTTGTCAATTGGGGGATAAAATGTATTTTTTACAAAAACATGAAAATTCACTTCAAACTAATCAGTAAACTGCTAAATACTGTCAGCAAAAGGATGTGAACAGCTTCATTATTAAATTATGCAACAAGGCAATCTGTGGGATTCCTCTGAACAGCTGATCATATGTCACATTAGTGTACATCTGTTTGTTAATGTGGCCACTGCACTAGAAGTGATATGTGTGTTACCAGGTCCAATCTGTGCAGATAGCTGTTGGATGAACAGCAAAGCACCACTGGGAACAATTCAGACAAGAGACCTACATGTTTATGCTCTGTGGTTGTGGAAAAGAAGTGCATTTGTAAAATAGACTGTTTTTTGTAAACCACCAGTTTTTTATTTATTTAGTCATCAGTGATGCCAGACTGGAAATGTTAAAATATCGTACCAGGATCTTTAAATTATCATATTTTGAGAAATATTATTTAAATTACACTACTTAGTTGCATCCTGACATGTCTGATGACTCACAGATTTAATATTAGTGTATCAAACACATTATAGTCTTTATAGTTGTTTTACACAGCAAATTTAAAAGTGTTAATTTTGGGGTGTTGGTCCAATTTAACACTAAGAATAGTTAATTTAACACTAAGAATAGTTAATTTAACACTAAAAAAGTTATATAGTTGATATGCAACACTGATACCATACCATACCAGTTTATTTGTTCAGCGCATTTAAAAACAGCATGAGAACTGAACAAAGCGCCTTACAGTTGAAAAACAATTGCAATAGCATGATACCCAAACAAGCAATAAAAGGCAGAAAACAGACACTCACAGCAATTCAATAAAAAATGGTCAAATCAACCATAGGACTAATAAAAGCAGTAAAAAAATATTTAAAAAACTAGCGCTCCAAAAATAGGAACAGTCCTGACAATAAAAACTACATCTCAAAACAATAAAACCAAACGTAAAAGAGGTCATTATCCAAAGGCCAAATCATAAAAGTGAGTCTTAAAGACCGAGACCGTTGAGGACTCTCGTACAGTGAGAGGGAGAGCATTCCTAAAATGAGGTGCAGCATACACAAAAGCCCGCTCTCCTCTTGTCTTATACTTCATTTTTGAAATGCAGAGTAGTAAGCGGTCAGCTGATCTCAGGGACCGCGCCGGCACGTAGGGTGTAAGGAACTCTGACAGATAAGGTGGTGCTAGGCCATTTAATGCCTTGTAGGCAAATAATAAAATCTTAAAACGAATCCTGAAAGTCACTGGCAGCCAGTGTAGACGTGCCAAAACCGGGGTAATGTGACAGCGTCTATTTGTGTTGGTTAGGAACCTAGCTGCTGCATTTTGCACAGTCTGCAGCCGGTTCAGCGCTGAAACAGGAGCACCAATGAGTAGTGAGTTTGCATAGTCCAGGCGAGAAGTAATAAAAGCGTGTATCACAGTTTCCAAATGAGGACGTTTCAGTACAGGTTTTAGACGCATGAGGTGGCGCAGTTGGAAAAAACATGATTTAACAACTGCATTTACCTGCGGTACCATTGAAAATCCTGCATCTAATTTTACACCAAGGCTAGTGACACACTTCTGGAGTTCACTACACGGAAGACTAAGGGTAGATGTTACACGAGAGGGGGTTGTTGGTGCAAAGAGTATTGACTCTGTCTTTCCAGCATTTAAGCATAAGACGTTTGCAGCCAACCACTCTTTCACCTCTTAAGACATTTTAAAACCAAAGAGCCTGCGTCTTGTTCTTTTATGGCCAGGTACAGCTGACAATCATCAGCATAGATGTGGTAACTAAAGCAATGACGTCGAAAAATCCGTCCCAAAGGTAAAAGATAGATGGAAAATAGGAGGGGCCCCAGGACAGAACCCTGAGGCACCCCCCATTTCACAGGCAGAAAAGGTGAAGCACAACCCCCAAGACGCACACTAAAAGACCTATTTTCCAGGTAAGAACTAAAACAGTCCAGCACAGAGTCCGATAGACCAACCCATGACTTTAGGCGATCCAGCAATGTTTTGTGGTCAACAGTGTCAAACGCTGCTGACAGGTCCAACATCATCAAGAGAACATGTGACCCTGAATCAGACGCTATCAGGATATCATTTAGTAAAAGAATCAACACAGATTCAGTGCTACGGTGTAGTCTAAAAGCAGATTGAAATTAATCAAACAGCGAGTTTAACTCCATGTGAGCCACAATCTGTAAATGAACAATTTTTTCTAAGACCTTGGACAAAAATGGCTCCTTAGATATTGGGCGGTAGTTTGCAAAGTCTGAAGAGTCCAGACCAGACTTCTTTAACACTGTTCTTTTAAAAGCCGTAGGGAACACACCAGTGGCAAGACTGGTGTTCACAATGCCCAGGATGGCTGGTCCAAGGGCAGGAACAAGGTCGCGCACCAATTTAGGTGGCAGCGGGTCATCAGGAGAGCCTGCTGGGTTCACAGTTTTTATCATTTTTTCCAAGTCAAGAAGACTAATGGAATCAAATCTTGTCAGAGGAGGTGGAGTTAATGGTTGCACCGGAGGAGTTTGCACCAGAGATATGAGTCAAACTAAAGTGTTAAAAAGGAGTGGTTCCTAATCAACTCTGTAGGAGTCATTTTGGACAAAATAACTCCTTAAAAGCTAACTCCGAACTCCCACAGTGGCTATAACACCTGCAGAGTTAATTCACAGACTCCACCCCTTTATTCTAAAATTTGGACTGGTAGCGACCGATTGGCTGCAGAGAGCTGCAGTGGGCAAGGTGCATTGTGGGTAGTCATGTTTTAGATAGTTTGTTCTATTTTGGGGTGTTTATTTTGGGGGGGTTGTGTTGTTTTTAGTTATTACTTTGTTCACTGTTGCAAATGTGGTGTTACTTGTTGTGTCATGTTGGTACCATAAGTGAGGAGGTTGATCAAAGGAATAGTGTTAAGAGTTACTATATTAACTCTAACACCAGTGTTAAATGGTCAACTTCAGAAGAGTTGGTTTTAGACACTAAATCAGAGTTAAAGCACCAACTCTCCAAAAAGAGTTAAATGACCTCTTACTGGTGTGGATCCATATAGACACTTTAAAAGTGTTGAAATCAACTCTGACAGTGTTGATCTGAGCATGCTGAATTTGCTGTGTAGCTTTAGTAATGTCTCTGGATGCAATCCGCAGTCGCAGATTCAACACAATGAAGATCTAAAATTATCGTATTATGGGATTTATGATCGTACAGAGGGCTAAATTATCCTACAAATACAATAATTATCGTATGTCTAAAAGGTCAGGATTATTTGTTTTCAGCGATAATGCATGGAATTAGCTTGAACAGGATATATGGCATGCAAATTGGACATTAAAATATTAATTAGAAATTATGAATGTTTGTCAAACTTTACTTTCATAGCAAATGAGATTACATGTTTTTTGCTTGTAATTCCAGTCTGGGAGACCTTAAATGCTCTACGTGGGATATTTCAAGGTAATTTCATCAGATGCCGCCCCATGCTTTGTGGAGTATTTCCCACAAAACTAACTGGCTTGATGGAGTCTCATAGACTAGAAATCTAGACGCGCTTCATTGTAGCCTCAGCAGGTCTATTGGCCCAAACAAGCGCTCTATGTTTGTAGAGAGACATTGGGTGATCTTAATACCAGAGCTGCAACAGAGAACTGTTGTGGCATGGCGTTATAAAGCCTTGTGTCATCCTTCCTTCTGAGCTCTACAAGTTCTCTTTTTACCCTCTTCAAACCCACACCACCATAGCTCATCACTCTGCAACAGTCGCCAAGGGGGTTGCTAATAATTAATCATCCTCATAAAATGATTCACTTGTATTAGCAGCCAGACCAGGAGATGTGCATTGGGCTGATGGTGGCTGGTGACAGTTCCTTATGCAAAAATGTAGATATTCCTTTAGACATTATAAAATTCATAATTCTAATCAATCTAAATGAGTTTGCATTTGGATAATAAAGACACTTTTAAGCAACCAGAGGTACCACATATGTTGATTCTCATTAAATCTAAATATATGTCCCTAATATAATTTTACATTTTAATAATAACAGCCCTAACGAGACAGGTGGAAGTCTCAGCAGGTAACATGACTCTAGTTTTAGCTCAATATTCTGTAAATGAGTCTTCAGGCAAATTGAGGGCGATCAATGTTAAAAAAGTCTTTCTGAGATTTTTTTATTTCCCACGCGTAAAGGAATATTGAGGTTATTCTCATACATGAACAAGTGCTGCATAGTTAAAACAATCAGGGGGTAATTGCCCGTATCGTTGAATTATTAAAAATGAATTTTACATAATTAGCTGCAAATGAGACCTCTTTATAAATGTGCTCTGTCATGGGTGAGATAGGGGAGAAAATGATATCGCTGCATAAAGAATTTACACATTCAGCTAAAATATAATTAATGAATTATTAGAGGGGTTTTTTTCATGTTGAAGAGCTGATTCAATGCCTAACCCTGATAGCTAAGGTGAATGTGTGTGTGTGTGCTGCTGTGGTTGAGCGTGTGTGTGTGTGTCTATGTGTGTGTGCAGCAAAGAAAAGTGAGAGGGCAGCAGAGAAAAGGGGTTTGTTGCGAGAGCGAGACAGGAAACTCCAAATGTGTGTGAGTCTTCCAACCGAATGGAGGGGACATTGTGTGCTAAAAGAAGCTCCACATCAAAGTGAGGTGGAGTTCTCCTCGTTCATTTTGCTTGATATCTCTCACATCAGTCAGCTACTTAAAGCAAAAAATGCAGCACTCTCCCAGAAAATAGACACCAGTGTGGGCTTCTGAAAAGCTTGAGAGCACAGACGACAGAATATATTTTTCTCTCCAGCTTTAAATGGACTGAATGCCTTGGCTGCTTACCTCTGCTCACCAGCTAATGCCAAAAACGAATCATCTCATTTTAATAAAACACACGGATTTCATTTTCCAAGCTACTGCAGATGAATTATGGAAAGCTGCTGGGTAAATATAGAACTTTAAGATTATTGGTACATAAAACTGCGGGTAAAGACCACATTTACAGCATGTTCTCTAAATGTCTCCATCTGAACAAATTGGACTCATATGTTTAATGAATTCAGCTGCATAAGCTACAACTGCACCATGCTGGAGGTAAACACTTTCATCATCCAAACCTTAATAGAGGATGTGATGAGGCACTGAATCACCAGTTTAAGCCATATTTGATAAAAGGCCAGTGTAGTTTAAAGTTTTAATATAAGTCAGCTTTTATCTGTTATTAAAAAAAAGTATTTTTTTCAGATTTAAGCTTTTCTTTCTTTGAGCTTTTTGGAATTTCTACCTTTAAATCTAAGATTATTTTCTTTCTACATCAGTTTTGGCACCATGAGGCAGGCTTTATGTGACAAGATACATTTTATCACACTATATTTCATATTCTCTCTAATATCCTTTATCATACTATAATTCACATGAAATCCGTTTCTAAATGGAACCAATTGGCACTAAAGCAGCCAGTCGCTGTGACCTTACATCCCTTTTACGCACTATCCCAGAACTCCCTGCAGAGCTGCTTCCTCTCTTTAATGTAGTTTGCTCTTATAGCTGTGGTATTTTCATTTATCGAGCCCTTCTTGTGAGTAGAAACAGATTGATCTGTTTACCATCTGCGCTGCGCTCTCTAATCCATGCGTAATGGTTAAATTGCCCTGCGCTCGTGGAGCTTCTGGAGCACTTACACGGTTTTAAAAACTCACCGCGTCCGTTTTGTCGTTGGGGATCTTCTTCTTTCCTTTTCTTTGAAGTAAAAACGGAGCAGAGATGAAAGGAGGGTTCCGGGCGGCAGCGTCCGTCCTTTACGCGCGTCCAGAGCAAACACGCTTCTGTTCCAGCTGTGGTCGGATCGCTTCACTGAGCCGGGCGCGTTTCTGTGTGTAAACACGCTCTTCCCGGTCCTGGTCCCGGTCCTGGGAGCAGCTGTCCAGCAAACTTGAGCGGATCGAAACTCGCACCTTGTTTCGTTCCTTGTTGTGGGATGTCTCCTGCTCGAACTCCACCCGCGCGCATGGACACGAGGCTTTCCCACTCGGGATCCACACTCAGAGATGTTGGATTGACTTTAATAAGGCGGTTAAATCCCACTGACCAGTCATCCGAACACACACTCTCCAGTCAGAGTGCGGGTTAAGATCCTGTTCAAGGATCCTCAAAAGACCCGAAAGACAAGAACGCAGCTTCTGCTCACCTTCACTAATGTGCAAAAAACCCGTATTTTATACAGTCATAAAGTTTAAAGTATTGTGTACAAAAAGAAAATTTCTTCAGCACCTCCTAAAATGACATTTGTCTCATGTTTTTACTCATTGGTAACCCTAAAAATTAAATACATAAAAATCAGCAAATACTCATTTTGTTTAGATTTTAAGGTTTCTTATATAAAGAACCAAAATATGATTTTACAACACTTTTAGTATTTGAAATTAACTTTTAGAATCCACACATCGTAAACAAATGAATGAATGAATGAATAAATAAATAAATAAATAAATAAATAAATAAATAAATAAATAAATAAATAAATAAATAAAATTTTAAAATGACAGCATATGAGTCTGCTGTTGAGATAAAAAAAAGGTAAAAATCTTCTAGATTTGCAATCTTGGGTTGTCTCTTAGCAGTGGTGGAGCTAGAAAGTTTCAGATTGGGGTGGTCGGGGGCAAAGGAGGCACCAAAGCCTAGGAAGGATGGCAATTCTTAACCTTCTCATTGAGGAATGTGAAGTCCACTTCTTTGTGTAAATGGAGTCAACATAATAGTCACAAACAAAGACAATTATTAAGGAATAAATAAGAAAAACAAATGTTCCACAAAAGTAATATAGAGACAATAAGTTAAACTTCTGTACTGGACTGATTGCAGCCAGCTCCTGTAAGAGAATATGCTTTATTTTAAGGATAAAATGTGTGTATGTGTGTGTGTGTGTGTGTGTGTGTGTGTGCGCGTGCGTGCGTGAGGGGGGGTAGAGTAGGAGGGCAGGTGCCCCCCTTGCCTCCCTGTGGACTCGCCCCTGTTTAGGATCACAAATGTTGATGCACAGGTTGGTAAAGTGACCTTAGTTTGGTTTTACTGTTCTGTTGGGTTTTGAAACGGACTTTGTTCTGCATCATCAACAGCATCAGCAAAAATATGTACATTTAAATATTGCAATAGGCAATTGTTTCCTCGTTTGAAAGCCCGACCAACACCTTTCTCTTAAAATAAAGATTTAATGAACTTGTTCATATTTATAGCAAAAATGCAGTAGCCTTCATTGGGTTTGTGGGTCCTGCAAGAATGGGGTCAGTTTTGGCTGATTTATATCAGGAAAACTAATGTAGATGTAAACTGTTTCCAAGCATTTTAATTAGTTTTATAATTAATTTTAAATGCTGAAACAACACTATAAAAAATAGAGCTTATTTATTAAAAGTTTTGTACATTTGGTTCCAAATTTGTTCAATCAAACCATTAAAATCCCATCTGAACATCCAAAATAACGGAACAGAACTTTAGTTTGACAAATTAGGAATAAATTAAATCTGTTAGACCAGAAGATTTAGTAATATATTCCAGATTTCTGCTTTAATCAGTTAATTGGAGCAGCACAACAAATTCAAACACATTAATGGATGATTTTAGTAACAAATAAATGACACAACAGGCATGTCATTAGTATCATCACTGCTCAGTTTCTCTCAGGCATCAAACCAGTATTCCCTCCTGACTTTACGATAATCTTTTATGAAAAAATGTCTTAAATTATTTTACATGATCTTTACAAATTCACCATATTAGTTGTCTTGTTAGTTCATTAAACACTTTGATTGATCTGCTGTTTCTCTCCTCTTTTCAACACTTTTTATCTGTAATTAAATCAATTCAGCTCCTTGAAAGTTAATTAGCAGGCTCTTCAAGTATAAAAAATGGTAATGGGGAAATATCCCTCGCACACATATAGGCACTGGAGTGTCATTTTAGCTAATGGAAGTTTCTGAGTGATAGGAGCTCTAAGAACAGCCCTGATAAGATCTTTGCAAATTTTCTAATTGCAAAGGAAAGGTGCCTCAGTACTTTCCTGCTTATCTTAATAACCATACAAGAAACACTGGATCATCATTTATGAAAGAAAAGAGCATAATGCAATCCGCTTGCAACAGCAAAATTTAAAGTAATGCTCAGTCACTGCAGTGAATCTCTACCAAGAGTCAGGTAAATATCCACATCTATGAGCCATAATTCACTATAAACTAAAAAAAAATACATCAAATGCATATAAAAAGCTTAAAATGTGCTTCTGTGGCATGAGATCATGTTAGATTTCACCTCGAAAGGATAAACTTGTAAGAGTTTGTGGTGTGGAAATGCATCGTTTGTAGAACATGTGGAGGTATAATTCATGGATAGTCATGTCTTCATCTAGTGATTATTAATGAGGTTGTCAAAGGACAAAAGCAGCCGGTTGAGTTATAAAGTGCATAAAACACATACAGTACTGTTTACTCAGTATCATGACTGAATTTCTGATGAAAATAACTTTATTCAAAATATAAAAAAGAAATGAGTTATTTCACACCTGTTTGGACAAACACCATTGTTTTGCCAAAAGATCTTTTGAAATGGGTTTATGTGGAAATTGTATGACCATTTACCATCTTAAATGTTGTAAATAACTGTTTTAATGACCCTGCACTCTAAGAAATTAAATGTTGACTTTACTTAACCAAGTTATGTCAACTGGTTCCATTAAACATAGCTACTTAAATGTAAAGAGTAATATATGAGATATGCATTGTTATGTGTTGCTATTTTAAAAGTAAATGTATATTACTTTTTACTTTTAAGACACTAGGTTTACTTGAGCCAATTTTTTTACAGTGTAGTTTAGAGAAGTGGGGATTTGTTAGCAGTTAGTCACAATAGGGCCACCTACATAGTACTTTAAAAGTGAGGTTCCCTGAGAAATGTATACTTGTTCAGCATGCAGGCTGAATGCAAAAATAATCTTCTACCCCTATTTCCTGCATTAGCTGCCAATAGAAACTAGATGGTGAAACGCTCGGGTCAGAAAAAGCAACACACCTCTACGTCACACTGAAAACTAGCACTCACGGACTCACCCATCTTGGCTCAAAATGGGGAAGGCTGTAGTTGATTTAGCGTCCAGGAGACAGCAGAGTGTGTCTCAGCTAGTAGAAGCTAAATGTTAGCATTAGCACCTCTACAACATGGCAGAAGTCCTTCAGGCTTGTGTTATTTGTGGAACTAAAACATTAATGTTGCAAAGCAAATGGGGGCAATAGAAGAGTTGCAGTGGAAGAGTCACAATGCTGTTAGCCAATCAGAGTTGAGATGTTTGAATATCATGAATAATGATAGACTTAAAATCCTGCCATTTTCTGCCCACCACTCCTCCAACTAACTTCTACTTCCTGAAACAGGAGCACCAGAGTTTGTTTTCCACAAAGAAAAACTCACAAGGCATTCATTCATACTTGAGACCACAGCAGATTAATTAAAGTAACGAGTGTAGACCATTAATAAAACAATTCAAATCTCAACTATTTTGTAACTATTAATGCAAATGTGATTTTTTTTTACTTCTCACGTTGTCTTAAATTTCACATTTGATATTTATTTCTGCAAAATTAAAATACAATTCAAATCAGATGTGCTACAGTTGCAAACCCTGCAGCTAAGCCGCAAATAACTACACAATCCTATGTAATTCACCATGTAATATAAATTTATGACGAGTAAAAATGCCCAAAATTAAGTTTGCATAAATGTCCATGACGCTTTTGAGACTGGGGTTGCATAAAAAACGTAACTGGCTCCATTCAGACGTGCTCTGAGCTCATCTGTATGAACTAACAACTGAAATAATATCTATACATATAAATGTTTCATAAACGTTCAAACCCATTTCAGAAGGTCTGAACTGTCCCTTTAAGACTAAATTGCATCTTTCCTTTGAATGAAATGTCATTCACATCAGACCTGAAAGTGGTCGCCATGTCTGAGTTTGTTTTTTAATACAAAAAAAAAACAATTATTTCAGTTAAAAAAACTCTTTCTTGGACACAGCATACATGCACCATATCTGAAAGCAGATGGATCCTAATTTGCCCTTTAGAGACTCTAAATTGTAATAGTAGCACTTTGAGTGAACAGTGAGAGTGCAATAAATCATGATGTGAGGGTATTTGACAGTAAGAGTCAGTGAGAGATGAATCAGGACACATTAGTCTTCTGGAGATCTACCAAGAAGGAACCACATCTTTATTGATCTTCGATTCAAACAGATAAAACTTATAGTTCCTCCTTGTTTGTGAAGCTCAAAACTAAAGAATCACAGGATTATTAACTCCTCATGACAAACACATAGATTCTGATTTAAATAAAAACATTATGAGTCATTCTAAAAATGAAGTCAATCATTTAAATGGGCTTGCCCATTAACCAGGCACTCGTGTTACCACACTTATTTGGGGGCCAAAAGGCCAAATTCTAACTTAAGCTGGATCGCCATGAATTCGATGAGCACATCAATCCTCCTGAGATTGATTTTAACGACCTGAAGGTCAATTTATGCAGTACCACTCTCACTAAAACTTTCAGCCTCCAAAGAGAGTTGTTTTCTCATTTAAAGTACTTTAGAGGGAGGGTTTTTTTCTGCAGCGTCTAGCAATAAATTGAGGAGCTTTTTAACTCGGAAAATAGGTCTATTACCTGGAAAAAGGAATAAAACGAGTGATTTTTTTTTTCCTCTGGGAAATGACAAGTTTAGAACTTATTCAGCAAACTTGTCATTTAGAAACTGCTAATGTGACAATCAGCTATAACTCTATAAGGTATAGGAACTCTCTTCCAGTTTTATTTTAGTTTATCATTTGACAGGTACGTTATGTAGCTGTTTAGAGGTCAAAGGTAACTTCTTATTCTGCTTGGTCAAATATTAGTGGTGTTATGCAACATGCTTCAGTGTGTTTTAGCATCTTCAAAACACAATTGCATGGGTTTTTTGTGGGGGAAAAATGTCGCCAAAATACATACTCTAAGAAATGAAATGTTGAATTTATTTAACCAAGTTATGGCAACTGGTTCCACTAAACCTGGCTGGTTAGGCTATTGCTTTCAAACTGGTTTCAGTGGTTCTTCAGCCATAAACTTGAACTTCACATTGCACCGCACTGTGCTGACCAAAAACTGCACTTAACAGTTTTTTGGTTTGGGTAGGAACACTAGTGTAGCAGTAGCAGTCTCTACCTGCTTTATGGCAATATCTGTTTACTGTGCTGGTAGCTAATTAAAAGGCTAGCAGTTAGCTTCTTCAGTTTGCTGACCGTCAGTGAAAAGCACAATAATAAAAAGAACTTGTTTTAATTTGTTGGTATCATGATGGAACTTGGAAATAAATGTAAGAGAGTAATGTAAAACTCGAGTGAACATCGGCACGGCCTACACTCGTTTGAAGGAGCTGAACGATGCTACAAAATCACGGACTGATGGTGACCTGGCTTTGTTGATACTGGACTTTTGTAAGTAATTATATTTTTTTGTCCAGCGTAGCTACAGCAGGCTATGGCACAGTTATTTATGAGAGTTGTAATTCTGTTTTCAACCAGTAGGTGGGAGAAGCGGAAAACATATTTAGTGTTGCTTTAAAGTGACTATGTGTAGTTTTTATCAATAATCTCTGGAAGTATCCATCGAAATGTTGTTGAAAATTAATTAAATGATGCCCAGTTCAAAAAGATTGGCAGTTTTGTAACATATAACCATTAAAATTGGGTATAAAATACATTGCCGTGAGTCTAAGTCTATGGGCGACACATTAGACGCAATGTTTCCTTCTACAAAACGCATTTACGGAGTGGTTACAAAACTTTCTCCATTCATAAATGTTGTTGTTTTAAATATTTACGTCTTCGCTCGTTGCCAGTGATGAAAGGGAGTCTGATGTGCTTGTAATTTTGCTGGAGGTTGAATGATCTTACCAAGTACTTGTTTGAAAATTGCGCTCCCAGAGATTTTTGACCCTAACGGCCATCCGTTGGTAAGGTCTTACTCAAACACAAAAATACCCCTTGCTTGCACTGATTTAAGTATGTACTGTCCCCTATCGCCAGGGAAAATACACACCGTCACTTTAAATGTAGAGTATTAGGCTATACATTTTCTTTTAATATAACAATGTAACTTACTCTTTACATTTAAACAAATAGGTTTAGTGGAACCACTTGGTTAAGCAAATTCAACATTTCATTTCTTAGAGTGAAGATGTTTGGTATTCAAACCAACTATTTCATGCCCACTGGTTGCTAGAAATCCTTTTATTCTTTTATCATTTCAACGACTTGGGACAAATCCAAGAAGCACATTTAAATTCAACATGTAACTCGTGAATTTGAGAAAAACCTTTTATTGATTCATTCTTGTTGTTTTCATGCAACAGAAACCTGGAGTTGCTACACACACACCATCTCCCACTTCACACATACATGCCATTTTGGCTCTGTGACTACCTCCACTGCTGGTTCAGAAGAACACTCTGTTCCAATATTTAAATCACTAAATGATTTTTACAGGATTTTGCATCAGCCCACAACACGAGGAAGGCTTGTAAACAGAGTTTTAGAGCATCTTTCTGCTTTTATTGCTGCTTATTATTAAAGGACAAGCAGATTTTATACAGAAAGACACTAAACAACAACTTTACGTGACACGTCCATCATGTTGTCTCTCTAAACTTGACATCAACTAGTTGAGAGACAGGTGCATGTCTGGAAGATCTCTCACAGCGAATGAAAAAAAGAAAAAGACAAGAATCATTTCATTTTCAAGACAGCAGCAACAAGATCAAAGTGAAATTTGTCCTCAAACAAATTTCTGATCATTGCAAAACAAGACGGGAAACTATCCTGCAAGTGTTGGAAACTCAGTTTCAGGAGACATCACTGAGGATGAGAAGCTGCTTTTTCTTCTGCAGATAAAATAAAAACAAAGCATCTTTTCCCCCCATGGGCTATTTATTTTATCTCTGTCTGGAGTTGATGGAAAAACCTGTCAAATCTTCCTATTCATGATCTAAAAGTCTGAATCATCCTTTTCATACTATTGAACCAAGACACCAAAAGTGCAGACGATGTTTCATGTGTGTATTTTTTAGTATGAACACTTTTACCTTCAGTGGAGTCAAAAGTGACAGAAAAATGTGTTTTGCATATTCTGGGGCCTATCATAAAACCTATATCCTGCCTTTCCGGAACCCCATATATTCTTGCTGTGAGTACGCTTAATTCTTTTGTTACATCTTTAAAAACGTCCAGACATAGCCCTGGTGTGAATCCATTGATTTTTCTGACTTAAAAAAAAATAAAAATCAGAACCCAATTTGGGAACCAGTTTGGAGTTTTCATTTTTAATTTGACACGTTGCAGAAAGCTCGCTGTATTTTATTGTCTCAGAGTTTGTAATGAAAAAAATACACGGGGTTCCTTCAAGATTTAAGCCCATCACTTCTCCCACCACTTTAGTACACACAGCGCTATGCTCGATAGTTGAGTGAAGGATGGTGAGAGGGAGTGTAAGTCACGTCCTGCTATTGATTCACTCACAGCTTGAGTGACAAGTCAACAGACAGTAATGCAGGACGGATTTCATCTTTTAGTGGAATGTTTCATAGCTGTTATATAAGCAATGCAGGTGTGCATGAACACTTATACACCTACCCCACAGTCCAAGTTCACTCTGTTTCCTAACTTTATTTTTACTCATAACAAACAAAAAATGCATAATTATATCTTTATTATCTTTGTGCATTCAGATGAAAGTTTAAATAAATTGCAGCGATAATCAGTGCAACTACAGAAATCATAGTTTCTGACACGTGCATCCATAGACATGAAATATTAATAACGAGTATGGTGTCAACATATTTTCTCTGTATGCATGAGCTTCCAAACTGGTATTTTAAGGGAATTTAGTGCAGTCAGCAAATATGTTCAAATGCATCTCTGCAAATTCATTCATTTGCATTCTTTTTAGTAATTTACTGAAGTAATCGCACAAATTCTTGCAAATAAGGCTCTTTTTTATGTTTCTAAAATAAATCAGTGAGCAGATATAATCTATCTTGGTCAGAATTTTTCATTTTATGTTTGCAAAGTCTAGTTAACAAGACAGGGTGGAAACAACAAAGAATAAGTCCTTTAACAATCCTGAATGTTGGATTGTGTCATCTGTTCCTGCTGATTCTTACAGTAAAGTCAACAAATATAACAGAAATCAAAAGTTGTTTTGTTCTGCATTTGCTGAAATTTTTGTGTAACAATAAGTTTGTAACCAGAGATTCATTAACAAGTCCAACAGCTAAATAATTAATGAGTGTGACTTACCTCGAGCTCAATTAGAAGAGGTTTGCTTTGTTGAACACGATCAAACATAATATGTCGGCTGCTGTCGTGGATCACATGATTGGCATGTGGGTGTCCAGCGCATCTGAGAACTGCTGCCTGTAAAGAGAAAGTTCATGTGATTACAAACTCTTTGCAGCTACGCTAATCAATCCCACCCGTTCCCTGAACCGTGTTGTTTTTGTGTTCTCTGAAGCGTTTATTGTTCCGTGCAAAAAAAAAAAAAAAACAGCTCCACAGAGGTACAAGAATAAAAATGTTGTCAATCCAAACGCCATTGGGTGTTTGCAACATGGAGACCTGATTATAACAGGAAGTGGAGGAATAAAAATACAAATACTCTGACTTGGCATTTCAAAGTAATGACTGTCAACAACTACCAACTTTTTCCAAAGTTATTAATATTGAAGATTTATACGGTAGGTCCAGGAAAATGGAAGCACCCTGGGGAATCCCGAGGTATTCCCAGGCCAGAGAGGATATATAATTCTTCTAGCAAGTTCTTGCTTTGCCCTGAAGTCTTTCCTAGTGAAACATGTTCATAAACCTCCTGAGGGAGGCAAACAGGAGATGTTTCCTTTCCTTTCAGTGAGCAGGAGCAACAGCTCAATTCTGAGTTCCACTTTGAAAAACAGAGCTGCTATACGAAGATGAACACCAAATACAACAAAGGAAGCTCATTTTAACCACTTGTAGAGCGTAACATTATTTTGGTCATGATCCATAGTCGTGGTCACTTTGAGTTTCACGTGCATGCAGAACGTGAAAATAGTCTTCAACCCCTATTTCCGTTTATTAGCTGGTGAAAGAAAATAGACGTGGAAACAGCCACACAGATCTACGTCACACTGTAAACTGCACTGATGACTCACCCTCCTTGACTTGTGACGGGGAAGGCTGTGTTAATTTTGCGGTCAGGTGGGTGCAGAGCAAGTCTCGGCTAGTAGAAGAGACCAAATTTATTGAAAATAACAAGTGTATGCCCTTTTTAAAAGTGTTATATTATGCAAAACTCATGTTTGGCATCCTTTTGTGCAGCCATGAGGGTCTCTACTGCCTCTATAAACACTCCAAACATGAAAACCCACCCATCCATTTTCTGTCAGTGTTTGGTTTTAGGAATTATGTGCTTAAAATTAGCCCTTTCTGAAAGTCCCTCCTAGATATCGGAGCTTCTCAGCTTATAGCAGCCTGAGCAGGGAGTGGGTGGGCGTGGCCAGCTCCAGCTTGTTTTCTTAAAGTGACAGAGCTCTGAAACAGCTCATTCTGGAAGGTACTGAAAATGTCAAGAATAAAACTGCTGAAATCTCTTTACATGAGAGGGATTTAGTGCAAAGAACTTCATAAACATGTTTTGTGTCGACCACAGAACTATTATAGCTTAAGAAAAACTCATAATGTATCTCTTTTAACACTTCAAATACACAAATGTATCATTGCATTATCTAATCCACTGATTAGTGGCCAAGATCTGAACATTTTAACCACAGATCCTTCTGTTTTGGTCAATCAGAACAATGTTAAAAAGCTGAGTCAAATCCATAAACGTATTACTTACTGAGCTAAAGTCACCTAAATGCTCTAAATGCATTAAAGAGGAGAGTTATGCCAACCAGAACTACACGAATCGTAAACACAACCAAACATTTCATCTGCCTGAACAAGTCAGCTGTCACTGCTGTTGTTTTTCAGCTTTGTGAGTTTCAGTGGCTGATTATCAGCTTTAACCTGCTTGATCTCAAATTCTCTCAGGCCTTTGTTAAATGCAATAAAAGCACTCCAAAGCAAACAGTGCAACATTGCTGACATCAATACATTTACAGTAAATGGAGCTTGGACTTTGTGACTGCAGGTGAGTGTTGTTGCCTCTAGAAAGCCATTAAAGTGTTCTTTCTTTAAATTCAAAGTTTATGTATGTGGGGAAAACCTGTCCATATAATAAAAAATGTTACCTCGTTAGTTTGCCGCAGGATAATGTTGTTTCCACATGAGTCACCTGTCTAATGCAGTTAGCAATGAGGAGTCCACTCTGTCATTTACTCATGCATATGCTGCACACACACATGCATTACCTTTGCCATGGTTAGTACTGTTGTGTTTTGTGGTAGAAATGATGGAATAAAGCTCAGCTCATTAATCCTTATACCACATGCCACTGAAAGCTCCTGAATTTGGCTGCTCATCCAAGGTTTCTCAGATCAAATCCCACCAAGCAGACAGACCTTTAAACGCTGACAAAGGATTGAACGCTGGCATAGCCAGTGGGAGTCTTGTTAAGGATCATTGTAGTGGAACTTGTTGCAGAGCCGAGCTGAAAACCGTGTGGAATTGTAAGTATTGTGCAGCTGAGAACAACAGAGAGAGTCTGTGCTGCAGCTTTTAACTTTTAACCCATTTTGTCAGACATGCACACAAAATGCCTTCATTTCAGCCCAACTGGAAAAAGTTGGAATGAAATTATCTTCAAAAGTCCACAGCCCACAGCTGCATTCGTCGCTGTGACAAAAATCTGCATTATGCAAAAGAGGAAACCATAAATCAACTCTGCAGGAATGCAGATGAGTTCTCTGGGCACGAGCACATCAGAGATGGACAGAAAGGCACATTTCAGACATTGTTAGAGACTCCAGGCAGGTATAGTTGAAAGATGCAACAGCCAGCATTTGCAATCCATCAGTGGCAGGTCTGAGTTTATTTTTACAGAAACATTTCATGCCTCATTCAGCACAGCTCATAACTGAGGCTTCAGAGAAACAACACGAGCGGCTTACTAAAGCCCAGATGTTTCTCTTATTAATAATATATGGCACATTGTGGGGAGAAGAACCATGGACTATTGAGCAGCTGAACTCGTGTATTCATGGCTTCTCTTCCAAGCTGCTCCTGTGATGCTGATTTGTGTGCTTATCTCTCACCACCATGACGCTAAGTCACTTTAGCTTATGTGAATCACGATAAAATCAATAAAGCTGATTTCAACGAGACTCGCTTGATGTTCTTCAACTGTTACTTATAAAAATTAAATGATATAAAATGTTTATTCTGAAAGTTTCTATCTGATGAAGAAATATTTGCATTGAAGGATTAGCACGCAGGTGTTGCATCTGCCTGAGTTCTTGCTGGCCTTGCAGAGAGTTTGTTGTGTGGGTTTTTATTGTCCTAATGGGATTAATTGGCTGCATCCATAAATGTGTAGAGATAAAATATGCCTCTTTGGGCCTTGCAGGGGGAGAGATCCCAGCTCCTGACTCAACTCCTGGGTGTTTCCTCAATAAAACTTCATCTAACTCACGTGTGAAGTCTCCCTTTCATGTTGCAGCCCAGTGAGCCGGGTCATAATACAGGAAGCAGATGGAAACTGACTGGTGCCAATTTGTTTAGTTGGGAAAACAGAACAATTAGACTGATGTGACATCTAATGCTGCATTTGTTACGGAAAGTGTACACATGTATTTACAGCTGAGTTGTTCACATTCAGTGTCCTGAATGCTCATAATGGTGTCTCTGGCTTGCTTCCTTGTCAGTTGCTGCTGTTTGACTGTGTGTGTGTGTGTGTGTGTGTGTGTGTGTGTGTGTGTGTGTGTGTGCGTGTGTGTGTGTGTGTGTGTGTGTGTGTGTGTCATTGTCAGCAGCTGCTCATTATGTCAGTGAGCAGCATTACATTGAGCTGTGTGTCCTGGACATTTACAGAAGCAATCTGCTCCCACTAAACCCTCTGCTGTGACTATTTTGTGCCATTCCAAACGTATAAATGAACCTAAATTAGTAGCTGTTGAGTGCATGTTTCCATCTGTGCAGCAGGCAGTTGTTGAACTGGATGCATTCTTGAGAACTTGGGATGTTCATATGCAACGATCTGTTGATTTCTGCAGGGATATTGTACTAACCTTGCAGAAGTAACTAGTTCTGCAATTGTCAATTTGCATCCTATTTCATTTTGTGAATGGTCTATCAGACATACAGAACTGCTTTTGGCCCAGAATTTCCCTAATAAAAGAGAAGTAGGTACCTCAGAAACAGTGTGAACAAGCATCTAAATTGATCAAATGATCTTTACAACTTTCTTTTTTAAAAATATAGCACTTGTTCGATGACCATTACATAAACTTTTTTGCACAGTGACACATCTTCTTTGTGTTTTCTCCTCATCAGGCTCACTGTTGCTCCAGGGATGTTACTGGACACTATAGACAAGTAAAATGAGCCACAATTCTAATTAGATATTCTATAGATCCACCTCATGTGTAATAAAATGTTATTACCGGAATATGCTTTACTATGGATAAATTTTTTATTTTGCTTGAGGAGAACAAAAGTGAATTAGTTAGATGAAAAGGATTTTAAGAATGTCCAAAAAACTAGGATTAGAACTGATTATCCAACAAAATAAAAAATACAACTCCCTTTTTTTTAAGGAGACTTATTATAACCTTTTTAATATTATGACCTTTTTAAAACAAATGTACTTGTTTTATGATTGATACAAAGTATGTTTGTGACATTCTTTGCACTAAATCCCTCTCACATGAAGTGATTTCAGCTGTTTCATTCTTGAAAGTTTCAGCACCTTCCAGAATGAGCCGTTTCAGGGCTTAGTCACTTTATGAAAACAATGTTGCTGGCCACGCCCACCCATCCCTCGCTCAGGCTGCTATAAGCTGAGAAGCTCCCATATCTTAGAGGAGCTTGGTCACTATTTCTAAAGACTTTTCAGACCCCATTAACTTTTTTTCCAAAAGGTCCCTATTGAGAAATCTTGCGAACCTTCTGATGAGCTACCTTCTGTAAAACGTTGTTGCCAATATTCCCTGCAGATTAGCAAAAGACCGAGCTTGCTCTGCATCTAAACTCTGCTTCCAGACGGTAAATGTTCTGCTCATGTGCACACAGCATGATCACGTTACATTGGTTGACCAATCATAAACCTTTCTCAGTTGATCTCACCCACTCACAAAACAAGTTGTTTTACAAAGAAAATAAATGTAAGATACAGCAAGCCATATCTGTATTGGATGTCTTTTTTTGTATTAGATATTGAGGAGAAAAGAACAAAGGCCACCACTTGACTTTTTTTTAGCAGCACATCAATGCAGCATGACATAATGACATCATTGATATGCAGATTGGCAAGTGACATCTAGTGACTCTCAACTTCAGCTAATTTCTGCCGGAGACAGTTGGCAATACTGAGTAGAGCTGCTGCTCCTCCAGCATGGAGAGGTCAGAGGTGGTTTTATGCAAATTTTCCTGTTTGTGACATCACAAAAGGGAACTTTTTGAATCAGCTTATTTTAGGCATACAATTCCTAAAATCAAATACTGACTAAAAACAGATGGATGTTTTTTTTTTTTCCACGTTTGGATAGGTTAAAGAGTCAATAGAGGCCCACATGGCCAAACAAAAGGATGCAAAAAGTGAACACACTCAATAAGTCTCAGTGATCTTAAGACACACTAATTTGTAAAAGAAGGAACATTCTGAGAACCAAAGAGCCAAATCATGAATATGCATGCAGAGAAAGTGAAGTCAATTTAAGTAAAGACTTGGGAGAGTTAGGAAGACTCCAGCAGACCTTGGCTGCCATGTTTTGCCTCCAGAGAGCTGCACAGCCTTGGCAGGTTGAGTTTGGCCGCAAGCAACTGGGACTTTAAGTTCAAGGGGAAACGCTGCAGCCCAGGAGATGAATGTGGACAGGTGTAATCTGCACATTCAAAGGTGTCAGCTGAGGTCTGATGAATGGAGTGAATGCGAGACAGACTGTCACCACTGAGTATTGACCCTCACCCAGACAACGTCTCTACGTCGTGTTTAATGTGAAACGGGCTGTTAGGTTCTGTCTACTCTGCTTTAGTCTAGAGTTTGGCTGGGAAAAAATTGGCAGAGTGTGTTTGTGTCTCACTGACCTGTATGGAGAAACATGGAAAAATCTATAAAATATTCTGTTTTGGAAAAAAGAATAACATAAAAGAACCTCAGTGTATGATGCCCAATTTAAATATTTCCACTTTTATCAAAGTAACTTATATGATGTTTATGGTTGTTTGAACTAAACTTTAGATCTAAATAAAAACATTCCAATGAATAAGTTTGTTTTTATAAAGCTAGAGAACTTCTGCCAGTGTAACCCTAACAAAACAGAATCAATACTTAATGTATTCAAGCATCTGTTGCAATTTCTGACTTATTGACTTTATGCAAATCACAAACCAGGTGTCCTCACAACACAAGCAGCTTTTTTATATATATATAAGTTTATGTTCTTTGCAAAAAGTTGTAATGAAAGTTTATTGAAGCATTAAACATTGTATATCTGCAGAAAATGGAAAATGTTAGTTTTAATAACTAATAATCAAAATATTGGCTTCACTTATTACTTGTAATTTAGCCATAATTATAATTATAAAACACATTTAATAGTAAAAGAAAGAGATGGGATAAATGTCCCTCTTCTAACTAATAATCTGGAACTAATAACTCTGGTTTCTATGTTTTTCTGATCATTTATTAGGAAAATAAATGACTGTTTCTATTAGATCAATGTTTATTTTTAAAGTAGAGGGTGAAAGAGGTGGTCAGATAAGTGTTAGCTGTCACTGTTTTGATTCTGTTGACTTTTTTTAAGGTCTTGAACTCAATCTGAGCAACCACATGTTGGAGTGAAAGGGCGTCCCTCATCTTCTTTATCTAACAATGATTTTAAAAAAAGAACAGACAATAATCCCCATCTTCGCCTCAACCCAAACTACACTCATAGTTGAAATATTATCGATCATAGTCATCAGGATGTGGAAAATGTTTTTCGTTAAGTTATTTATTTTCATGATCCAATTCAGAGCTCTTTTCTTTTTCTTGACAGATGAAGATAAAACAGTCACAAGGTTTGTAATATAGGATGATTTGATTTAACTGGCACTTTTTCATTTTACTTTTCTTTCCGAATATTCATCTGAGTGTTCATCTTGTTTTGTGTCTCTGAACTTTTCTTCTGCCATCTTTTTTAATTTCCCCACCTTCATAGGAAGACTTCTCGGAGCATCAGGGATTCAGCTCAGTGATTCATGCTGAGCATTAACCGAGCTGTCCCCAAGTTAGACACGCAGCTACAAAAACAACAGCGCACTGACAACTAAATTAGCTTAATTACACTGTCAAATTTGTTCTTTCAGATGACTCAAGAAGTTAATAAAACTTTTAAAACTGATACCACAGAATACAGATGGCTTTTTGTAGAGTTTAATAAGACTTTGTTTATTTGTTTTGTTTCAATTCTCACACACACGCAGGCACACACACAAACACACACACGCACTATAACCTCCATAAAACCCCGCTCTGCTCTGATTGGTTAGTTGTACATGAACTGTTGTGAAACATGAAACACAAAGTTTCAAATTTCTGGCAATAAAACAATAAATAAAATAACAGTTGTCATTCATTTAAATAATGTTTAGTTCAAATGTTGAAGGAAAAACACCCAACTAAAATGTACTTTTTTGTTTGAAATTTGTAAAAAATTACAACCAGGCACATTTTATTCATTTTGATTTAAAATATTCAACTTACCCACATTACAATTTTCACATACTGAATCTGAGATAAGATATTTACAGATATTCTTGTAAAAGAATTTTGCTGTCCTCTACTGCCCACTGATAAAACAGCAAGGAAGTGACATCACTACCACTCTGAGGAAGGCGCCAGATGAGCGCCGAAACTGTCAGGTAAATAAACAAACTTTGGTACTCTGTTTATTATCAAGAACACAAAAACAATGGATAATGTGGTCCTTCGAGCCGGATCCTAACATACCTGGAGTCCTGCAGGGCGGAGCAGGGAAGCTGAAGACTGTGCACAGCCGAAGGTGTAGGACCATAGCCCAAAAGACTGGTGTAGTAACTTATGTCAAATATTCAGACGACACACTCATCATGGACACTACCAACACAGCTGGATTACTACAAATAGAACTGGACTTGTTTTCACTGTGGTGTACAGAGAACTGCTTGGACTTGAACGTCTCCAAGACCAAAGAAATGATCATTCACTTCCATTACAGCCCATCCTCTACCCCCGCACTCACTGTAAATAGTCAAACTAACGAAACAGTTCCTTCATACAAATACCTCGGCTTCATAATTTATCATAAACTCACATTTCAAATTGTTAAAAGAAATAATCAGTTTAAAGTTTTGCAACATTCTATCCAAAAGCTGAATGTACATTAAAGTCATAAACAAAACAACATCTCTTTTCATGCA
Source organism: Aphyosemion australe (assembly GCA_006937985.1). Classification (NCBI taxonomy): domain Eukaryota; kingdom Metazoa; phylum Chordata; class Actinopteri; order Cyprinodontiformes; family Nothobranchiidae; genus Aphyosemion; species Aphyosemion australe. The sequence continues at coordinate 929,836 of SSNS01000231.1, read as the reverse complement.
GTGTTCTTGTGGAGGGCTTTACATTCCATTTCTGAAAGGCAAAGCAGGTTTTTATGCATAGATGCCAACTTATATTCATACCTTTGAAGATGTCAGTCTCTACACCCCCTTCCCTTCTCTCCCTTCCATTTCCTGCAGCACATTCATCACCTTCTGTTCTCACCCTCTTCCCGCGTTCTTTCTCTGCACCCAGTTATCAGTGTGAGTGGTGGTGGGAGGCAGAATCCTCAGCAATACAGCAGGTCTGTGCTCGCACCGCAAGCCTTATCACTAATTCAGAAAGATCAAAGGTTATCCAGTAGAGGCCCATTTATTACAATGACACCTTGTGTCGGCAGCAGAATGTCGGGCTGCCAGGCGGATCTGGAGAGGATATGATGCCTGTCACTGTCAGGCAGTCTCAACCTTTCACTCGTGCCAGTAACTTACTAGTTGTTATTTTCTGCAGTAAAGAGTCAACAATAATCTGTTCATTAAATCCTGGTTCACATGGAAGGATTTTTTAAATAGTCAGACATTTTTCTAAGCATGAGAGACCACACACATGGTGATAAAAACTCCTACATGTACCAGATTTGGTCCTATGGTGTGTGGTGTGCTTGCAATATTGCCACCTCTTTTTCTGATTGGCTACACATCAAATTCAAGCCCAAACCCAGAACAGGAAGTTGACCAACAGGAAGCAGGCATGTATTGAAAAAATCATGGACTAATCGGCTAATCATAAAAAATAAAAATTGACCAATTAGTCGACAATCTAAATAATAATTAATTGCTGCCCTAGACTACAACAAAATTTACTCGTATCCCAAAACAAGGTGTTGTGGTCTTTTTTGTTTTTTAAGTAATGTTGCTGTTTAGCAGTTTTCTTGCTTCTGACCTCACCCTACATTTAACTGATGAAACACCACAGTTGTGTAAAAAAAAAAAAAAAAAAAAGATTGATTGTGTTTTCCCTGCCGGTGGAAACCCAAATGTTTGCACTTATTTTCATGATGAGTAGCAGGTGAAACATTATAACAAACAACCAAAACGTGAAACCAGTTATTCAATAATTTAGCTGGATTTACCAAGACTGTTTTCACATTTTAAAAATACTGTTATTAGTAATTATTACATTAAAATTATCCTGTTTCTTGTGAATTGATATTTGCCAAAATGAAAAATAATCTGTACCTGTACAGATCAGAAAAAGTTTCCTGTATCTGGGAAGCAGGAGCAGGATGCAGGAGGAGGAGGGGGAGAAAAAAGGGGAGCTGGTAGAACTGTCAGAGCAAAGCAAGAACGAAAGTGAGAGACAGATAAAAGGCAAGAAATATCACATTCCAGGGGCAGGATATCTCTTGCACAGGGATATTCTTATACCATAATGTTCATAATGCATGTGGATTTGTTTTGTATTAGAAATAACATGAGTTTGGAGATTTAGCAAGCTTTCAAGTTTCAATATAAAACATGTTATTGTAACAGTCACTGCAGATCCATGTTGCAGTGACAGTTTGTTTACCTGTTTATTAATGTTTCCACCTTGTCACCTCAGGAAGGAAGGTGTTCAGACAGGACCAGTGCTCAGCCTCCTGTTTTTAGGTTTCCTCTTGAGACAGAACATACAGGAAACGATGATGTTACAGGTGACAAGTTTAAGCAGGAGGAAAAAGGCTCACACCACTCCACCCTGACTGGTCTGCACCATCACAGCATGCTGGCTGAGATCTGGAGCTGCCTCCTCCCCTCACTGGCAGTAGATGTGACAGAACCTGATATCACTGCTGACACTTCACAATGCACGAGGTAATACAACACAGAAAGGTAGAATTCAGATAGCCAGCAGTGTGTGACTGATCACCAGAGGTGGAGCTGTCAACAGCAGAGTAGAGTAATAATTTAAAAGGGTAAAAGATTTAATATATAAAAACAGAAGTATTCATATATTTACACAAAGTCCCTGCATGGGCACAGAAAAAAGAAAATCTTGATTCCATATTTTACTACACTGAGAACACACTCTGCAATTTGTTTGCAAGCTGTCAGCGTTTCCTTTCCGTTTGTGTGCACGAAATAAAAAACAGTCAGTTCGTCAAAGCAGCTTTTCACCCCGAAGCCAGAGTGTAAACTCAGGAACTCTGTGTAGCATTTTCTGCAGCTGAACACATGACTTTTGAATTTCTGAAATGACTCTAAAACACTCAAAGTAGGATGCTCTTGTGATTTACATCTGTTAGAGGTGATTTGTAGTCAAACAACTGAGTGAACGGAAGTTCGAGCTATGCAAGCGAAACTGTTTCTTCCTGATTAAAATTAATATTTTCTTTATCCTTAAAGGTTACACATTCACACATTTTTTCCACTAAATCTGCTGTGATCTCTAGTATGAATGAATGCCTTGTGAGTCGTTTCAGGAGGTTTGTCACAGAAGTGGTAGGGACGGAATACGATAAAGTTACAAGACTTACTCATGAATATTCATGATATACAAGTGTCTCGCCTCTGATTGGCTAACAGCAATGCAACTGTCAATGTTTGCTCTTCTTTCTTGGGTTAAAAATACAAAATTGGTGTGTTATTATCTCCACAAATAACAGAAGGCCAACATGTTCTGCCATGTTGTGAGATTTCTAATTGTTAGCATCTACTAGCCAAGCTCTCTGCTCTCTCCTTGCCGCAAAATCAATACAGCCTTCTGTGGTCGCAAGCCAAGGTGGAAGAGTCCATTAGTAAGATGGGATGTAATGATATGAGATGGCATGACATGATATGACAGAAGATAAAAATGAGATGACATGAGCTGAAATGTGGTGAGATGAGATGAGATGAAATGTGATGAGATTAGATTAGATGAGATGAGACGAGATGAAATGTGGTAAGATGAGATGAGCTGAGATGTGGTGAGACGAGGTGAGATGAATGTGATGAGATTAGATGAGATGAGACAAGATGAAATGTGGAGAGATGAGATTAGCTGAAATGTGGTGAGATGAGGTGAGCTGAAATGTGAAATGTGAGGTAAGATTATATTAAATGAGATGAGGTGTGATGAGATTAGATGAGGTGTGATAAAATGAGATTATGTGAGATTATATGGGATTAAATGAGATTAGAATAGGTGAGATGTGGTGTGATGATGTGAGATCAGATGAGATTAAATGACACGAGGTAACATTAGATTAAATGAGATGAGGTGTGATAAAATGAGATGATGTGAGATCAGATGAGATTAAATGAGATAAAATAAAGTGAGATTAGATTAAATGAGATGAGGTGTGATGAGATGAGTGAGATGGGCTGCCATGAAGTCATTTTCATTACTTTCTTATTAAAAGAAATTCTGTTTGGACTCAGAATCTCCACTGATGTTATGAAAACAGATGACAATATTGTTCAAGATGCTTTTCCATAGAAATAATTATTAAATTTGAAAATGAGTGTTCGACTGGCTCAGAGCGAGATCCACGCCTAATTTTGTCTGAACCATGTAAAAATCTGATTATTCAATTAAAATCTCCTTGTCTTTGATTAAATATGATGTCACTCAAAACATGAATAATAAGACATTATGTAACTAAATTGCCACAAGAAAATGACCACATTCACACAAATGCCACACAGTATTTATTCATTTGAAAAAACAAACAGCATCACTAATGATGTTTTTTTGCAACTGGAAAAATGGGAGATTTTAACTCACCAAGCTGTACAAAACAGCTGAGTCTGCAGCTGATTGTGGGAGAGCAGCTGACGCAGTACATCCATTACAACTGGTGCTGCTGGGTGTATGGATTAACTGTGATACACTGAACAGAGCCAAGCTCAAGTGAAATCAACCATGAAATTTCTCAGTCTTTAGGGCAATGATCTTCACCTGCTTTTGAAACGATGTGACAGCTTTTATCGTCATATGCAGCCGTCCAGAACCAGAGGTAGGAGTCAAAGAAACAGAGTGAAGCATGTACCCTTAGCAGCATCAATCACTGTGCTCACACACTTAAGGAAACGCGAGTCGATGATAAACTTGAGGTAATGACTGGGACAGTTTGAAATATTGTCACTTCAGTTTCAATGACTTGCTTCCTTGTTACAACTCAAACCTAATAATTAGATTTACAGCCCGAGTCCTTTTTGGATCACCATTGAGGAAGATTTTGTCATCTTCTACCAGGATGCTGCTCCATCCTAAAGGAATTGTTAAACTGCTGCCTTTCAGCAGATTGTTTCAGAATCAAGGTTTGTGTTAAATCCAAGTGTACCTTTATGTGTTCTTAACCAAATGTAAAATGTGCTCTCTGTTATTTGGATGGATGGATTTAAAATCAGTCTCACTAATAAAATTTAAGAAAGGAACTTTTACTACAAGAAACGACTAGTTTGAGCTAAAACTTTTTGCAGAAAACGACTCACATTAAAGTAACATTCTGCAACTTTTACGCCTTAAAATTATGCTTTTTTGTAAAGTTTTGGCATCATACTATTATCTATTATGTTCATTTTCAGACCTGTGATGGTGTAATGGGGTCCCACGTCTGTTTACCGCACTATACAGTTTTTGAACTCCGGGTCGCCACCGGAGCTTTACGGCACCATATGGCAAGTCAAAGGGATAAAAAAGTGCGTGTCCTAAACACAAGTTATGTCCACCAAAATGCGCATCTTGAATGCACGTTATGACGCCAAAGGGGGCAAAAACGCGTGTTCTAAAAGCGAGCATTATTTCCGCCAAAACACGTGTTCAAGATACGCGACATAATGTGAGTTTAGAACGCGCAATTTTTTTGATCCCTTTGGCTTGCAATAGTTGTATAACGTAGACCCGCAGTTTAGCAGTGGCAGATTCACCAAAGAAATCTAGAAATCCCTTATCAGAGGAATCTAGGAAAAGAAAAGAAGAACGTGATAGAGCAAGAGCAAAGACCAGAGTTATTATTGGGCCGTCTTTTCCTCGCTGGAGAGCTCTTTTAGAAAGAAAGGCATGAACTACAGACTCTAACCTAGCCGTGCTGCTAATGGCTAGGTAAGTAATAAATGATTTCACCAGGGTTTTTGTGTTTGGTCGGGCATAAAGTTGTTATACAGTCCTGATAATTCTATTTATTCAATGTGTGGAGGTGGAAAAGTTTGTTTTTTTTGCCTGACATTAGGAATGTAAACATGCCTCCTATGCCCGAGAGACAGATTTGATTTTACGACAGTGACGTTACGCAGCAAGCCTTGAGAGGGCGACAGAGAGCATATATCCGCAAAGTTCAGGAATGAGGCTTTACAGATGGCATGGTTATGATGTAATTTTAGGATTTTGTGAAAAGTGAAATCTTAGATGTGCGGCGTGCCTGTTAATCTTGTCTGTTGTTGCAAAAGTACTTTCATCAAAAACCAGCCATATCCAGTCCTATACATGTCTACTGCCCTCTGGTGGTGGATTTACAAGTGGTAAGGGCCTATTTTGTTTCCTTTTTAATCTTATAATAGCAAAAGCCTAGCCTGGCAAGCCATATGTAGATATGTAGTCTGGCCATGACCCATAGACAGAGATCAGTCATAGGGAGGAATGTAAAGTTATCTTTCAAACTGTCTCTGCACACAATTGGACAGCATTTGGACCAATCAGAGCAACAAACAACATGGCGTATTCATCGCTACAGAAATCATTCAACGGGGCAGTCCACCATACCCTGTCATTTTTGTAAATAAAGGACTCTATTTGCTCATTTCTCAAAGAAGTTTAAATTGTCTAAAGTTGATGCCAAAGACATTTAGAGCCCTTTTCTGAACTTCTGCCATCTTTGTAGTTTTTATCTGTTGGATCTCTGGTGCTAAGCCTGCACATCGTCTCCCTACAAACATAAAGTAGTGTGATTGGCCCAACCTAAAATTGTTCGAGCCAATGGTAGACCTGCCAAGACTCTAATGGAGTGTGGCTAGAACGACCTGCAGAGTACAAGCTTGTGCTACTGCACTGGTTTGTCTAGATTTCTAAAGACATGATAAAATTGAATATAGCAAATTTTTGATGAAAGTACTAATCCTAATACTCTGTGAGCGTTTGACAAAATACCTCTTTCTATATTTCAACCCATTATAAATGCAATTGCAAAAACAGTTCGATTACCCCCAACTGGAAATATCATGCTTTGCAGGCAGTATCATTGTAGACTGGAGGCTAAATGTTCTTGCACGAAGTTTGCTGCCTGAGTCTCTGCTGGGAACTTCTGAGAAATTTCTCTAACCCGTTTTTGGAGAGTCACCCTCAAGATCAAAAGGTTGACCCTAAGCTCATTTAAGGGCATTACTGCTCTTTGTTGCAGGGAACCAAGCAGAGCGTTACAATGAATACAGATACTTTGGGCTTTCGTTGTGTTGTCCTCAACTGAACGCCTCGCTCTGCACTGGGATATACATTTACTGGACTGGAAACGTCTCAAACAACGTTTTCATAATGAAGAAGCAGTTTTTTAATGGAAATCTTTCAACGGTGATGGCAAATAAAGTACAAAAGGCAGTTTCACTAATTGAATGTTTACGCTTTTGCTGAACTCCAATTACAACAAGCCTCTAATAAAGATAAAATAAATGATTTCATACAGTAGACCTGCAGAAGCAATTCTCTAACCTCGAATGAGATTTCAATGTAATTATGGGCTGTTTGTTTCCTCTGAATTATTGCTACTAAAACTGCTCTGTTTGCTGTTTTAGCCTCGCTAATCCTCCCTTTAATTGAATTTTATAATAAACATTAGTGGTTGGATTTGTGCTGCGAGATAAAACAAGAAGTGGCTCTCACTTATGGTGCATTTTTGCATTTTGAGGTTCAATAAAAAAATCACATTGCAACATGTTTCATATTCACGCGTTTGTTCTCATACTGGGTTTTGTTAGTCATTGATTTCTTTAAATTCAAATTATTATAGTAATAACCATATGGAGAGGCGATGGCACCCTTCCATTATTGGATTAGAAAGCTAACTAGAAACAGTTACATACTAAAAAGCAAAATGTGTTTTTCAGACATAATTTGCATCCAAAGTTCAGTAAAATCAAAGTATAAACACAACTTGAACCATAGAGAATGATCTGCAAAAAGAAGAAAATTAAAAATTAAACATTTTTTGCAGGATTAAAGTCATAATTTGCTTCATATTTCTTTAAAATGATCAAAGGAAAATAAATTGCGTGCAAAACGTTTCATAATTATTTTACCAAGGATGAAGACCTTTTTTTAATCACAGTTAAATTCTTTTCCAAATCTCTCGCGGTAGATAAATTTTGTATTAATGGGTTTACAGGATAGGCAGAAGTGCTTATCTACACTTTGACGTTTGCTTTAGGGTACCGTTTTCCTCCGATACCTCACATCGAGCAGGTTATTCCCTCGTGCTCATTGATTAATCGGGGCAGGAGTGTAAGGATCGAGCTATGAGTGCTCAGTAACTAAAAGCTCTCCGTTTTCCCAGACTACAACATTACCACTGCCTGCCTCCGACTTAGCATTAATAAAACATGTTTCCTCGTCGACGATAAAACAGCTTCAAAATTGACCGAGACACCGTGTCAAAGATCTTCTCAGGTTTTAAAGGTTTTAACAAATGTGTTGAGATTAAAACCAGAGGGCTTTTTGGAAAAGATTTACTTCAAGCCATAGCACGTTTCATTTCAAACACTCCTATATTGAAAATAAATTTGATTTTTTTAAAACTTTTTTCATTCATTTTGAAGCAACCTTTGACGAAAATGAAACATGTCAGTGGAACAACAGTTTGTAGTTGCAACACGGTGTAGCATCAAACAAGGGCTTTCCTTAAGAGCAGCGTTGTTACAGGAATTTCTCAGCATGAGAAATAGAGTTAGTACACACTAACGTAGCACATTAGGCTCACACAGCCAAACCTTTGTTCTTTAACAACTGTCAAGCAGTGAGAGATCACAGCAACCACTTCTTTTAGATCACCCTGAGCCAAATAAACTCCAGACCTAATATTTATTTCAGCAGTGACTAATATTCTATTTAAAGGAACTCCTTTTATTGAACAATCTCAAAATTAAACCAACCTTCTGACTGTTCAGAGCTAAACCAGTCTGCCTTACATAAACATGACTTGTGTAACCAGATGAGAAGTCTTCATGGAGGTTTGTGTAGGTATCGTTTACTGTTGCATTGATAACTAATGTCTTTGCAGCAGTTACTCTAGATGCAGATAGTGTGTTTTTCTACTTTATCTACTAGTTGTGCATTTCTTTGCTTAAACTGAAAGCATACGGAGCTTCTCTAGATGTCTTTTTAAATTTTAAGCCCTTCACACTTAATTTTTTGTGTCATAAAGAACACAATTTTTAAAAAAAGCAACCCTAAAGGAGCTTATCTACGGAGATCGCTCTCAGATGTTGACCCAGTTTTTGCTTTTAGATATCAGAACAGCAATCAGAGTAATGTTAGTCCTCCAGTGTAGCGCGCTGTAGAAACTGATTTTGGTGGTTTAAATAACGATACTTAACTCTAGTGGAGACACTTCCTGAACATATTACGACTTTATCAGTAAAAATGTACATAATCGTTATGACGTGGTTTCTAATTGCATTATTTCTGTAAAATTGTGGGTTTTTGTGGCTTATGGCTGCTGACTTACAGCCCCCCACTCTGGTATCTTCCCTGGATCCACAGCCACTGGAACCGGAAACCCGCATTGCCAAAGGAAACGATATAGCGCTAAACACCAGTCACCGTTTTCTAGGTCCAAACATCTTTTGTTGAGCGTGACTTCAAATGGTGTTTTTCTTTGTGGGACTCTGGTAGTTTGTCCTAAAGTTGAAGTGGTAGCAGCCAGCTGTTTCTCCTTCTCTGATTTTATTGAGCAGAGAACCTCTCACACCAGTGGTGTCCTGTAACTCAATACATGAGTAATGAATGGAGTTACCCAGGGAAGTGTGGCGATTCAGCGAGACCGAAAACCGGATGGTCCAATAGTTGTTTTAGTTATTAGCTGAGATTTCTCCACAATATATGTATAGCTATACAATGTTAGAACGTTGTTAAGAGGCATAAAAAAGCTAATTTGTTTTCCAAATTTGCTAGTGCAGCTATTGGGATTGCAGCTCATGCATTGGGATTTCAGACCCAAATTTTGGGAACTATTGCTGTAAAAGTCATCATGAATTTCAATTTTCTTGTGGTGTTAAATAAAATCTGCAGCTGACAAAGCAGTCACATGCTAATTATTGAGTATATGTGTTTTTCTACATTTGTTTATTTCCAGAATGTCAGCTTGTTACATATACATAAGCTGTGGAACTGCTGCATTAGCAACTGCATGCATGTTTCTGCAGCTGCCTGCACATCCTTTTACACACAGCAACGCCCTTCATAAAACACAGAGATGCATGCATTCTGTTGTTGTTGTATAGAAAAATGAATGTTGTGGAGGATGAAGACACTGTTGCTCTTCAGATGACACCATTTTGATTAACGAATGTTTTAGCAGTGTGTTGGACTGAGAAATGCTTCACTAGTTTTCAGCTCAGGTGTGAAAAACATGTAAAATGTCAAAACTCCAGACAGCTTCTGGCTAAAGAACAGCCTAAAACATGATGCACAGCAAGGTGTGAACGCTCCAATCTGTTAACACGGTTGCCAAACTGAAAATGATGTTTCGCCTACACAAAGCACATGCACGATTGTCAGTGTGAAGCCAGCCTTTGCTGCATCTGGCGCATAATGAAGAACAATGAACATATAAGGCAGAACGAGACGCTCAGTTAGCAACCTAGCTTGTATTATTCACTGACCTTTTCTCCCAAGAAAAGGAATTGGTGTGTTGTTTTTTTATTTTGTATGAAGCCAGAAACGGTACAACATACCTCATATTTATTCATTATCTCTCTGCTGCTTCCACTTTGGTGAGCAACTTTTCTAAATCTTAAAAGATGCTGCCAAAACACCTGACTGCTAATTTTTTTTTTTGAGAATATGTATCCTGGAGTTAGATATGACTCCTTACATTAAACGTCTTCATCAAGCACATGCCAGTTGTGTTTGACGTGATCTGTGGGGAAAACAACAGTAAACAGTCCACATTCATATTGTGAAAATACATTTACATCTCCTTCAGCGTAGCAGCCATGACGTGCTCATGATGTTTTTTCCTCTCGCAGACCTGTACGGGTGTAGGTATAGTGTATGTATTATTAAAATGTACAGGGTTAGAGGGTAGAGACACTGCATGAATTATACAGAATATTAGTTGAGCTCCACTCTTTACTGGTGCTGCCCTAAAGGCTCAACATACAGGAGCCCTCTGCAGAAGTCATCTCAGTTTGACACGGAGTTTACAACAGCTGTAGTAGACGAGGGAGCCCGCATCAACCCAATCTTTCCAGTAATTGCCTCTCACACAACATTTTCATCAATAAATACTGTACATTTATTAATTTTATGTGATACAGTGGGTTATCTGCTTTTCCTTCACCATCTTATAGACACAAATAGTGAAACAACAACCTGATGATAATATGAAAATGCTTTCAGTAGGTAAGTAGTTTCTAATGTCACATTACTACAGTGTAAACTTACCTGTGGGTGGGTTTAGCATAAGGTTGTTTCGATTTGCAAGAGAGGCTCAAAACACAAATCAAAAATCTTCTGCGTATCTTTGTGCTCTTTCAACCAGCAGCAGGTGCTGCCATGGACCCTCCCCTGATCCGAAGCACTCACAGGTAGCCCAGTCCACATGCAACAGGTCCCCTCAGCTGCAGTCACAGCAGGAAGTGTTTACCCCTCCATGTCCAGACTGCAAATTAATTGCATGAGTGGCTGAACCCAGCCTGGCTTACAGTCAGCACTGGATGTAAATGTAAATGTTTAAAGGAGAAAAAAATATGCAAAACTCACCTTTTGCAGTGTTTGTGCTGCCATGTGCATCTCTACTGCCTCAATAAACACTCCAGATTTGAAAAAACATGTCCATCTATTTTCTGTCAGTGTTTGGTTTTAGGAAAAAATGAGCTGTTTCAAAAAGTCCCTGATTGTGATGTCACAAATGGGGAAAATAGAATAGAACCACCTCTCACGTGCATGGGAGAGCTGCTGCTGGAGACTAATCTGAGCCTCTCCCAGATATCTGAGCTTCTCAGCTTATAGCAGCCTGAGCGGGAGATGGGTGGGCGTGGCCAGCAGCAGCTTGTTTTTTTAAAGTGACAGAGCCCTGAAACGGCTCTTTCTGGAAGGTACTGAAAATGTCAAGAATAAAACTGCTGAAATTACTTCATGTGAGAGGGATTTAGTTCAAAGAATTTCATAAACATGTTTTGTATCGACCATAGAACCATTATAACTAAAGAAAAAATTATATATCTTCTTTTAAAAACTAAATTGGCAAAAGTTCAAATATTTACAAAATAGCTTTAACATTAAACCTTTAACATAGTAGCTATTTTAGGAATGACAGTGACTCATTTTGTTCATTAGCTATGCTGGCCAGTCAGAATTAATCTCTATTTCTCCAAACAGAGGTCGTTTAGGGAGCTACACAAAGTAAGGAAGAAGATATTGACTTAAACCTTTCATACAGAATCCTACTTCAAAAAAATCCAAGCCATCCTTTTAAGCTCTCTTTGTAGTGCAGCCCTCAGGTCTGCAGAGATTTCTTACTCATGAATAGATCACTTGGCCTCTACTTGATAGTACTTCATTTCCATAATTAGTGTTAGCTACAGTGCATTAGTCAGAACATGCAGATCCATTTGAGACAGTCATGGAGAAACAATTAGCAGAGAGAAATTTTGTGGGATATCTATAGTTTTTCAGTGAATGTGTAGTTTTATAGAAAATAAGATCTGATAATGTGCGTTTAACACTTTCTGTAACGCAGCTGAAGCCGACTTCATATAATGTCCCAGCACCGATGCAACGAGGGCTTTGCACCATTTAACACCGACGACACTAATGACTCATGATGCTACACAGTAATAAACACAGAATATTCAAGTTGGGTTTTTCACTTTAACTCTTTCCTTTATGCCACGAGTATTTGAAAGTTTTGTGAAAATTAAGGAGACATGTTGCAAATAAGGCAGTCGGTGGTCCTCCAGAGCTGCACAGAGTTCTAATTTTTCACATAATGATTACATACATGATCATTCCAGTTGCTGTATTTGACAGTAAACAGAGCAAGAAGGTGCGTGGAGAGCTGCTTTCACACCCACGTTTGTAATTTTCCCAGGCAAGCCAGGATAATGAATCTGAAACCTGCAGAACTGCTGTGTGGTTGCAGATTTTACTTAGTTTACAATAGTTTACATTGCTGTGTCTCTCCATGGAACAAACGCTGTCCCTGTGCTTGTTTCATCTCATGTTGGTGCAGCCTATCAATATATTAATGGGGAAATCTTTGATGTATTTTGAAATACATCAAAGAAGAGAAGGGAGGAATTTTAATTTGCCTTAAAGCTGTCGTCAGTTCATGTTTCTGGACCTTTCCTCTGAGAAAATCCTCCCCCAGGTGATGTGGTTGAGGTTTTATCACCGCAGCTTGTATCCAGGTGGCCAACTGCTCTTCTGGCGTTGCTCCTTGTAACGCCTCAGTTGGCTTTTTACTTTCCACCCCCAACAATGTTAAAACTGCAAAGCTGGAGTGGATTGTAAAGTTTCTATATCTAACCTCAGAAGGGCATGGATCCTCGTCTCTAGCTGCAGTGGCAGCAGAGATTCGTAATGTATGAGTTTCCTCTCAAAGATCCCTTCAGACATTCTGCCTGAGGGAGTTTCTGTTCCTGCGATTTTATAGCCTGTGTCAGTATGCCTGGTCTTAGAATGGTCACTGACAATGTCTTTAGAAAAAAGCCCAAGCCAGATTTTCTGGTTTAAAAATAGCTTCTAGGCTTGTGCAAAAGCCAAGGTTTGGTTTGTGCATCCCAAAATGGAGGCTTTAATTCCAGCCATCTAAACTGTCCAATCATGCGACAGTGTTCAGGGCCTGATAGCAGCGTCGGATCATTTGGCAACTTGTTGCCAGGTTTTTGGGTTGAAAATGCACCAACAACAACTGAAACAGCATTCAAAACATCAGATAATTCTAAAATCAATTATACTTGGAAAAAATTATCACATTTAAATCTGAGACGCTGGAGGTTATTCCAACTCCAAAACACAGCAGTGGTTTAGAATATAAATAGAGTAAGTGTTGTCATCCTTTTATGTTTCTTTGCAGGGTTTGCAGAGATTTCAAAAATAAATTCTGGTATATGCACACCGTGGTAAACTCTCACTGCTGAATGATCGAACCTTTGGAAAAGTGAAAGCTGCAGCTCGTCAGCTTGTGTGATGGCAAGCTGTGCCTATGATGCTGCACCGCATCATAGAGTTTTGTGAAAGAATCACAGCTTGGGTGCAACAATATGGCTCATGGACCAGAAAAAGGCCCATAAGCCACCTGTTGAATGCCTCTACTATATCAGATGTTTGTTACAGTGCAAGACTTTCCCAGCTTTTCCTTTTGGCAGCAAAAGCATTCCAAACAGCTGGTCTGGCACGGTCACGGAATTACCGGACAGTTGCAAAATCACACGTGATTTTGCGATAACAAGCAAGGAGAAAAATGGCAGCATGTATCCAAGAAGGTCTGTGTTTTTTTTTACTGTTCTGCTTCCTTTGGCTCTGAAGGTTTAAAGGATAATGACGTAGTTAAGCAATCTGCACGTGTCTTTTATTTTGAAAGTTTCCAGATGTTTTACACTGACTTTGATTTCAAGTCCAAATGGCTTGAAATCTAAACAATCTAAACCATCAATATCATCAATTAAATGGTATTTTGAGATTAAAAATAATTTTTTGTGATAACAGGGATGACAGCACTAACAGTTTTACTTTTCATATATTTTAAACAGCAGAATCAATGTGTGAAAGATAACTTCAGCATTAGTTCTCAATTATTACCAATACAGACCTGGGGCCATACATAAGGTAGGTTCTATAAATAGAAACAGAAAGAGAGAAAAGCCCAGAAGGCATGTCAAGAAGGAGCTATACGCTACCCTGCTCTCGTACTTTTCTCCCATATTTTTGTCTGACACAAGCTGGTTTTAATGCCAAAGACACATACCCAGTCACATGAAGCAAGGTGTCACAGGGCTGAGGTGTGGAATAGAGGAGCCAAAAAGCATTTAGACAATCTGGAGGAAAAGGGAGGAAAACTATTATTTCTAAACAAAACAGAAGCCAACATAAGAGCAGCAAAAATCATAAAGTCTTGAGAACTAATGACAAGAATCTGACAGCGAGAAATCAGTATTTATACTAAGTTGAAGTCAATAAGGTTCAGGGATAAGGAGGGGCAACAGAAGGCTAAACAAGAGATGTTAACAGACCAAAAGACAAGTTAAACCCTCAAGATGAAACTCACAGACCATGACACAAACAGGATTTGTCAGCGGTAATTTATTCAAACATAGGAACTAGTTTGCTCATGTGTTGCGTCAGGTCCAGATGATTAAAAAAAAACCTCCCTGCCAGCAGTAAGATAGAGAGCCTCTTCCTGATTGATGGCTGTGTTGTTTTGGATTTTCTATGAAAGGGTTCATTGATTTTGCCCCTTATTCTGTCAGAAAGCTGTTGATTGTGTTTTCCCAGGACTTCTTTAATCTCCCAGCATTACGACAAAAGACATGGAAAGTGTATTTTGTCACTCACAGTCTTAGACTCTGGAGGTGATCTGTCATCTCCCACCCAGCCTGTGTGTGTTCCTACTTTTGACGCCTGTCACCGTTTGAGTGTGTTAAGCAACCTGTTGAGGGCTACATGTGCTTTCACAGACCTGCCGGTATATTTCTCCATGTGAGGCTGCTTTGGTGCAGTTAGCGGTTACTAGACAGGGTCAAAGCTTTGATTGATTACGGTTGGCTAACCATTGTTGTCATTGAGGAAAATCATTTTGCAACTCTGCAGAGATACAGAAGACTATGGGGTGCGCTTTACAGCAATATTTGGGGTTATTTAGCCTGTTATGAGAGGGAAAAAATGGCAGTTCATTTTTCACCATGTCATTCATACATTTACACGTCACATTCGCAAAGTAAATATTTAGTTAGCAAGCTAAATATTTAACTTGGAGCTAAATATTTATTTAGCAAACTAAATATTTAGGTCAGATTTTAATATTTTTCAGATGACTTTGGAAGCCAAATATTTAGCTTGAATTAAATAATTACTTTACAAACAACATATTTAGTTACAAAATATATAGTTAGTTCACAAAATAAACATTTAGCTCCATGTTAAATATTTAGTTTACAAACAAAATATTTAGCTCTTAAATAATTATTTAGTTTACAAAATTAGCATTTAGCTCAAATTTTAATATCTTGTTTACACACTAATTATTTAGTTGAACTAAATTAGTTCAAAATAAAGTATTTATTTTGGAACTGTGAATGTGTGATTGTATAAATGTATGAATGACTTGTTGAAAAATTAATTTCCTTTTTTTTTAAATGTGGAACTAAACTATTAGTATGTAAATTAAATATTTTATTTGGACCTAAATGTTTGTTTGTAAACTAAATATTTGTTTTAAAGCAAAACATATTTAGTTTGTAAACCAAATATTTAATTTGAAGCCAACTTTTTATTCTGTAAACTAAATATTTGATCCAACCCAAAAATTTTGTTTGCAAATTAGTTTGGAAGAATATTTAGCTTTGACCTAAATATTAAGTTTACAAAATAAATATTTAGCTCCAAAGTTTAGCTTGCTAAATAAATATTTAGATTTGGAATTGTGACATTTATAAATATTTGAATGACATTGTGAAAACATGACATTAAACTCCCATTGTTTTTGTTTTTGTGACAGGCTAAATAATCCAAAGTATTGCTGTAAAATTTTGACTGTTTAACTTTACAAACGGCGTCCCATTGATGACGACCAAGCTATGTTGGCAAAAATCTGTAGTAAAAAAAAGGGTTGATCATTTAAAAATGTTACCTGATTTGAAGGATATTAAATACAAAATGAGAATGTATGCATATCTTAAAATGTAGTCATTATCTAATGCAGTTGTACCATGCATGTTAATCCGAGAGTGGAGGTGAGGAGATCATTAATAAACTTGTTATGACATTAAACTAAGGTGAAGTCCCTCGCATTAATGTGACATGAATGTGAGATGACATTTTAGTTATGCTGCATGAACTTTTGCTTAATTACACAAGCATCTCATTCATTTTCTCACACATTTATCACATTTATTAGTCAGGTTAAGGCTGAAATATAGGATCGTGTCTGATGTTTATATTTGCGTAGGTGCGTTCCCTCTGCAGACAACTGGACGTCATAGGGCTTCTGCTGCCTGAGGCCTTCTCTCAGCAGTTCATCACTGGAGACCAGGTTCACGATGTACTCCAGCTTCTGTGAGGATTCTGCTTTTTCATCATGGATAGAGGGTCTGCATTTGTCCTCCTTCTTCCACTCAGGTTGATGGACTTGGAGTGAAACCCTTCATGCATTATGGGAAAAGCTTTCTTGTCTTGATGTCAGTAGCTTCTCTCAAAGCCAGGCTATTATACCAGGAGGGTCTCTGATTACTGAAGCTGAATGCTTTTTGTCATTCTGCTGGATCTCCAGGACCTGCTGGGATGGCTTCTGTCATTTCAGACATCTGTTCTACCCTCTGGCCTCGTAGCAGCACATGCATCAGGGTAGGGGAGTAATAAGTTACACGTAACAGCATTACAGAATTATTTAAGTACAAAATAAATTTAGTTTAAATTACAGTTACTGTTTATGATTACACTCTGTGTTACAGTTGAGTTCATTCACAAAAACAGATAAAAAACATTTTTGATCAAAATCACTAAACTTCATTTTCACTGATAACACAGGAAGTAGATAAAAAATGATGTATTTTGTTTTTTGAAACTATATTAAAGCTCAATTATCTGTTTTTGCAAAGATTATACGTTGAGTAATGTTTATTTTCTGTTTTGAGAGTTTTTCTTGGGGTCTAATAATACATTCAGATTAAAGTGGAAGCACTTTTCCTCCCAAATCTGAATTATTTTAATTATAACAGCATTAAACATAAATGAGACAGCAGCACTGTGTTGGTGTGTAAAGAACAACAGAGTAGGGAGGCAGGTTTGAGATTAAAGATGAATTGCTAAAAAGTTTGAAACATTTCTACTTTATTCCCAAAAGAAAAAAAAAGAAAATGAGAGTTCATTTTTCACCATGTCATTTATACATGTCACAATTCCAAAGTAAATATTTAGTTAGCAAGCTAAACATTTAATTTGGAGCTAAATATTTATTTTGCAAACTAAATATTTAGGTCAGATTTTAATATTTTTCAAATGACTTTGCAAACCAAATTTTTAGGTTGGATTAAGTAATTAGTTTACAAGCAACATATTTAGCTCCAAAATAAATATTTAGTTTGAAAAATAAATATTTAGCTCCAAAATAAGTATTTATTTAGAAAAATAAATACTTAGCTCCATATTAAATATTTAGTTTACAAACAAAATATTTAGCTCTTAAATGATTATTTAGTTTACAAAAGTAGCATTTAGCTCAAATTTAAATATTTTGTTTACATACTAATTATTTAGTTGAACTAAATTAGTTCCAAATAATGTATTTATATTGGAACTGCGAATGTGTGATTGTATAAATGTATGAATGACTTTTTGAAAAATGAATTCCCATTTTTTTTATTAGTATTTAAATTAAATATTTAATTAGGACCTAAATGTTTGTTTGTAAACTAATGTGTTATTTTAGAGCTAAATATATTTAAATTGTAAACCAAATATTTAATTTGGAGCTTTTTTTTTTTAAATTGAGATCACTTAAGATGAATAGCCAAAAAAATTTTCAGTTTAAAGGATTTTTCCCAGAGGACCCTAACCTGACACACAGACCAGCTTCCCAAAAGCTTACCCAGCATGCCGTTCTCCCTTGAGGTGACAGACTTCTCATGCCACAAAAGAGCAAACTTACACCTCATACATAAACAAAGACTCAGCTGCTGTTTAAAATGCTATAAATAGTTAAAAGCCAACATTTTGGTTTAAATTTGGAGTCAGAATTACATCACGTTAAAAAAGACGCTGATTTCGGCACACTAGAGTCTGGAAGAATAGGGCAAGTGTACTGCAAAAGATTTTTTTCTGTTATCTATTACTTCTCACAGGTATTTTAATGTTTAAAAATTAAAATTGACACTAGACTAATTGGAAATGCCCTGGAAGAAAATTACAGAAACTTTTTCACACAGAACGGCCTTGGGTGGTCATTTTATTTTCATTATTAAACTAATAAATTACTATAATAATATTTCATATGTTTAATGCACAAGTTTGATAATCCAAACGGTTTTATCTGTAAATAAACGTAAAGCCTATGTGGTTTGCAGAGGGCTGATGCTCATATAGCTTTCAGGTTTCTTCTGCACAGTTCCGGTAATTATAGTAGAAAGAATATTGTGTTGCAGGAGCTGCTCCGTGGATATTCTGCATTTATTATGCGTTCCGCCGAGCCACAGCTTTGCTGTCAAGTAGGGTTTTAAAAGCTTGTGCAGAATTTAAAAAAGATTATTCAACAGGAAATAAAACAGTTTAAAGTCCACTCACCGTCGCCTCTAGTTGTGACGCTCATTAGATCAGCGGGCGGTTAAAACATTAGCCTTTAAAGTGGAGACTTCACTAAAAGGGAACTGCTCATTAAAACACCAACTGTGAGGCCAGGATTGAACTCATGATCCAAAACAACACCTGTGATAAAATCTTGCTTCAGAACTTTTGCTCATTTCTGCAACTCCAACAAAACAGGTATGCTATCTATGTTATCTATATTATCTTCTGTAACTCATATAAAAACTAAAGGTTTTCAAAAGATTTAGTGAAAATGTACAAAAAAGGTAATTGCAATGAAAAAAAATTGAGACACGATGTAAAGAAATAACCAGCGTTTCTTGGAAATGCTGAATAAATATAGAAATGCTTTTGCTTTTATTAACAGGCTAAATGGTGATTAATACGATGTGGTGAAGCAGGGTTTGATAAATGGACTCAGTCAGGTGGAAAATGCAAATGTCTTAATTCCCAACAGTAATCATCGATACATAATGACAAATATCCTGCATCATAGATGTAAAGTCTGGCATCCAGCCAATGGAGTTCTTTTATTAACAAGATTAATAAATGGGAAAATACATAATTGATGGAACATTTTTACTATGTGGGTTGGTTTATAAAGACCTAATTATCATTCAAATGCAACAGCATGTACCTTTAGCAGCAATAATAGATTTAATCCTCTTTTACATTTTCAAGATTCATTTTGCCCAACTGTTGTTTGCAGAAGCGTTTCTGTTCATTGGAGTGTTCTGGCATTAATTCATGCACATCTCTCTAAATGTCCCAGAGTATTTCAGCAGGTTGAGGTTTGAATGTTAAAATCTTCTGTATGAGAATCTTGTCCTTTTTCATCTTTCTGACAGATGGTCTCACTTTTGACTCGAGAACATTTGGTGCACAGTTGAGTTTGTGGTTGACACAATGGCTCCAAGGTGCTGGAGTAGCAAAATAAATGATCCCTCGGTGTGCTTGACAGATTGTATAATTAAATAAACAAACCCTCTCTTCCAGTCTTGCTTTAATTTTCTTTTTTGTTTTCATAGACTTCCTCTTTTTGTTAGCTTTATTTCCTCGTTCACCTTGAATGTGTTTATGTTTTGTTCCCTTGTGCAATCGCTTGAAATGAGTTGGCAAATCTGCAAAACAGGCCGATTTAAAAAAAAAAAAAAACTTTTCATGTCTCTGAAAAACATTCTAACAGCATAGCTACAAATATTTAGTGGAAATTAAAGCAAACTAGCTAACTTGTGCTGCAGATTTGTCTTTGCAACTTTAAATTAGCTTATTTTTGTTTTGCTTTTCATGCGATTTCAGTTGTCAGGACAATAGTGCTTACCAAGGGAAACATTTCGCATTTTTGTTTGTGTGAATAATTTCATGTATTTGTGAATCCACAGATGATACACGTGTCGAGTTTCAGTGGAATTCCTCCAAATGTTTCTCTTGAAATATGACACTCAAAGTAAAACTTTGCAAAGTTTGAATTTCTTATGTTTTTCCTGCTGTTCTGATCAATTAATTCACCAAAAACTGATGAAAACGTTCAAATAATCTTTTTTTTGTCCCCACAAATGTAAAACTGAGTCTGTTGAGCACCTGTGTGAAATACATAAATGTGTTAGAGTGATAGTTTTGTTTTCTATTTTCTTTACAGTTGCATAGCCTTGTGGGTTTATTAATTCTTGCATTTATCTGAGGACACAGCAGCTACTTTAAATTAGACAAATAATAGAAGAGGTTAATTACTTTTGTGGTGTTGTTTCATAACCTTTGTTTTACTAAAAGGAATGTGAGCAGGTGTGATGCTCCTCTGAGTGTGTGGCTGCCAGAGGAAGCATTATGTCTAACTTAACCTATTAGCATGAGTAAAAATATCTGTATTTCTCTGTCCAATGATAATAACTTAATTAAGCTTAAATTCAGAAGTCTCTTCCTCTGTGAAAAAATAGAATCTTTGACTTCTTGTGGTTACATTTAGGTGAAATGCTTGATATACCCCACATTGCACTGCAAACTTTGAATGTTGCTTTCTAGCTTGAAATAATGAGCAAAAATCAATGCAGTTGTTTCCTGCTGGCGTTCAAACATACTAATCTGAGAGATTATAACATTGAGATTCATCAAGATGCATAAAATAAAAGCAGGTGAACCGTGATTGAACCATGAAGCCTGCAGAGATTCACATATCTAATTACTGGTGGCATCTAAACTGAAAGCAATCAAAATGTTAAATCAACCACAAAGAATTGTATGTTTTATTTTGATCACATCACTTAATTAACATGGACTTCAATAAACAAGAAAGTTTCAAAACAATGGTGTCTCTGTGTGGAGCTTCAGGTTCTTTAAACATATTCCTAAAATACCTCCCACATTCTGGAAACTACTGCCGCCACAGGCAGCATACGGTATTGCACGTGTTAAATAGTAACTGATGACTTTTGTATCTTTCTTAATCTCATACAGGCATTTCCAAAATCATTTTTAAAAATCCAAGTGTTTCTTTAAATTGGATGTTCACTGAGAAACGTATAACACTTTGATTTTTTTACATGATCAGTCACGACCATGAAAGGCTGTCATTGATTTAGCATCCAGGAAACAGCAGAGAACTTCTTGGCTAGTAGAAGCTAACCGTTAGCATTAGCAACTCCACAACACGGCAGAACCCCTTCAGGCTTTTGTTATTTGTGGAGATAAAACATCAATGTTGCATTTTTTACCCAAAAATGAAGAGTGAACGAAGGCAGTGGAAGAGTTGCATTGCTGTTAGCCAATCAGCAGCAAGACATTTACATATCATGAATATCAATGAGTAAGACTCAAAATCCTGCTGTTTTCCACCTCTACCCCTCTCTGACTGACATCTACTTCCTGAAACAGGAGCGCTAGAGCTAAAATGACACATTTATTCATAGAGACCCCAGCAGATTTATTGATAAAACACAGGTAAGCCCACTTTCAGATGAAGTAAAATCAGGAAAAGATACACTCAGGACTTGGTTTGCATTAAAAACATATCATAAAATGAGGATAAAATACGTTATGACACAACTGACATTCATTGATGGTTACAATGGTGAGATGTAAACTAAACTATCAGCTTTTCTATGTTTTTCCTGCTTGGGTAACTGATAGGTCAGCGTTAAACATTACCTAGAATTGTTTAGTGTTAGAAAAATGTGTCCTCACTCTATTTAAATTCAATTGTTCCTATAATACCTGGAGGTTTATTCAAAATTACTCCATCCCTTTCACTTTGGAAGCATTGAGATCTATAATTTTCTGTCATCTGCTTGCATATGTTTTATGTATTTAGGCTTAGCCCTCGTCTCCTACTGGTGGCTTATTGCTTTGATGTTTTGTTGCAGTTGAAAAGTCATCTGGAAGTACCGAGCAATCTTTTTCCTGATTCAAATGCAACATTGTACTCTCCCGTGTTTGGATTTTTAATTAAAGTTGAAGCCAGAACTTGAACCTTAAGGGATCACTGAAAAGCACCATCAAACTTTTGTAAAAGGGTTTTGAAGGAGACGCTTTATTCCCTGTAATTGATTGGTTGCTGAATGTCAATGAAAGTTTTGAAACACTTTAATTACTTTTTGTGTGTGTACACAAACTGTGATCCTGCTGCAGCCTTATCGCTGTAGTATTGTAAAACTAGATCCTGACAATATGGGCCAGTTTAAAGATGCAATAAATCTCTGCTTTCATCAATGGAAATATTTCCTGTAGATCTGATAACCAAAACAATTTCATGCATGACTAAAAAGATATGTTACACATTGGAAGACGTCATTATCATCAGAGGGCATGAGCTGTTAGCCTGGTGTCAGTACGCTGGCTTCCCCACTTTCTAAATACTCCATTGATTAAACAAGAGCCGCAAAAGAAAGCAGATGCATCAATGGAAACCACCTGATTCTCTTTGCATTTCAAACTAACTGACCTTGAAAGCATTTTTCTTTGCTAGACAATGGGAACATTACATTCTCTTTTTTAATCTAAAGTTAAAAATTAAAGGACTTGCTAAGAATAATGAGTTCAAAAATACCCGGAAGGACTATTTTTGCATTACTCAGTAGCCAAAATTCTGTTTATGATGACTCTGCAAAGTTTTTTTTACTTATTTATTTATTCATTTATTATTTTTGCAGCAAGAGAGAATAAATGTGCTGATCAAAGAGGCAGATGCCCTAATTTAGTCGTATATTTGTTCATTTATCATCTGGGATCAGCTAGAATTGATGTGGCCATATGTCACTTTGTCAGTTAAAGCAGCCGGGACAGGGAAACAAATAATTTCTGATCATTTGACAAACTGCTCCAAAAAACAGAGGACAGAAGAGTTTCTTTTGGCTATCTCAGACTCAAACGGAAAGTTGAAAGGTGTTGGAAAAGAGGATTTGAGTGACTGTCAAACTTCAGATTCAGGAGGAGGTTCTGCCAAGATCTTTACCCTTAAGGTGTTGCTGGGGAGGTCATGTGAGTTTGGTTCATCCAGTTGGAAGACATAATGCCAGTTCAAAACCAGGCTCTGATCCGTGTCAGTTGTTGTATATTTGGGCAAGACGCTTCACCCTCCATGCCTGCTGGTGGTGGTCAGAGGGACCGGTGGTGCCTGTACCCGACAGCCTCGCCTCTGTTAGTGCGTTCCAGGGCAGCTGTGGCTAATCACCACCAGCATGTGAATGTGTGTGTGAACGGATGAATGACGTGTAGTGTAAAGAAGTTTGGAGTCCTCTGACTCAGAAAGGTGCTATACAAGTGCGAGTCATTTATCATAATCTCTATGCAACCAAAGAGAGCTGTCCGGTTCACACGGCAGGTTCACATCGCAATTTTTGACAAGCTCCACCCCTTATGACAATGTTAAAATAGCGCACTATTAACATAACTTTAACACTCAGCAATCTGTTTCATCACTGGTGCTCCTTTCACTACTCATCATTGTGATCTGTACTCACTCGTTAACTGGTCATCACTCCATTCCCGCAGGATCACTTCCAACAACCAGCTCAATTAATGTTCCAGTAACTTAATTTCTATGGATGATCCTAAAGCTTGCACCTCCTTTGGCTGCTCTTCATTTCAGTTTGCTGCTTTCAACGACTGGAACGAGCTGCAAAAATCACTAAAGCTCACTACCTACATTCCATTATCTACCTTCAACAGTTCATTACGATCAATAGTTTCTGATCAATATGCCTGCTTCTGAGTGCTTAAAGATTGTTTTAAGTCTGTTTTAATGGCTTGCGCATATTATATATGAGAACAGTCTTTTATTTCTGTTTTTGTCTTATTTTTATCTTGTTTGTTGTTATCTTATGTCTGTCGTTCTGCAAAGCTACTTGTGTCTCTGTTGCTGCCTCCTCTTGGCCAGATCCTCGTCGTAAATGAGAATGGACTCTCAATCAACTCATCTGGTTAAATAAAATAAATAAAAGTAACGTCACTAAAGATAATCTTATCAGATATTCCTAGCTTGTGCGGTGTGTTACGAGGACTTTATATGCTCAGAAGGATGTCGGGATCATAAATCCAGGCCATGAAACATGTTGGATTGACTTGGTCTGATTTTCAGGGACAAACGAGCGTGCTGCCTGTGGAATGAGATGTCTAGCCAATCAGAAAGCCAAAGTCATGTCTTATCTTGCGAGATTACACATGAACGGATTTCACTTGCAAGAGTGTAGTACCTGAACATCACACACTATAGGACCACAACTGGTGTATTGGTGATCATCCTGTGTGTAATTAGCTGACTATTTAAAAAGTGAGTGGGTCTCAACCAGGCTGGTCTTTTAGGGTCTCATCTCACCATGTGGTTCTGTTGATGTTTTCCAGCCGTGGCCTTCAGCGTGTGATCACAGTCAAACCTGGTCAGAACAAGAGTCAGCTCTTCCAAATATGAGGCCATTGTTCTGGAATCCTCCCTCTGGGTTGGCGTGAGTCTCTGCCTCAGGCAGAGAAATTTGATGTCTTGTTTATGAATGGGATGGAACAAGAAATAGACCGACAGATTGGGGCCTGAGGGTGTTGCTCCAGTCTGTTGTAGTAGAGCAGGAGGCGGGCAAAAAGGTGAAACTCACAATTTCCTGGCCCATCTATGTTTCAACCTGCTGCTTATGGTCAGGAGATTTGGGTCACGGCCAAAAGAACAAGATCCTGGATGCAAGTAGCTGAAATGAGTTTGCTCCATACTGTGGCTTGGCTCGCTCATCTGGGGCAGCTAGTAAAGCTACTGCTGCTCCTCATCAAAATGTCAGGTGAGGTACTCCTGGTTGCCTTCCGTTTGAGGTTTTCCAGGGATGACCCACTGGGAGGAAACCTTGATGCAGACCCAGAATTAACTTGAAGGATCGTATATGGTTTCTGACCTGGAAGCAACTCGGGATCTTTCTTGGAAAGATTTCAGGTGTGAAGATGCCCTTCAAATTCCCTAAACCTACACGTAATCAAGAATCTGGATGCTCCTTCATTTTACCTCATTAATTTTCATTTTAACCTACAAACTGAAGTTTTTCTGAAGTTTATGCACCAATGGTAAAAAACCTGACTTTGCTGTCCCATAGGGAGTAAAAGCATGGCAGGGTTTAACATCTGTGGAAGATGTGAACATCTGTGTTATCCTGTAAAAGCTGACACGTGCTGAAAACCAGGAGTCATCAGCCATGTAAAGAATCAACATCATTGCACTTATAGGGCTTTTATTAAAATGCTGACAATCGGATGAAAACATGTTCGTGAAAGCAAATTTAGCACATGTAAAATGTATGAAGCATGAGGGATGCCCATATGTTCCCACTTCCTAGAGCACTCCATGCTGTGCACCTGTTTCTAAAAAAATTCCTTTGTGCAGTAAGAATGTTGCCACATCACACTATTGACATGAGATGGAAGTTTTTAGTCTTAGGGTGAATAAAAACAGAACACGATTTGTATTCCTGGCCCCACGGCACCAACAGCACCACAAAAACATGCAGTTTAGACTTCCAGAAGTGCACAAACAAGTCTATCTGTGACAGGTTATTAGTGAGCCTCACTGCCTAATTTCTACTTAAACTGCTGAAGCTGTGTGTTTTCTTTCAGCTTCCTACAAGCTCATTACAAATGCTCCTTCAGGGTTACTGACCACAGCATCCTTAAAGCAGGACTTCTATGCAACAGCAGTAATTATTCGTTAATATTCAATATTCCTGGTGCAGAAACAGGATGGGACACAATTTCTCTGTAAATAACAATTTGTACTTTTCTCTGACAGGTGAGCTGATACCTTTGACAGTTTTACAGTCAAGTGATTTGTTTCGCCGCAGTTCTCATAACAAGCTCAATAACTGCTGTCAGGACTTTAGTTTACAGTTAGTGAGAGTTGGATTTGTTTACGGAGTTATAAAATCCTTATTTTGTCAAGATTCCTATTTTATAGTTGAATTGTCAGCCATTGTTTACCGACTTTGTCGCAAATGTTTCATTGTTAGTTTATGGGCACGGAACCAGATTCACAACTACTGATTGAATTCAACATTTTACTTTAGTTTCGATAAAGCATGAAGCTTTATAATAAATGATAGCGAAGATTGAATTTCATTATAAATTAAACACAATTACACTGTAATAAATGAATTGTTGAATTTATTTAATCAAGTTATGTCAACTGGTTCCACCAAACCTAGCTGCTTAAAAGTAAAATATGTAAGGATTTTAATCACAAAACAGCCTAATGTCTCAATCATGGAAGGAATAGAATAGAATAGAATAGAATAGAATAGAATAGAATAGAATAGAATAGAATAGAATAGAATAGCCTTCTATTGTCGTTGCACAGGGTACAGCGAAATTGGAGTGCCACTCCCTTTAGTGCAATGTAAAAGAATACATAATGCAGAAATAATAGAAATGTAAAAACAACAGTAATATGTACAAAATACACACAGAGTAGCAGCATTTATGTTGTAGGAAGGTGATACTGAAACAGATTCATTCTCAGCCGGCTGGAGGGTTGTCAGTTTATCTCCTTGCAAAATTGGCCAAAGTGGGACGTAGTCACTATTTACAATACATAAGCCTGCGGGGTTGCTGAGTCTGTGCCAAGCTAACGCTGTTGCACAAGCATTTGTAATTCAATGCCAGTTGGCAAAACGCAGAAGCATCTTGTAAAGATCCTAAGCCAGTAAACAGGAGCGACCCAGAAGTTATTTCTTGTACCCCTAAGAAGCTATGGCGTCTTTACGCTAATATCTAGTGAATGAAGGCAAGAGGCTAATGTTGCGCTATCAATGCTAATGATGAATTAGAAATCTTCTTGAGCTGATCTACAGCTGGAAACAGGCATGCAACTCACGGAACGATAGTCTGAAAGTCACTCGTGAGTTTTAAAAATGGACTGCAGTACCCAAATTTGACCACAGGATGTCATTATTGCTTCTGGTGGTCCCTAGGACTAAGCTGAAGTCCCGTGGTGATCGGGCTTTTTCTGTGGCAGGCCCCAGACTGTGGAATAGACTTCCTGCAAATATTAGGGCTGCTCAGACTCTGAGTAATTTTAAAACTTTGTTAAATACGCATTTTTATGGGCTGGCTTTTAATTTGTAATAAATGAGGTATTTTCTACCTCTTTTAGCTTTGTTTTGCATCATTTTAGATTTTCTGTGATGACCAATTCTTGGGAACTGGCTTTGATCAAGGATTGTCCTGAGCATTTTGTCTCACCTATTTTAACTTTGTTTTTATTTGAATCTAGTCGCATTGTTTTATAAAATTTTTATTTTTGTATTGTGATTTTTTTTATGCTGTGAAGCATTTTGGTCAGCAACAGCTGTTTAAACGTGCTATACAAATAAATTTGACCTTGATTCTTACATAATGCACCTTTAAATGTAAAAAGTAATAAACATGTTATACGTTTTAATATGTTTTATTCTATATTTCTTGTCGTAGAGTGTAGAAATATATCTGATTGGACTTTCTGGTGTTGCTGAATGAAATTTATTCAGTGTTTTAAAGAAAAAATCTGACGATTATTGTTCCTACAAACCAATTTTTTAATATTTCTCCTTATCATGTTAGGATTTTGATCATCACGTCAAAAGTGATGAAAGTTTTTATCCAATTAACCCTAACCCTAACCTGCTGTGTGTATTTATACCATACCCTAAAACTTAGTCGTACATTTTTCTGCATCTCTGATCTGATTTGGCACGAGGTCAGTCTCAAGTTCAAATGATTAAAAATCATTTCTTTTTTCAAACAAAACAATAACAAGTGGCCTTTTATCAATATTACCCTGATTTGTTCCCTTATACAGCTGACACAAAACTAATTCACAGTCCTCCTCGTGCTTTAATGCAGTGAGAAATTGAAGCGATGCATATTGACCTCCTACTCAGATTTACTTCTCCCTAAAGTCTGTCAGATAAATGAGAAAAATTAGACGGCGAAAAGGAAAAATGCTCGGGAAATTGCTCGGTTTGATTGCTTTCACAACAGTGCTGACCTTCAAACAAAAACCATATTTCCATAAATTATCTCTACAGTACATAGTCATTATACCTGCTTAAGTAGGAGTCCTCATTATGCAGAGTTAACGTTTTCAGCCGTGCATTTTTCTTTGCTTTCTGTTGGACACAGAATTCACTTACTGGTGCTTTTATAGCTGCAGAGTGCACGTGTGTAAAACAAAGCTAATAACTCGTGCATCCATGTAGGTGGAGGCAGATTGGTGAAGTGGGTCTAATAAGATAAACATAACTCTTGTGTTAGCTAAAGTGCAGCTCAAATGAGTAAATATAAGGAGGGTTAAAGCGGTGGGGGGAAGGCTTTTATTATGGCTGCTCAAAAGCTGTGGAGCAGGCAAGAGATCCCAGGTCAGACCGTCACTATGCTCTGGCAGTTCTGTGTTCAGATAAGAAATGGTTGGAATGACCAGAGATCAGCGTAAGCCAGAGGCAGGTAACAATCTGCTGCCTGAAGCACGGGACTAATATGTGGAGTAGAAGGAAATCCTGCAGGGAACGTCGCTCTGATCCCTGGAAATCCTGATATTGAGAAATAAGGAGGGATGTTTTGTGCTGACTGCAGTTTGAAGGAGAACGGAAGAGCAGAGCTGTGTAAATATAAACCATTAGCCTGCAATTCCAGCTTGGGTTTTTATGTAATATTGACTTACGCTGCAGTATTTATACAATTAAAATAGTATTTTCTTATTAGAAACACTTTTGAGTCCATTTTTATCAATGATTTATTTGAATTTAGTCATTATTTAAATTGTAGTGTGTGTGTGTGTGTGTGTGTGTGAGAGAGAGAGAGAGAGAGAGAGAGTGAGAGAGAGAGAGAGAGAGAGAGAGAGAGAGAGAGAGAGAGAGAGAGAGAGAGAGAGAGAGAGTTCCTTTCACAGTTCTTATGGCTGCAAGAGATTAAAATTATTATGAAATGAGATTTTCTACGTTCATAAGAGAGTACCTCAACTTAAATGACATCACTGCAGCGTAGAAAACAATTTATGTCTATGAAAATGTCTAAAGATGATGCAAATTTAAGAGATTTTCTATAACAGTTTGGAGGTGATAAGTCTGGTGTTTGAAGATGGCAGCATTGGTTCTGAATGACTGTAATTACCAGAGTAGAAACTGTTACACAAAAACCAAACTTTGAAGTAAAAAAGGAAATCTTGGATATTTATTTAGCAGAAAAATGGATAAATATCCTGCAGAAGTTTCTTAATTGAGCGTGCTTTAATCGTTCTGTCATCTCTACTTTTCTTCAGGCGCTGCAGCTCCTGATTAGCTGCTCGATTAAATGTTTGCCACAAATGTCTGAATGTATTTAGACAATTTGTTCCACCCTCCAGTAAGTGCATTTAAAGTTTTGCTTTCAAAACGTACGGGGAAAAAAGCCTCAAGCATGATTGTGCTTAAATTAAACTCTTTAGTGTTTGATGCTTTTAAAAAAACCCTTTCAGAAACAGGGCTGATCAGAGAGTAGATGAACCTCTGATGTCTTCTCTTGAATCCAGCCCAGCTCAGTGACTCTGGAGGGCTGTTGGACCAGGAGCCACAGATGTTAGGACCTGAACAGTTTGGGTGTCAGCATCATCACGCAGCTCCACCACTGCCAGTGGAAGAGGAAGAAGTTGAAGCTGATGCTGCACTTTATAAAAGCTGCATTATTACTCCTTAGAGACAATTATGTAGAAAAACCCACATGACAAAAAGAAATAAACATGCATATTTAAAGATAGGATTTTCCCTTGGACGTTTTTTTATAAACAGCTGATTTAACACTTTTTGACTGTAGTGAGTCCTCTCACCAAAGTGATTAAACATTTATTGTTTCAAAGTTGGACGATTCTCCCTTTTTCAGGGAACCACAGCTGTGTCTCAGCTTCAATTACTGTCAGATGCAGAGTGCGCCACTCTGACAAGTTTTGACTCAAAAACCCTCTTCAGTAATCCTCTTCGTCTCTGTCCAGATGGTCAGCATCTTCCAAAAATTCGCCTCCTTTTAGCCAATGTGATGAAATCCTTCCATCAAATGAAACCGATGCGAACAGTCGGAGAGGAAGTTGCGTGCGCTAATGAATAAAAACACAAATCAACGTCAAATCTAGTCAAACTAATGATATGATTAATTCAATGCGGGGTTTGAAAATCAGCATCACATTTGAGGTTTAAATAGGTCGGACCTACGTTACCATGGAAACGCTTTTCTCCAGAGTGACTGAGTTCGATCAGTTTTCAGGCTAAGCATCCCCTCAGGGTGAACCCGAGCTCCAGTCCGTCCATGCAGTCCCTCCCTGCAGGCATGTGGGCTGCGCAGGATTCATAATGTGTTTTTATTCCACTGGATAAAAGCTGCTCAACAAACTTGACCCATGGCTGTTGCATCACTTAACACATTTCAACATTTACCCTCCTCTTTTTTCTAATGTTGTTTGACAGCAGAAAAATAATTGAAAGCTGAGAGAAATCTTCTATAGAGGGTTTTCACACAGTCTAAGAAACATGTTCTTCATGTCATATTTGGGTTTCTGACCAGATTTTAAGGAGGAGTTGTGACTAAAGACAAAATTGGAAAAAACTATGATTAATTCAGTTCTATATTCCTAATAATTTTCAGTATTCCCACGTTTAGAAAACAGAACATGATTTACCTCAGCATGGCTGACGCTTCTTTTTGTGTATCTAGCAGAGCACATCTTCAGAGACAGACCCAAGACCCTGCTATTGTTCAGAATCAGAATCCATCCTGTCATTTCCCAGGAAACACACCTGCACATAACAAAGAGGAGATGGGAAGAGACGGAGGAGAGGAGGTGTCAATGGAGGTTGTGTACCTCTGTGAGTCGGTGACACAACAAAAAACGGCTTCTTGTGGGATGGGAGGGAAAACAATGCAGCTTTTATCGACATTGTTTCAGATTCAATTACGGAGAAAGAGAGAGAAAAATGTCAGGAAGAAAGCCGAATTCACAAATATTAGAATAAAAATGAGCGCAGGAGCAGATTGAGTCAGGATGATGAATGCTTTGGCTCCGTCTCCCTCCAGTGCATCTCATTCACAAACACCTTTAGGCTTCGCTCTGCTGTCAGAATATAAGTAGACGACAAGTACAGTAAACATATGGTGAAGTGCTGTTCTCCATCAGCGGCGGGTCACGCTGGATGAGTGAATTCTCATCTGGCGATAAAACGTTGTAGAAACAGTCATTTACATTAAATCCAGACTGTTTATTTGTCTGCGCCCTTTTCTGCATGTCAGCTCATACTTCCCTCTTTGACTCCTCTGCCTGAGAACACGTGCTGCTAATCTCTCGTGTGTCATCCCATTCCAGCTTAATGCAAAAAGGCACTCACAGATTAGGAAAAATGTATTGGAACAATACTCCATAATAGACTTTAGCTACATGCCGGCAGCGAGGTGACACCCCTATTATACAGACAAGTGGAGCAAGTCGCAGGGGCTGCGTCAGCACAACGAGCACGCTCAGAGGTGCAGACCCGTCACCAAAAACTGAACGTGTGGAGGTGTGGAATGCAAATGTGTTTCACCGGTAAAAGGAAGTCTAAAAGCTATCGAGGCTTTGTGAGTTAATAGAAGATGAACCGTGTGAATGCTTTCACTTGTTTACATTGCCGGTCCAAATTTAAACATTGTTTTTTAGAATCTTTTAGTTTTTGCTTCATTGAATCCAAACAACCCAGAGCTTTAATTCAAGATGGAGTTTAAAAATGCTACTGAGTTTTTCATCATAACCTCTCTTTGCTCATGCAGTTGCATTAGTGAGTGCTTGAATTCAGTTCATGCACTAATAAAATAAACTTTGGTAACAGACTGATGGAAAAGCACTTTTTTCATTAAACATCCCGTCTTTCAACCGGAACTTAGAATCTGTCAATATAACAGCAAAAGATCAAATATTCCATGTTATTTTAATCAAGGATGTAAATAGACACTTGGGGTGTGCATGCATGTGTGTGTGTCTGAATTCCACTCTATATGGGCTGGTGAGTGACCAGTGTGTGCCCACCTCTTACCAAATTTAGCCAGGACCTGCATATGATCAAGAGTTTAAGATGGATGGATGGATGGATGGATGGATGGATGGATGGATGGATGGATGGATGGATGGATGGATGGATGGATGGATGGGTGGGTGGGTGGGTGGGTGGATGCGTGGGTGGGTGGATGGATGGATGGATGGATGGATGGATGGATGGATGGATGGCACCATCCAGTTAAATCTTCATAACTTCATATCAAGGTTTACATCAGAAGTGCAGCCCTGCAGTGGGCTGTGATGCCTCTGTCATCAGCTAGTGAGAAGTTTGACAAAAATAAAAGTAACCAAGTATGCATGAGTGTGCAACACCCGAAATGCATCATGCTGTAATCTGATTCACCTTCCTTATCACAATTATGTCAGGAAAGAGAAATGTTTTTTCCAGCATTAGCCCACATGAGGATAAGGGTAAAACTGGAAACTGAAACCTTCCCATTATTGCAGTTCAAGACTATTTATCCTCACACGGAGGAGCCTAGGGTGGGTGTAGCGTCAAACTATTATTACAAGTGGCACCGGATATATTCAAATTTGCAATTCACAAATCCAAACTACAACGTATCCACAAGACAATGGAGAACCTGCACAACACCATAGCTCCTCATAAAAGATGTAGGAAAGGAAGGAAGAGTGCAGGTGAGACTCACTAGTTTTATATAAGTTGAGCCAAGTTGGAGCAAACTTCTGTACAAAAAACTGATTTGCATCCTTCAGCTAAAGCAGAAACGGGATTGTTTTCTAAAAGAAGCTGATTAAAAATTAAATAGTAGGAAGAAAAAATGTCATCTGCAGTTGTCCTGAAATAAATTAACTGTAAAATTCCTCCTAAAAAAACTGAAACAAGGCTGTGGGTTTTATATTCACCACAAATTAAAACATTTTTTGTGTTAAAATTGTGAGCAAGCATTCGTGTGTGTGTGTTAGCATCTTGGCCTTGTTTTGTGCTGGCCATCCAACTAATTTATGCCGTCCATCACGTGCTTCTTGGCACCGCTTGCACCCAAATGTTATTAACTCCCACTGTGCTCAGCTATTCATCATTTGAAAGATTTCCACTGGGTGTTTTAGTTTTTAATCAAGCATTTGATCCCATGCTGAGAGGATCATTCGGCTGTGAAACAAGGCCCCGTCGTTCCCAGCTAACGATACGCATCCTTAACGGAGCGAGCTGCTCGATGACAAATGAGCTCCTCGTGTTCATCAGGACAGGTCGCTGAAAAATAAACACCAGCAGGAAGAAGAGATAGCTGACAGTCAAACAAAACCAAGGTCTTGTTTTTTACCACTGACCAGTCCTGTGTGCCTATGCAGGGGAAATTTATTACACTTTGTTTCAGCAAAGATTTTCTTTTTTTCATTTACTTCCAGATTTGATTTGATTAATCAAGTCCATTTGTTAGCTGATTAACACTGGGGTTACTCAGGAGCAGCTCAGCTCCTAACCTCTATTCTTTGGCGACTGTTTCAATAAAAGTTCATTAGGCACAGAAAACCCAGTTTCTAAGCAATCATTTCTTTTTGTCAGTCATATTTTGTACTCATTATTTTCTGCTCCTTATCTGGACCCAGATCTGCTTCTGCAGAGATCCCCTTCTTCCCAGCTACCCATCCAGATGAACTCCCAGGGTATGCCCTAGGACTACCCCAGAGACATACAGTAGGACTGTTCTCCCTCATTCACAACAAGTGTGAAACTGTCAGGATCGGCTCCTTCTCCCTCTTACGTGTTATTCCGACTCCGCTCGTTAAGTGTTTATTGGACTCACCCACCCCTTGTTATCCTACCCCGCTGATTCCTGATTACCCTCGTGTATTTAAACCCTCTGTTGTCTTCCTGTCATGTCATCCTACCTGCCATTATTAAATTAAATCAGTTCCTTTTTACCTGCCACTCTGCCACCTGTTCCTGTTCCACTGCATTTGGGTCCGCTTCTAGGAGGAACTCTTGTTTTTTCCATGGTAGCAGCAGACCCAAGGAGTTTTTGTGGAGAGGTTGTACTGACGCGCCCTAACTGTTCCCAAGTGGTTGGACCCATTTCCCAGCTCCTCTGCTGCTTACCCTCATTGAGAACCTGTCGTTGGCCCCAGAGGTTTCTGTCGTGCACCTGCCCTGATGTACCTGTTGAGTACCTGCCGATTATCCCTGTGGTCCACGCTTTGCTCCACCATCTCAGAGATCCAGCCATCTCCGGAGTCTCCAGCTGGGCTTCCCATGTTCTGTGGCTCCAGCTGTGATGTCTCTGGGGTTCCAACCTCTCTCCGAGGAGCTCCAGCATACTAGGTTTTGCTGACCCACCCCAAGTTTCTGCACGGGGTCTTTTTTTTTCGGATGCCCCATGCGTATTTTCGTGAAATTTAAGAAATTACATGGGTCAGACAGGAAGTGAGATGTGGTTCAGTGATGTGTGTCTGGTATGCTATTTCTAAATAAAACTTGTGTTGCATTTTTTTTATTATTATTGTCAGGGATATCAGTTCACAGTGTATGATAGCTCACCTTATTATATCTTTAGACAGGTCAAACTTGTAACGTGAACTCGCATGAACCCCCAGGATTTGGTACTTTTACAGGATGTTGAGTACCATTTATGGGTATTTAAAGATATTTACCATTTCTGCAGTAAAGCCATGTTAAATGCTTGCATGTAATTGGATTTTTTCTTCTGTTTTGGTGATATTTCATTACAATGAAAGGATTAAACAGCATGAATATATTTAAAGAAGCATAACAAAAATGACAAATGGAGAGTGGTCATGCTTTTGCAGCAAAAGCAAATGGAGCACAACAGTGATTACCTCATATTAAACATAATTAAAATAATAACACACTTATTGAATGAAGCAGGAATTATAGTAAATAAGCTGATGGATGGTTGTTTCCTACTGTCAAAACATGACTCTACAGTTGGAAAAAAGTTGGTTTAAAAGCCAGATCTGCTGTGAAAGAAAATGCTGGAAAAGGCTGCCGACGTTGCGCCAAATAATCTACATTGTTTTGTTTTTTTTACATTGTGCATTAAAATTCGTAAAAGTATTTTTTTACTTTTTCAAGTTTTCAGCTCCCTTGATTTTAAAAACTTCTTATATAAACCTGAAACAGCAACTATAGATATTTTTTTCCTGGCCCAGTTTTCTGTAAACAGCATATAGCGTAGCTTCAAAAGCATTCAAAATCATCAAAGTAGCTTAAAGGTTTTTACCTCAATTAGATTATACAAAACATCTAAAGCCAGATAATAACAAAACGAGTAAAGGTGTATTAAATGAAAATGCATATCAGTTGATAAAAGTCATATAGTCCCGGATGGCGCTCATTTCCTGTCAGCCTAGATTTTATTTAAAAAAAAACAACATAAAGCAAAACCTGCTGCTGTGGTGAAGATAACAAGCGCACCTCTGGGGAAGTTGACTTGTGGCAGTAATGTTTTATAAGCTCTTCAAAAAGCAGCTTTACTTCTACATGTCATTTTTAGTTATTTACATTTATCACAAATGTTCACTCAATCTGATAAGCTTTAGTGCTTTGATGCAAATTTATCATCATCCATCATGATCCACCCAAGGTAGGGTAGGAGAGGCAACAGGTCCAGCTTGTTCAGGGTGATCAGGTGCTCCTCTGAGCTGCTGGCTTCCAGTTCAGAACTCTGTAGCGAGGCTCCTAACTGGAGCAAACAGAAGAGCTCACATCACTCCTATTCTGATGTCTCTGCACTGGTTACCCATTAACTTTAGAATCCTGACTAGAACTTTCAGGGCTCTACATGGTCAAGCTCCTCCTTATATTACTGAACTGTTAAAGCCTTATGCTCCAACCCGAGCCCTCAGGTCCACAAACCAGAACCTCCTAGAAGTTCCAGATATAAAAGTCGAGGTGATCGCTCTTTCCAGGCTGTTGCACCCCGACTTTGGAATGAACTTCCTTTATCCCTACGTGTTATTGACAGTCTGGACACCTTTAGAAAGCAGCTGAAGTCCCTTTTGTTTAAAACTGCTTTTACTTAAATCTTTTGTCTTTTATTAGTTTTTTTTCTAACTTGTATTTATAATCATCTTTCATTTGTTTTATCATTTTTATAATTTTGACTTTCTGTTTTCTGATTTTTATTGATTTTATGATATTCTGTTGTTTTGTCTTAAGATCATTTTATGATGACTTTATCTTTTGTTTTGTGGATCTTTGTGAAGCACTTTGTGGTTCTTTTTCTGTGATAAGTTCTATACAAATAAAATTTACTATTATTTACTAGAAATGTTTTTTTCTTAGAATGGTAAACAAAATCAAGTTTTCCAGCACAATTACGGATCAAAACATGTGGAAAAGTGAGTGATACCTCTCCTTTACACTGTCAAAAAACCACAAGGACAACATGAAGAAATGCTAAAGGTTAACACGTTTAGCTACGTCATTATGAGTCCACAAATTAACACACAGCAGATGTTTTTTTTGTTAAATATTTCATCAACATAAAGATAAACAGCAGCACCTGCTACAATTAGCAGCAAATATTTTAAATTTTGATCAAAACGTGAAATTGTTCTGACTTTTGTTATTGTATACATTTGTTATTTTTCATATTTGATACAAATAGGAAATCATTTGTAGCTGATAGTGAAGCTTGATAGTTTTCATATGCTGTATATTACCCATCAAAATGGACAGTTGACTAAAATACACTGAGTTTTGCAGTGGCGTGTCCAGAAATTTTAAATGGGGTGGCCCATGCAAGTTGGGCCCTTCTTTATGCACAGGTTTATAACACCAAACCTTTTGTGAACAATGTAAAGTCTGTTTAAAAGGAATTCAGTGGGGTGTCACCTGGGGTGGTCAATCAGATTGTAAGGGTGGCATGTGCCACCCCAGGCCACTCCCTGGACACGCCCCTGGCATGTAGATTTTGCAACAGAATCTTTAAGTCCTCACACCTTTTATTAAAAATTAACCCTCCTAAATTCACTGAAGCTGCACAACCCATGAGTATCTTCTCATTTTTGACTCCACTTAGCACCCCTGTTAGTCCTCTTCATAATGAGGTCTCCTCCGGTGGTCTGACAGCAGCAAACTCCTCAGTTCGGAACCATTTACCTCTGCTTGGATTTGTTTTTATCAGCAAAAGAAATTAACTTAAAGTTTTATCTTCACAT
Source organism: Aphyosemion australe (assembly GCA_006937985.1). Classification (NCBI taxonomy): domain Eukaryota; kingdom Metazoa; phylum Chordata; class Actinopteri; order Cyprinodontiformes; family Nothobranchiidae; genus Aphyosemion; species Aphyosemion australe. The sequence continues at coordinate 892,520 of SSNS01000231.1, read as the reverse complement.
TTTTTAATAAAATAAAAACCAGCTGACCATGAATTGGCCAAAAATCCATCAGCCACAAAAAAGTACCTTCCAAGGGTAAGGCAAGTCCTGAGGACTCAGCTGAATAGTAAAAACAAAGTCCGGGCCATCAATATGCACAGTGTGCTCTGGAAGTCATCAGATACCCTGCTGCTATTGTAGCCTGGCCAAAGGAGATTAAAGACGCCCTCACATAGAGCTTAAATAAACTTTATTTTACAGCTTGAGACGGTACACTGAACAAAAGGAAGGAGATGGAGGATGTGTGAGCGTCAGAGCCACCACATACGATAAAACATAGATCCTGCAGAAGAAAACCCTACGTGATGACCTGCTGAGTGAATTCCTCAAGAGGAAGAACCATAAAGTCCTGCACAGCAGAATGAAGAAGTCAAGAGGTCCTTCAGCGACTAGAGAACTACACAAAAGCAATATGATCTCTGCAGATCAACGTTAAATGCTTTCACTGCCACCTCGATGCTGCAAAGGATTTGATTTATCCTCTGAAAGGCCATTGCAGGGATATTTCCCAGTATTCGTCTGCCTGATCTTGTGCATTTACAGGTGTCTAATACATACGTGCATGTGACGTTTACAGACACCCAACAGGAAATTAAGCGGCCGCTGATCATCGGACATCCAGGAAAAGAAGCAACGTCTGTGTTATTAAAAAATGTGTCCGATGCCCCAGGTGGTGGATACAGAAACAGCCTTAACTGAACTGACAGCACAGTTCATCTTCACCCTCGTCTCCCGTAGGTTTCTACATTTGAAATGACGGACTCATTTTTTTCCCCTTTCTTATTCTGTACGTGCATGTGTTTGTGGAGCAGAGAGATGTGATCTCCTGTAATCTGATTGCCAACCCGAGGAGGAGAGATGTCAGCCGTCGTAAAGAAACAAGCTCTGCAGGTTTCACCTCGCTGCTCCTCTGCATCACAAAGGATTATTGGCTTCTGTTTTTGTATGGAAAACAAGAGAAAAATCTCTTTCTTGAAATTTTAATCAACAACAAGACCTTTCTTCTATTCTATTATGTTGTGTTTTTGCCCACAGCAGCAGAAGGAAAAGTTCTTTTGAAATCGTCAAACGGAATCTATGCAAACTCTGCAGCTTTGACAAGAACCTTGTGGCACCTTACAGCTCTGCTGAAGTTATAGTTATGATGCATAATTCATAATTTAACAATAACACCTTACATTGAATTATCTATCTTTCTTTTGTACAAAGTTTACTCTTCGTTGCAATATAAATGCTCTTTTCTCCACCTAGGAGCAGGAAGAGTCAGAAAAAGTTTATTTTTTAAGATTAAATTAAATTTGTTTTAATTAAAATCGCTTTGAAATAACACTTTTGCGTTTTTCAAGGATAAAAATGTCTTTATTGGCCAAGTAAACCTTTGGAAGACAAGCAGAGGAAAATTATCAAAGTTCTATGGTTGATACAAAAACGTTTATGAAGTTCCCTGCATAAACTCCATCTCACATGAAGCAATTTCTGCAGTTTTATTGTTGACAGTTTCAGTACCTTCCAGAATGAGTCGTTTCCAGGCTCTGTCACTTTAAAAAAAACAAGCTGGAGCTGGCCACACCCACTCATCCTCAGGCTGCTATAAGCTGAGAAGCTCCGATATCCGGGGCTCGGATTAGAGGCGTTGCTACTCTAGTAGTTGCTCTCTCTTGTACATGAGAGGTGGTTCTACACTGCAAAAAATGATTTCTAAGAAGGTAAAAAAAATACTTTTGAGTAAAAAGCAAAAGTTGCTTGGCTAGAAATATTAAAACTAGCAAAAGAATCTAATTTTAGGTTGATTAGCTAATTTTAAGATTTATAGCTAAGCAACTTTTGCTTAACCCACTGGCAGATTTTTTTATGCAAAACAAGAAAATTTAGATCATATTTAAAATTATTTACCTTATTTTAAGTAATGATATTTTTCTAGAGAAGCATTTATTTTCTTTTTTGCAGTGTATTGTAGCGTGAGGGCTATTGCCACATATTCAAAGATGGATCAATAAAATGTAATAATTCATATAAATATGAATTATTAATCTTAATGATCGTTGAATGTTAATTTAACATTAATCTAGGTTCTTTTACTTGTAAGTAATCCACACACTTCAGAAGAATTCAGACAGAGTCAAGAAAATAGTTATAAAAATAAATTTAATACTATATTTCTCAATCAATGATGACACAGAACAATTACTATGGATGATGGTTATAAACAAGATACTGAGACAATTAATGAGGTGATGTAGTGCAAGCTAGATGAGGTTGCCTAATCAGCATTAAGTGTCTTAGATCCTATGATGTCTGGGTTAAATCAAATCTGGATGTTTTAATAAGTTATCAAATTAATAAAGACCATTTGACACCAGCGAGCAGGGCTACTTCACCTTGTGTGTGGAAGCTCCCGGTGACTCAAGGGTCAGAGAGGTCGTGGCTGACGTGTGTCAGTGAGGAGGCCTCAGGCATGGAGCTGTAGCAGGCCCGGATGCGAACCGATGGTCTGGGTGACTTCCAGGTGACTGCGTCGTCTGGTGGATTTGGTTTAGCTTAGAGGCAGTTCACAAAAATAGTTGATCTCGATCAAAAAGAGAGGATGGTTCCTTATATTATTAATTATTAAGCGTTGCTTTTCCCCGGCCGGCCAAACCAAGGAAGCATAGCTTGTTGTCTTAGGCTCACCCCTTTGAGAGGAGGTGACCTAGTCAGGAGCTTGGTTTGTTTCAGGAACTCCTTTAGGAACTCCTTTAGGAACTGAAGTGTTCTGGCCGACACGGGAGTTTTATTATTCTAATTGTTTATAAATTTGAGCAAATCAAATTTGGACACATTAGAGTAGGCGTTACCAAGTTACCTCAGACACCAGTTTCATCAACACTTAAGGATGAATCAGCTTAATGTGGTGTGACTTATTAACTTAATGTGAGTGTGAATTAAATATTCAAACACAATACTATTCTTTGTGGATATTTATCAGATGATGATTAGCATTACTTAAATGAATCCTAAATGTGTAATTAAAGATATGAAATACAGGAACAACATTCATTTTAACCATCATTCTTATTATTATAAGATGATTCAAACAGTATGATTTATGCATTCAGATTATATTTGTAGAAGTATTTCACGAGTCAGGAAAGATGAACTTTATTCGAGAAAGATAGGAAAGTCTTTGCGAAATCCTTGAGTTTCGTCCTCGAGTCGTGATGTCGCCTGCTGGATAAGCTAGCGGCACCTAGACCAAACTAAGATAGATGTCTCTGGGCAGATATCAGAGTCTCTTCTGCAGCCTTGGCTGCAGCCTGTAAGTTAAAGTGTTACACAGTTCATTTAGGAGAACTACTAAGGGTTGATGTCGCTACAGTATTCTAATTTCAACATTTGTGACATCACAAACGGGTACTTTTTGAAACGGCTTGTTTTAGGCACATATTCCTAAAACCAAACACTGGAAGAAAATTGATGTTTTGTTTTTTTCTACATTTGTAGTGTTTATAGCAATAGTAGAGACCCAAATGGAAATACAAAAGGATGCAACAGGTGAGTTTTGCATAATGTGTCCCCTTTAAATAGTCCTTTTTAAATTATATTTCTGTCTTTTAAAACATAACAATTACAAATCTGACATGTGGCCAGGTTGGTGTGTGTAACCTTTTTCACTGACCAGGCATAAAAGAAAACACTGACACAAAAGAATCAGCAGTTGTGTTTTCCAGTTTTTTAACCCTTCTAATATTAATGTCCACCATGCTGGAGTGGACGATCCTGGTGGTCCACCTAATAAATGAGAGGAAAAAAGGCTTGTGTTCACATAACCTTTCATTTTCTAAGTCTCAGCATCTTTTTTCCCCCAATTGTTCCCAAAAAGCACTAAATATATGCAGCCACCTGGAGGAAATACCTGCATCCAGCATTTTTTCTTAAAGAAAGTAAGACACTCCATGTTTTTTAATGCCCCTAGTACTTTAAACTGGAAATCTCTGAGATTTTCAGAAAGGTGCTGAGGGCTTGGCTGTCACTATGTTTCAGACATCCAACACAGCTAGATGCTGCCACCTGGGATAATGGCAAGAAGGCAGTTCTGGTTTTTAATGCAAATTTTCCTGAGATGATCATGGGAAGAGAATTGACCTAAAGCACAGAAGAGCCTTTAATTTTCTCCTGCAGCATGTGACTCGGCTGATTGTGGTAGTGGGTTGTCTGGACCAAGGGTGAAAGGGCTGATTTTTTTTTCTTTTGCTCAAGTCCAGTCCAAGTTTCATCAAAAGATTTACTCAGTGGACTCAAGGGACAGATATAAGTCTCCCTCTCTCTCTCTTAGCTTCGGCTCACCCAAAGGGATAGAATAAAACCTCTACACTGGAGCTCTTTAAGGTTAAAAAGCAACGTGAGGTGGTTTGAGATCCCAATTCCTCTCCCCTGTTTCATTCTGGGCATGTCTTATCAGCAGAGCGCTCAGGGCAGACCACCGGCACACCAGTGGGATTACATTATTCTGCAGTTGCGGTTGATAAACTGTGAACCTTTTAGGATTTTCTATATTTCTGCCATAATGAGTTGTGGTGGGTTAAAGGACTGAAATGCTGGCTGGAGGCAACTGCTGATGTCATTTTTATCTCAGATTTATAAAGTAAATAAATAAAAACTTGAAAACAACCAACAGAGAAAATCGATAAATCACACTCAAGCATCTGACCACCTAGAAACTTGGGATAATCAACAGTAAGGAAGCTAAAGACTGACGAGGGACAGACTTGATTAGTAAATAAAGAGCAAACTGAACCAAAAATATCAAAAACCTTATCAGAGAACCAAAGAAACAATGAATCAACATGATGAAAAGAACTTTTAATTACGCAAGCAATGACAGAGAAACAAGAGAACCAAAAGCAGAGCTCGGAAAAAGTCGAATGGTTCATAAATCCCCTGTTGAGCTGCTGAGGGGATCATGGGAGTTTGGTTGTCCAGTTCACATGGACTTGAAGGAAGCTTACGGAGATTTTTGTGAAGGTGCGCTGCTGTGGGAATAACGGCTATCCGAACTCTGCAAAACTAAAGCAAGAAGTGTACATTTTTAGCACTAAGTCAAGGTCTTTCCTAATGCGGCTCCTTCCTTGCCTCGGATGAGGAGAAGGATGTCAAGGCATAGAGATAATGGTGTCTGGTTCTGTAACGTTAGGGTCTCATCTCTGCTGCATATAATGAGTTTAATGTTTTTACTTGATGTTACTTGAATCGTTTTGGCATCTTTAAACCATGACCTCCATCGTGCAATGGGGTGGTTCACTGATGTGCACGAAGCAGGTGAGATAAGAGTCAGCTACCTCAAGTCTGAAGCCATGTTTTTTTAATGGGAAAGAAGTGAAATGCTCCCTTGAGGTCAGGGGTGAGTTTCATCCTCGAAAGAAGGAGTTTAGGTATCTTTTAGCCCTTTTCCACTACTCTACACGGTTTGACTCTACACGGTTCCATAGCCAATCAATGACTGACAATCTCTGACGTTGTGTTTTTGGCTCGGCTCATTACTCTTGAAACCAAATTGAAGTTGGTAATGAAAATGGGCAATCAGGTACCCATTGCTTGTGGAAAAGCATTGGAACCACTTTGAACAGAGATGAGACACGCTGAGTAGGTGCTAGTGTATAAATGGCACCTTCTAGAGTCCTGGAACCCCCCAAGGCGCTTTATAACTCAATCATTCATTCACCCATTCACACACTGACTGTGGTGATGAGCTACATTGTGGCCACAGCTGCCCTGGGGTGGACTGACAGAGGCGAGACTGCCAAACACTATCGTTCCCTCTGACCACCAACAGCAGGCAAGGTGGGTTAAGTGTCTTGCCCAAGGACACAACAGCAGCATTCTCTGCCGGGAGCCGGGATCAATCCTACAACCCTCCGATTAATGGAAAACCCGCTCTACCTCCTGAGCTACTGCTGACATTTGTTGTTTGGGCATCCTGGTCACCTACTTTTGGAAGTTTTCCAAACTCACTGACAGGAGATTTTGGGACATACCCAGAAATTGCTGGAGGGATTACATATCCTTTCTGGAATGGGAATGCCTTGGTATCTCACAGGAGGAGCTTGGGAGTGTGGATAAGAAGAAATACAGTATGTCTTGGTTGGACCTGTTACCTCTATAACCCAGCCTGCAATCCGACCTTGGATAAGTAGAAGAAAACGAAGCGAAGAGAGTGTATTAACCCTTCCACTCTCTCTGAGCATGTCACAGCAATGAGAGTGTAAGACCTCTGAGGCTACAGGTGGCGGAGAAGCTGAAAGAAGCAAGTAGAATGTGCAGGTGGGCAGCAGTGGTAACAGTGGCCGCAGCAGAGGCATTGTTATGCAGAGTGAGTTAGGAGGTTCTGCTTCTTAGACTGACCGCCCAGATTGGACGGCTATGCTTGATAGGGTATGTGAAATGTGAGATCATGTGTGAAGCATCAGCACAGCTCAGGCTGTCAGCTTGAAGGCTGTTTAAGATATTATGTTGTCTTAAAAAATGAGTTGCTGATTGATTTTGTTTCCTCTTAATGCAGCAAAGTAATAAACACTCATATATCACCACCATAAGGGTAAAGGCTCACATAAATATTCATAAGGCTCCTTTCTGATTGTACAAAAGGCTTTTTTAAGTTCTGGGGACGTTGCCATCATAAAGTCTGGATTTTCTCAAGAGCGTTTTAGTGAAGATAAATCCTTTAGGGCATTTTGTGATGTTAAAATCCTAAAGAGCAGGAAAAAACCTCAAAGTGTAGTTTAACTTCTGCCATTTGTTCCCACATTCACCCACCCACTCTGGTCTTCGCTCACGACTGATCAAGTTGCAGTGTCAGCATTACAGATTGGTCCAGTTCACCATTTCTTACCTCTCATGTTTGTTTTCCTTTGAACCGTCCAAAATTAAGTCCAAACACGCAGCAGCAACAAAGCGTCTTGCAGCAAACCATCAAGGGGAACTTTTTTTTTACTTGTGCAGAAACAAGTCAGAAAGTTTTACATTTAACAGCGTGTGTTGGGATGATATTCTCTGTGGATTTCATCAGCCTTTCATCAAAGAAATTGAACATGACGGCTTTAAAGCACAGATCTGCAGAGAAAACTTGCCATTTAAGATTTCTTTAGTTTTGTTTTGAAACAGAGAAGCTAGTTTTAGAATAGAAGGCTGCATAAGAAGCAGTGGTACGCTCCTGCTAACATGAATCTGTGTTTAGGCTGCAGTGAGGGCAACATTCATCATAAAACTATAGAGAATTTTAAAGCGTGGTGTAGTTAGAGAACAACAAAAATCTTGGTGCATTTGCTTCCCCACAAAACACTGAGCTGCATAAAACCTCCACCTCTGACTGAGTCTTTGAAAGACTAATTAAACGTGGGTTTTCTAAAGATTATGGAATGATTTTTAATGTTTATTCCAACAAAAGGATTAAATATCAACAGAAATGGAACCCTTCCGTGTCTGATTCTAGCTTATAATGTTCAACACCTGCCTGTATCCTATCCTGTGAATCTTAGTTTCCTTCAACTCTCCCAAGGTCAGGTCATGGAGGTAGCAGGAAGAAAGCAGAATTGAAGCCCAGACATCCTCTAGAAACACTTTTCACGTCTCCCTGGGGTATTCCAAAGTGTTCCCAAGCCAGAGAGAGTATATAACTCCTCCTGCAAGTTCTGGCTATGCCCATGAGTCTCCTCCTGGGACATTCCCGGAAAAGCTACAAAGAGAGGAAACCAGGATGCATCCTAATAAGATGCATGAACCATCTCAGCAGACTATTTTTGATGTGGAGGAGGCGCTCCTCTGAAAGACGGAGGCCGAGCCCGGCCACCCTACAGAGGAAGATCATTGGAGCTGTTGGTATCCAGACTTGTGATTTAGATCTTGTGAACAGGCTGGAACGAAGACGAACCGGTAGATGAAAATGTTTACTTTTGAGCTCCGGAGTAACACCACGAAGTTCCAATCTATCAGTGAATTTTTCCTCCATCCCATCTATCCATCCAGGCAGAGACTAACTCTGAACCAAGAAAAGGAATTTCTCCACCTATTTTAAGTTAAATAAATAAGTGAAATTGTGTTTTTACATTCTCTGTAAGCTGAGTAGTTTTTTGTTTGTTTGCCTTTTGGTCATTTCTTTGCCCTGCATGCCCCTAAGTGCACTTTGAATGAAAATTCCAAATTCAGTATCTCATATTATAAGAATATTATGAAAATGTTCTATATTGAAGACACCTGGTGTCACACTCTAATCAGCTAATTAACTCAAAACACCTGCAAAAGCCTTTAAATGGTCTCTCAGTCTAGTTCTGTAGGCTACACAATCATGGGGAAGACTGCTGACTGGACAGTCGTCCAAAAGACGATAATTGACACCTTGCATAAGAGGGCAAGACACAAAAGGTCATTGCTAAAGAGGCTGTCTGTTCACAGAGCTCTGTGTCCAAGCACATTAATAGAGAGGTGAAGGGAAGGACAAGATGTGGTAGAAAAAAGTGTACAAGCAACAGGGATAACTGCACCCTGGAGAGGATTGTGACACAAAACCCATTCATAAATGTGGGGGAGATTCACAAAGAGTGGACTGCAGCTGGAGTCAGTGCTGCAAGAACCACCACGCACAGATGTGTGCAAGACATGGTTTCAGCTGTCATATTCCTTGTGTCAAGCTGCTCTAGAACAAGAGGCAGCATCAGAAGTGTCTCGCCTGGGCTAAAGACAAAATGACTGGACTGCTGCTGAGTGGTCCAAAGTCATGTTCTCTGATGAAGGTCCCAGAGTCTGGAGGACGAGAGGAGAGGCTCAGAATCCACGTTGCTTGAGGTCCAGTGTAAAGTTTCCACAGTCAGTGATGGTTTGGGGTGCCATGTCATCTGCTGGTGTTGGTCCATTGTGTTTTCTGAGGTCCAAGGTCAACGCAACCGTCTACCAGGAAGTTTTAGAGCACTTCATGCTTCCTGCTGCTGACCAACTTTATGGAGATGCAGATTTCATTTTCCAACAGGACTTGGCACCTGCACACAGTGCCAACGCTACCAGTACCTGGTTTAAGGACCATGGTATCCCTGTTGTTACCTGACCTTAACCCCATAGAAAATCTATGGGTATTGTGAAGAGGAAGATGCAATACGCCAAACCCAACAATTCAGAAGAGCTGAAGGTGATGCATGCAGTGATGAAAACCACTATAAATCTGGTCATGTGGTGAGTAGCAGCTACGCTGGGGCAGTAGTGATTCTGCAGTGACGTCATATATGCGACGTCTGATTTGTAGTCATTACAATTATGAATTTTTACAAGCTAATAAATCTCAACTTACGTGCATAAGGCAAAGCAGATTAAAAAATAACTTTTATAGCCCCGTTCACTTCCATTCATTTGTTCATTGTTCCAGGGACCCATGAGCCGACCAGAAGGGGAGGAGACTTAGGATCCCTATAGCCATTAAAGTCTCAAAATCTCCTCCGCTCCTTGATGATGTCACGCTACGGACCGTGCATGTTAGTCAGTTACCTTCTTCAGCTTTACCTTCATCGTCTGAGTGAACCTTAAGTTTTTAGATGAAAATAACTCACAATGAACGTGTTTAAGTATTAATAGCACCTCATCTTTTTTGGTTGCTAGTTAACTCATCCCAGCCAATCATGTCCCACTCTTCAAATGGCAAGATGTTTGAAAAAGACAGTTATGTAACATCTGTTTACGGCCACTGCCAAGGTGATTGTAGGTTATTTCTGCTTCCCACACTTCTTATCCACCTGATTCATCAGCCAACCTGATGACTCAAAGCTTGTACAACAACTTGGCATGTTGTCACACCCACGCTGCTGTAAGATGAAAGCTTTGTCTTCTATCGTCAAACTGCAAACCTCTAATGAAGCTGGAAAAAATCAGTCCAGCTTTATTTTGGTGAGATTGCATACAAGAGCCATCAGCATTTCGAGGCCAGACTTCGGCACTCTGAAAGCCAACATGAGACTGATGCAATCGATGAAACACGAGAGTCGGCTGCTCTGTTTCCTTTGCACGTAGAATCAAGGGGCTTTGTTAAATTCAGTTTGAAAAAAGAGAGAAAAAGCCATTTTTATGGGTAATAGCTCCTCTAGCTTTTAACTGATGAACTTATCTTTCGGGTATTGGGGTTCGCGACAAGGAATTGCTCCTTAAACCTTTGATACTGATCACTCAGACTCATTTAGTTCTAGAAATGACATTTTCCCGACTTTGTCACGAGGTTAGGTGTTTAAATGTAGAAATTACAAATAAAGGCAATTAAATATATGTCCAAATGCTCTTCCTCCTTATCGGCCCCTAAAACTTTTTGATTATCAAAATATTTTCCTGCTTTTGGAGCGATGAGTTCACAAACCTTCGTTTATTTCAAAAAGGAGAGCAGATGGGGGAAATGTGGGAAATTACTGGCACCAGCAACAAAGCAGATGCTGGTTTTCTGTGCTCAGAGGCAACCCACACTGAAACAGCTGTTGTTTAAAACAGTTTGAAACCGTAGGGTTTATCATTCGGTCTGTGAATCCCCAACCCACCTTCATATACATACAACCCCCTCGGCTTTTAGATCTGGAAAAAGTGCCTGGTGTGGAAATCTGTGTGATCCTGTGTGGATATCTGTTTCCTTGTGGCTTTATGCATGAATGAACTTTATCAAAACTTTGTTTCCAATTACATGTTGTCCTATTTGTACATGACACAGGTGCATGCTCTCGTCTCACTTTCTTCTGCTTCTTTGGGTCTGGATCATCGCTTCAATCATGGAAATGGTGATTTTAAAGCAGAATCATTAGTTTGAATGCAGTATGCATTCAAACTATTGTTTTCCTGTTTCTCTTTATTATTAGTTTGAATGCAGTATGCATTCAAACTATTGTTTTCCTGTTTCTCTTTATTATTCTTCTTCTTCTTCTTCTTCTTCTTCTTCTTCTTATTATTCTGCTTCCGTACGTTTTTTGAACTGTATCTCCTCCTACAGTTTTTCAGCTATTTCAGCAAGTTTGGTATCAAACCGTTCAGCTCGTTCAGCTCTTTCCGGCTATATCTCCTGGTATTGATATCTTCAACCGTTTCCGATTTATTCAGCTTTTTCTGCCATTTTTCAGCCCATTGAAATGAATGGAAAATGCTTAAAATCGCTCAATTTTGAACAAAATCGTTCATCTTTTTGACCTCTTACTTGCCAGGGTTAACTTCAACCTAGAGACTTCATTCAACTTTTAACAAACTCAAAAGAAGTTCAACTATTTCAAATTTTTTCAGCTTCTTGATATCTTTTACGGTTTTTCTATAATCACAGGTTAAACTTGAGGTACGAGTTTTAAATTTCAGGATTTTCTCCTCCGTCCCCCATTCAAAAGAATAGGGCCGAAAACCGACTTTGCTCGACTTCAGGAAGTGCCATGAGAGAACCGTAGAACCGAGGGAAATGAGACTTGCGCTGGATGAAAGCTGACGGATTTTCCTCCGTTTTGAGCTATAATTTATGGACGTACTCCAAAAATTGTGGTCGTAGCGTTAACTAGTTTGGAAAGGTTTTAAAATATTTCTCCTCCCAGCAGCTGGGCTGTGCTGTCCCAAATATGGTCATGCCTTTCCCACTGTGACTGACAGCTTCAGATTCAAATCCCGAAGGGGAAATTCTGCTACGACCACATCTTTTGGGGTAGACGCGTAATTTTCTCAAAAACAGTAGGTTTTTTTGTCTGCTTCGATGGGATGGTCTCGATTTTGCTGTAGCTGCCACGGTTTTTGCGCTATGAGGCTCAGAAGGAGGAGTCAGCCAGATTTTCTCCCATTGGCAGCCATTCAATTTTTTCTCAGCTCAGGTGCTTCGATCGCTCTCCGAGAGCTAAACTGTACTCGTCATATCTCCTACAATATTAAAGATAGGCACACAAAAATTCACACAGAGCACCATCAAAGCCTTCGGCCGCTGACGGTTTTGGAATTTTTCGAACCGGTGCAATAGTTTTCGAATGGTGATGCGAGGTTCGAG